>OZ059813.1:4542487-4715665 GCA_964057025.1 Standfussiana lucernea
GTATATTGATATGCACTGGTGGAACTTCAGCCTCATTTGTGGGCGCATCGAAATTGTACGTCTTTTCAACGATAGGCTCACCAACGTTTGGGTTACCGAACTCTTGAGTATGGACCTTCGTTTCGGAACCTACTCTAACATTATTGTCAACTTTTACTTCATGCAATATCGGTAAATCATGTTCATCTTCGTTTGAATTTATTTCTGTTATTTCTTCAGATTTTTTTTCTGTAGCCTCTTCTTCATTTTCCATAGATATAGCTGAATCTTCTTCTACAAATTGTTCGTTTTCGACTTCACCTGATACGGTTAAGGTTTTAGTACTGGTTTCAGTAACAGCAGGTACAGCTGTAGTCTCTTCTGACAAAAGAGTGTCTTCTGTCGGTTCAACATGGTCTTCCTGACTGTCATTTGTTTTATTCTCATCTACTTTAACGCTTTGATGTGGTAGGATATGAAAATGAGCATCTATTGCTTCTATGTTTAAGTGCGGGGTTTGTAACGCAGGTTTCCTTTTTAACCCTATGTTTTGCGCGTTTTTGGTTAGTTGATCTATTTGTTGCTGCATTAAGGCCAACTGTTGGGCAATGTTTGATTGTTGGTACACTGGCTGTTGCACTGTGCCTGCTTTATGCCAATTTAATTGCGTCTCCAAGTTCGAATGTTGCACGATATTTGACTGATGACTTATACTTGGTTGTTGGACGAAATCTGATTGTGATACATGAATGGACTGTCCTTGATTTGAATTCGATGGCACTAAGACTTGTTTTACAAACCTCACCTTTTTAGCTCCATCGTACCCATTCTTTTGAGATAAAGTATTCTTAGCGTAAATAAACGGGAGATTATTATTATTATTAACAGAACTTTTGTTTAGTACAGGTTTGTAATAATGGCTGTAGTCCTGCATTTGAGGCTTATCGTCAGTATCTTCATATGTAGCTTCAAATTGTACTTCTTCCTTTATAACCTTCATTGGAACTGAGTTATAAACTGGTGTCTTTATTTTTTGTGTTGCTTTGGCCGGTGTCGCATATTTGTAAACGATATTATTGTAGACTTGTGAACTTCCTGATTGCATTTTGTCCGCTAGCGTGTTACCAAGTACATTGCCACTTTCAAAGATTTCTTTCAAAAGATTCTCTGTAACTTTTTGTACGATGTCATTCAGAGGTATAGCAGCAGCTGTTGGTGCTGCAAACTGCGTTACCTGCCTCAGTGGTTCAACAAACGCAACTTGTGGTGCTCTTTTAAATTTATATCCACTTGTCAACTGCTTTGTTAAAGCAGCTTTCAAGTCTGCAGCCAATTCGTAAGAATTCTCATCGTGTTTGCTTATTCCTTCATATTCCACAGTTCTGTCTAACTCTTCGTCATCTTTAGTTGGCTCTCTATAGTATTTGTGTCCGTTTTCTAGAACCAGCGCTTTGATTTGATAAACTAAGTCTTTGGGAACAAATTTCTTTGCAATGGTTCTGAAATCGTTTACGTTTGCTGCTATAACGACGTAACTGTTGACTGGTGTCAGTAGAGTTGAGGTGTAACCTGTAACAAGTTTCAGAATATATTTATAAAAAAAATGTTTCAACATACGGCCTAGAAATTGACTATTGCTTTCGAAGCGTTTCGTAATTCTACAACAACTTTCTATAGGTTTGATATAAGCGTTTCGGTAACATAATATGTCAATTAAATATATTTTTGACTTTTTTTACCGAAGCACTAGCTGTTGCACGCAACTTCGTTCTCGTCGATGAAGTTTCATACAAACTTTCAACCCCAATTTAACCTCATTATGAACTTACGCCCCCTTTGCAAGAAAAAAAAATCCGACGCCCTCTTTTACAAAATAGTTATAAGATAAAGATTTTAGGCGGCTGGATAACATGTTTTATCATGAAAATAGAGGTATTTCATAACGCCCCCTATTTCCCTTTGGACCTGCTACCGCCCCCATCCAAAGCTCCAGCGCCCACTAGGGGGCGGTACCACCCCCGTTGGGAACCTATGCTCTATACCATAGCTGGGAACCTTCTAGTTACGGAGATATTGGAGGTCAAAGTTCCAACGTTTTCACATCTTTTTTTTTAACATTTAAAGTTTTTGATAAATGATGTTTATTTTGCAAATAGGTTTTTACAAACACTTTTACACGTCTTCTTTTTTTAAAACTAGATGAGGCCGGTGTTTCGTATCTGACTACTCTGAGAAGAAACAACCGAAACAAACTCAGAGGTCATAGTCTCTTTTAAGGTCCAGACATAATCTTGATAAACTCACATGAGGACTATGCAGATGAGTGTCTGAGATGGTCTTTTGAAGAAAGAACTACACAGATTTGAGTGGACCTGTCCAGCAGTTTTAATGTTATAAGTTACTTTAAATACCTCCACGACCTCTGTGCTATTCAATGCGTCCATCAGCACAATGTTTTGAGCGCGTGACATTGAGTCCTACCGCAAAACGTGATTTTTCACTCAAAAAAAAAATTACGTTTCCCAGCAATAATTTTTGCGTAGAGTTACGTAGTTTGATGTACAGAATGCTTGGTTGACGGCTTCGTGAAGGGTCCGTTTACACCTTGTATTTAGACATTCATTTAGTTTTGCCCTACTATAAAAGCGTATGGGCAATTAGTTTAGAAGTCTACCTATTATGTCCCCACAGCTGGGACAAAGTCTCCCACTCAATAAGAGGCAGTGGGATGTAATCCGCCACGCAGGCCCAATGCGGGTTGGTAGATGTCACACGTCAACAAAATTACATCATCATCATTCTCCACCCCTTATCCCAATTTATTTGCGGTCGGCGCAGCATGTCTTCTTCTTCCATACTTCTCTATTACTCGTCATCTCAGCAGTCACCTCCTTTCTAGCCATATCATCCTTCACACAGTCCATCCATCGTTTCTTTGGTCTTCCACTACTCTTATAGCCATCTACATTCATACTCAACATTTTCCTCATTGCTCCGCAAAAAATGACCATACAAAAAAAATTGTACTTACATAATATGAGAAAATATAAGAAATACATTATGTTACTAGTTTTCTATTTATTGGAGTTGAAATTATTTTTTTATAAAATTAAGTATATACATGGTGTAAAATACCTACATACAACTAAGTATAGCTGAGAAGCGTGCTTCTTTCATTACAAAGTGCATTTTTATTGAAATTGACTCTGGAACTCGTTTATTAAACTGATTTTAACACTGCCAATGCAGAGTGGTTCAGAAAATTCCCGAAGATATCTTCTTGCAAGTATTGAATCGAACCCTTTGGGTGTTCTAAAAAACTTTAATATAGAGCGCTCACAGTTCAAACCTAACCTAGCAAAAGTCGAGGTTTTTTATACTACATATGCATGCGTTTGGCCGCAACTCGCCTGATGTGAAGCGATGATGCGGCCTAGGGCGGATCACGCTTGCCTAGAAGAAGAAAGCGATTCACTCGAACCTTGAATAGATCCAGATTATAATGATCTGGGAATAGAGAAGCCGGCAGTGAATTCCACAGACTGGCGGTTCGCACAATCAATGTGGAAGCATAGCGCTTTGTTCGGGTCCGCGGAACTTCAACCGTATAACGGCGACGCTTCGCCGTATCTCTGCTCGTCTGATGATAGAATGGGGATGGGGGAATTAGATTGTGTAATTCCAAAGCACACTCCCCGAAATTTAACCGATAAAAAACCGACTGGCTGGCAACTTTGCGGCGATGTTCAAAGCTTTGGAGCTTGGCTTTGACAAGGGAGTCGTTGTCAATGAGCCTCTTGGGGTGCCTTATCATAGTTACTGCGGCTAACTTCAAGAAAAGTCCAAAAAGGAGGATCATTTGTTTAAATATTAAAAAAAAACGCACATCTTTCTATGGTCAATAATATAGGTTTTTTATAGGATCAACTGAAATATTTTTCTATTTACATACATCTTTTATTAATACAGTGCTGCAATACAAAGGAAATTCTGTTGAGTTAATAATGTTTGCATTGTACAGACTACGTTATCGGCATTTGCGGGTTAAGTTACGTAGATACATAAAACACACGCATTTTACGAGTCGGATCGAAATTCTTCAGATAAAATGTAAAATTAAATATTGCAATAGTTCACACAAAGATGTAAGGGTAAGGTGGGACGCCCACAGGCTCGGTGGAGCGACGATCTTCGCAGGGTGTCTGGTAGCAACTTGATGAGAGTTGTCGAAAATCGAGTTGAGTGGCGTGCGATTGCGTATGTCCTACAGTGGACTGCTTCTTCTTTATCGTGTGGTTAGTGCCTAACCTGGTGTCAGAGTTTTTATGCCGCCCATGGGCCTCTGACTTGGCTTTACATACCGTCGAGAAATATCTCTCAGGTATGCTGGTTTCCTCACGATGTTTTCCTTCACCGAAGCAGGTGATAATTATTCAATACCCACATGATTCCGAAAAATCAGAGGTGGCCGTTGGACTTGGCAGTCCAACGGTCACACCACTAGGCTATCACTGCTGTAGGCTGATGATGTTGATGATGACACAAAGACTTTATTTATATTTCACACGTCTTAAATCACGTAGTGTCTTTTAAAAATCATGGCAGGTACGTCAAAAAACACGGATCGTTTTTTTTTGTGACGGATTCGCTTATGCTCTCGCTCCCGAAAAACGAATGAAATAAATGAAACTAATGTGAACACCAATTATTATTTTTTGCCGGATCGTGATAAAACACGATTCCGTAGGTATGCAATGTGAACGTCCATCCGTCATGACGTATCGTGTTTTATGACGGATCGTCAATGACGGAAGCCGTGTGAATGAGCTCTTATGGGTACTTTTACACCTATTACAGTAGGTAAAAAATAAAAATAGCAAGATTATAGCTTAAATCCTTTATTTCCACATTAAATACTAATATTAATATTACTTAAATATAAAACAGTACATTATTTCGTCCAAAACAAATATTTTTTTTTATAAAAATGTAATAATTTTTGAGGTTAGACTACTTGCGTTTAGTTGACGTCCCGTTTTATGTCGATTGCGTTTTGTTAGTGCTTCGTACTACCCGGATTTTGCTGGGTAGCATTTCTGGAACAAAAAAAAACATGTTATTTAGTTACTGAAACTTCTTTTAAATAAGATTCTTCGATGATGGATTAGTAAGATATTATAAGAGTCTGCCTCCTTGGACTAGTGGTTCCAAGCGCGATTGCTGAGCATGAGGTCTTCAATTCCCTGGTCGGGCAAAGTTTTATTGGGTTTTTCCACCAGGAATTTTTGAGTAGCAGCCACGGAGTCTGGATTTGTGCCCGATTGATGGCAATAGGCTCGTCTCCTGGTGGCGTGTGTGTCGTGTCATTTAGTTCAAAATGGTTGAGTTGAATGGTGGCTGATCCATGCGTCATGTTCGTGAACGGGCGCTGTCAGTTGTGACTGGTCATCTCTTAGTTACCACGGTTTACTTGAACTAATTATTTTGTTTTTTTAATTGTCTTTTTTTTTGTACTGCGGACACTTTTAACGTCCACGTCTTGCTACATCGTTCTCACATAATGTACCATCTCAACAAGAATGATGTGTCCAAGATTTTTGTAAAAACATTATGATTTAAAAGAGTGTCCATGGAGTTTCTTGCCCATTTTTCTCCATAGAGATCTAGGCTTTGGAATGGGCAACTACAGTACTTTCACAGTTATTGTGTCTTGTGACTGTAGCTTCATTTTTTATTGCTGTCTTTGTTTCGACAATTCAAAAGTGCCTGTAATTGGCTTACTAGAAATAAATGCTTTGATTTTGATTTTGATTTCCTATTACATGTTACTTAAACATAACTGGTTAAATGTGGGTGACTTTTAGGTACACCTCTGCCTAAGCATTCGGGGATTACAAGGCGTAATGTTATAAGAGCAGTTGGTGGTCTGCCAATAAGGATGCTAGCGTGACTCTTCATCTTCTTTTTAAATGGATGATTTATATTTTGTCCGGCCAGTATGGAATGGACCGGATGCCGGCTGAGCTATATGCCCGCATACTACAAAACTAGAGCCCTAAGACAGCTACCAGGGGTCGCGGCAGACCGAGGAGAAGTTGGCGGGACGCCTTGGATGGCTTCCAGCCCGTTTACACGACGACGATCGGTGTTTTTTGACGTATCATCTTTTTTCACGATCCGTCAATTTTTTTTGGCGGCGGCAATGCTTTTTATATGCCCGTATTCACACGCATCACTAATCGTGAAGAATGACGGACACGACTTAAATCACGCAACGCCTTTTCGTATTTTTTTTTTTGTGACTAATTAATTTCGTGATCGTAATTTTTTTTGTGACGATTCGCTGATGCGTTCGCTCCCGAAAAATCACGGAACTAATGTGAGCAGCAATTCGTTTTTTTGCCGGATCGTGATAAAACACGATTCCTTATGCGTTCCGTATGTGAACGTCCATCCGTCATGACGTATCGTGTTCTATGACGGATCATCAATGACGTAAGCCGTGTGAATGAGGTGTTCCTCGTTAATTGGCAAGAGGCGCAACATCAAGAAAAGTGGAAGGTGTGGGGGAGACCTTTGCTCAGGAGAGGGACAGTTCAGAATCATCTACATATTGTTTCTACCTATGTCCGTTATAGACTTTGAAACTATCCAACAGATGTGCCGGCAAAAAAGCGAAAAGCGGTTTCACTACAAAGGCAACAATGCGAAAATGTTTTTCGACCACTAAAACAATACATTAGGCACTATAGCGTATTAGCACACGCCGGGTATCCGCTATTATTTAATAAACTACCAGACTGCTAACAAGGGTTTTTTGATACAGAAATGTTATTATACAATAAGTGATATTTTGACTATCCCTAACTAACAATACATTAATTAGGCACTATAGCGTATCAGCACACGCCGAGAATCCGCTAGTAATGAAAAAAATGCTTACCATACGCGAGTTCCCTGCCAAGTCGTGGTGAAAAGTTCATGGTTCTTCCGAGTCTAGGGGAGAAATATTTCGTCCTGCTGTCAATCTGCTCGGGGTCGGGGCGGTACCTTTGGAAGAAGAGAGAGAAACCATCTTACTTTTTAACCGACTTCAAAAAAAGGAGGAGGTTCTCAATTCGGTTGTATGTTTTTTTTTTGTGTTTGTTACCTCATATCTCCGTCATTTATGAACGGATTTGAAAAATTATTCTTTTATCTGAATGTATCTACTTCCCGATTGGTCCCATAGAAATTTCATCAAAATCGGTTCAGCAGTTTGGTTTTGAAATCAAAATAACTGGAAAAAATTTCATCCAAGTAAAAGAAATTGCGAAATTGATACTTGACAAGGATTTGTGTGTGATACTATAACTAAAAAGGGTAAAATAAAAACTTTTTTGCAAAAAAAAACCGACTTCCAAAGAAAACACTAAAAAAGTGGAAAATAACTTTACTTTCGGAAGTCGGTGGCAAAAAAGTCAATGAAACAAACAATAGTCACCGACTTCCGAAAGTAAAGTTATTTTCCACTTTTTTAGTGTTTTCTTTGGAAGTCGGTTTTTTTTTGCAAAAAAGTTTTTATTTTATTACTAGTAAACTATTACAAATATGAAGGATTGTGACGATGTTTCTTACTCTTTCACGCAAAACTACTGAATGCATTTGGATTAACACTTTCGCTTCTAAATTCAAATAATTATTTTTACTAGTATGCGCGTCATCTGCACTCACAGTTGTAGTCTAACAGCGACCTTATTTTCAACAAAATAAAGATCACTATGATTGGCTATGTATAGCGACGACTCGGGAGGCGGGTTGTGCGCACACGATCGAATTATTGTTCGACCCATATGCTGGGCGCTTAGCACCGAAAGTGTTAGTTGGCCCACAGATAGTTTATAACCTGGATTAACACATAGGATATATCATTAAACTTTTCATACATATATTGACTTGACTAATACATGAAAAAGTCATTCAATAAGATTAAATGAACTTAGAAGGTTGTATTGGTGATTATAATTCTGTAAAAACATACGTGTTACTGTCGCGAATCATATTTCGTTCAACATACAGCCTGACCGGCAAATTGTAAAAAAACGTAAGAAAATACAAATTTCGCGGGCTACTCTGGCGCTGCCACCTTTAACATAACTGGCGAAATATGGGTGTAACCAATGAGGCACAACTCTGCTAAACCCTTCGGGAATTACAGGTGTGATGTTATGTTACGTGTCCACAGCTGGGACACAGGCTTCCACTTTGTGGGAGGCAGTAGATCGTGGACCACCACGTGGATCTAGTGCGGTTTAGTGAATGCTGATGACGATGCCATCTAGCCAGTTTCGGTCGCAGCGACTGCATTCGATGGCTTTCTAGGGTGGTGGTGTGAGGCACAACTCTGCCAAACCCTTCGAAAAACACACGCGTGATGATGATGACTCACATCTCCTGGTCAGCGGGGGTAGCCGGCATATCATCAGCCAGCCGCCTCCCCAGGCGAGGGGTGAACTCAACGTTGTCGAAGACCTTGTCGTCGTAATTCAAGCTGCGTCCCAGCTTAGGGGTGAAGATGACTTTCTTGGTCACTGCGAACAAAATAGCGGGTTAGGGGAAAAATATATCTAGTAATAATACTGATATGTTTTGTAAATTCGATTTGTGAATACATTTTTAGTCAAGTACAGTCATGAATGTGGTTTTCGGTTTCGGTTATGTTTAAGTCCATAATAATTACAAAATCGGGACCAACGGCTTATTGTGCTTTCCGAGGCACGGAGGAAACTCGGTATGTACGGGTGGTCACCCATCCACGGACCAACCCAGGCAAGCGCGGCTTAACCTGACGATCGACCCGAGTGGCTGTTATTATTTAGCCACGAGCTCCTCAAGTAGGTGTACTTATGATAATTATGCCTATGATAAAGATGAGAAGGCAAATGCTTACCTCTCGCTTCAGGCTCGTCGGCTTGCATTTCATAGGGTAACTGATCGTAGTAGTATTTCAACGCGTCCGCAGCCTCCAGTAACTTGAAGAACGCTTGTCTGGAAAGAGCAAAAATAAATCTATACTATGTTATAAAGAGGTACAGTTTCATTTGGATGTAAGGGGCTTATCTTTAGAACTACTCATCCCATTCCAATAACTATAAACCTATATACGAGTTGAAAGGGACGCCGTGCCGAAAATGGAAACCACATACACAGTACATAATTCTGAACACCCCCACATAGAAATTTTACGTCGGTTATTAAAAAGAAAATTCTGTTGTTTCCTACAAAAGTGCAATACCTACACGGTCATCAAAATGTATGGAACAGCTGATTTTTTGTAATGATACTGATAAGTAATTTTAGAAGTGCTAATACCTAAATCTATAAATCTAAATTATAATTAACCAGCGACCCGCCCCGGCTTCGCACGGGTGCAATCTAGAATGATTTCTTAATAACTAATGTTTTCTCTACTATAATATGCATGTATTATTCATATTTTAAACCTTCCTCTTGAATCACTCTATCTATTAAAAAAAAACCGCATCAAAATCCGTTGCGCATTTTAAAGATCTAAGCATACATAGGGACAGACAGCGGGAAGCGACTTTGTTTTATACGTACTATGTAGTGATTTGACTTTATTTAGTCTATAACTAAAATGAACACATTCATACCTGTTGTCTTCAGTAGCGATTCTGAGGGATCGTTTGCCTATCCTGGGACCGAACCACATGCCTCCGCGGTCACTGTGCGCCCCTCTGTCGGCTCCACCGTCCTGTAAGAAAGTAGTTAGGTAAATTATGGTACAATTATTAACACAGCACTTCGCCCGCGACTTCGTCCGCAAAAATCGTGATAACTCGGCTAATAAGCATGATATAAATGTAATTTATAGCATGTAGCACCCACGAATAACGTAGTTTTCTACCGGTGAAAAAAAAATTTGAATCGGATCAGTAGTTCCGAAGATTAGAATAGAATATACTTTATTGTACACCAAAATTGAAACAACGATTGATTGATTGTTTTTTTTTTGTTTTTTTTTGTTTGTTAACCCCTACATACAAACTTACAAACAAACTTTGTCTCTTTATAATTATATTAGTATAGATAAAACAGTAAAGTTACCATGTTTCCTATTCGTTTCGAGTTCCCGGATATTTCGGCGGTGTTGCAAGCACCAAGATCACGGATAAACATGAACTGAACATGGTAAATAAACGTTTTATGTGTTAACTAGCGCCCCGCCCCGGCTTTGCACGGGTAGTAGAGCATATTAGGCGGCTTGATTTTTTCCGACACTTATAGACACAATTATCGTCACATTTCAACCAATTTACACAAAATCTTGACAAATAGCATACCTAAACCTTCCTCTTGAATTACTCAATCTATTAAAAAAAAACCGCATCAAAATCCGTTGCGTAGTTTTAAAGATGTACTTGACAAGGATTTGTGTGTGATACTATTAACTAAAAAAAGGGTAAAATAAAACATGGAAAATAATTTTACTTTCGGAAGTCGGTGGCAAAAAAGTCAATGAAACAAACAATAGTCACCGACTTCCGAAAGTAAAGTTATTTTCCATTTTTTTTGTGTTACTTTTAGGAAGTCGGTAATTTTTGCTAAAATTTTTTTTCTGTAAATTGATTAATATTATCACGCTTTTAATAGCGTAATCACAAAAGTCAAGTTATATATTCTAATCATGACGGTTTAGTAAACAAGACGACAACAATTAAGGTTCATAAAAAAAATATGACAAATTCAGTTTCAGAGTCGATTCCAATATCATTGCTACTTTTATCCCCTGAAAGATTTTTACCTACTTGAAACAATCAACCCTATAATATTCGCACTCCTGGGACATAGATAAAAGATGTTTTAAATAAGTGTACTAGCAGAATCAGCATTACCATCTAACGTGGCAATGCTGCCAGCCTTCTGGGCACTTTTCCGATTGACAACAATGTGGACGAATTTTTTGACGCCCTGTAATTATTTTCCCATTTTGATGCTTGTACATATTTTTATTATTATTTTAGATCTATTTGTAGTACGTAGAGAGCACCAAAAAAATTACTGACTTTAAAAAATAAAAAGTGTTTACAGCTAAATAAACTGAAACAGCTTTTATAGTTTGTTGTTAGGTAATTTATTTCAAGTATTTTATTTAATAGTTTTTAATTGTCGAAACAGATTTTCAATTTAAATAAATGGTGTTTGTGTTTATTGATTACGTAGTACAAAAAGGTTGATCATGACTTGTTTTAACTTTTTAAACAAAATATGACGTATACTATTTTTCCCCAACTCACCTTAACGTCATTATTATTAGCCACCACACAACTAATAGAGAAGATGAAAAGTCCCGTTACAACTGCGGTTCCGTACATTTTGAGAGGAGATGCTGTGAGCAACTGATGTCCCAGGGTAGTAAGGGAAACTATATATACTCGACTAAATGGAAATCCTATGCTAATGCCGAGGAGGCTGGGGAAAAACGGCACGTGGAGTTTCTAGACCCAATATAGATCGGTGGAGAGGTGTAGTATATTTATTTTCGTGACGGATTTTACGTAGTGAGTTTTTAAAATAGATCTGGTTTTCCCTTTGGGTGTAAAACCCCGTTGTTTTTTAAACTGGTTGTCGTTACGTATGATCGAGTTTTTATTTTGTTTTTTTTTTTGCCATAACAGCTACCAATAAAGTTTATTTAAATAGTCGTTGAATTTATTTATGTAAGAGTAATTATTATACAAGGTCGAAGGGACACCGACGCTTAAACGGTTATCATTCTGAATCGCCCGACATAGAAATGTCCCATAGGCAATTTTTTTTTCCATATGTTTTTTAGGTAATTTTTTTTTGGCTGTTCCATACATTTTGACCGTGCAGGTATTGTAGTTTTGTAGGAAACAGCTGTTTTTCTAATAAAAGACGAAACATTACAATGTGGGGAGTTCAGAATGATGTATTGAATACGTACCAAACTCAAACTCAAATTCAAAGCATTTATTTCAATTAGACCATTACAGGCACTTTTGAATGTCAAAGCACAAAAAATAAACTAAGCTAGAGTCCCAGTCACAGGGCATAATAACTTGTGAAAGTACTGTAGTTCCTACCACCTTGTATAAGTGTGTGTAGTGAGTGTGTGGTAACTGATAAGTATTTACTTGGCCAAATATTAGCTTCTGCGTGCTTCTTCCAAAGTGTAAAAAACACAGCACACGGTCATGTGATTTTTTTTGTGATTTTCTTTTTTTAAATCCGACGTTTTGTTTCGGAGATCAAAAACTTCTTACACTGAACTCTTTATAATCATAGTACTGATATTGAAGTTATATTGATATTATTTTAATGTAAGAATAATAGCGTATCTCACAATAAGTATCAAGATAGCTTATTTCGGTAGTTAGTAAGCATTTTTTTTTCCGGATGGGAAATCATCAAATGACTTCTCCCGCTCTGGGCTGAGCGGGAGGGAGTGTCAGACTTTTACTGACTAAAACCCATGTTCCTTCATCGCCCTTTGTGTTCCGGGGCCGCGGTATCTCTTTCGAACAACCCGCAGCACCCGGCAGGCATCGGCCCTTGCGGGCCCCTTCCCTATGCTGACATCTCATTGAGGCGCGCGTGGAACACGAACGCGCCGTCGACACGGCCTGTCGTCCTAAGACGGAGGGACGGCGAGCTAGCCCTTAGCTCACCGTCCCGTCACCGTCAGTTAGTAAGCCTCAACTTATCTAGCATAATATAATTATTTATTTATCTAAATTGTATTTTTTTTTATTTATCTGACTGCTATGTTGGTCGGAAGCGCGACTGCTGGGCATGGGGTCCTGGTACGATTCCCGGGTAGGGCAAAGTGTTATGGGGTTTTGCCATCAGGAATTTCTCAGTATCAGCCACGGAGTCTGGATTTGTGCCCGGTTAATGGCAATAGACTCGCCTCCTTGTAAATTAGACTTAAACAAAACGGGCAAAATGTGGGTGTACTATTAGGTACACCTCTGCCTAACCCTATGTTTTGTATGTTATCTAACTTGTCTTATTAACAGACTTATGCTAAAAGACTAGATGTTTTGCTGAATCGCTCATACATTGAAGGCGGAACTCCACTACCCTTTGGGAATTAAGCAATACTATTAATTAATTCGTAATAAAATGAATTGGACTTCTATCTCGGAATGAAATAGGATAGAGGAGTTTGTAGCTAAAAACAAAAACAAATAAAACACAACAAAAAAAAACAAATTAAAATAAATAACAGCCGCTTGGGTCGATCTACAGGTTAAGCCGTCTTTGCTTAGGTTGGGCCATGGATTCCATGGAGTCATGGATTTAATATAATATTATCTTGATATATCTAATATGTTTCCATTGTAATCTGTTAACTTAGTCAAATCGCTGTAACTGGTTAACGCAAATGACGCGTAACTAAGTAGATATATACGTATATAATACGTACTTACTGTAATATTATTGTTACTCATATTGTTAGTTTAATAAGTCTAAATTTTTGTTTTACATCGGAAGAGCGAGGCTTTCCCAACACAAGTATCACTGGATTACTTACTGGGAAGCCCCGGCGACTTACTTGTAAAGATTTACTGAAATAAATACATTTTTACTTACTTACTTTTACATGCATGTGGAAGCTTGTAATTAGCAAATGTCCCTACTTATGCACGATATTGTTATTAGTCTGGAAGCTTTCTTTAAAATTAAATTAATTAATATATATTTTTTATAATTTATACTCGTATAGGTACTAATCTATACTAATATTATAAAACTGAAGAGTTTGTTTGGTTGAACGCGCTTATCTCAGGAACTACTGGTTCGAATTGTAACATTTTTTTAGTGTTGGACAGCCCATTTATCGAGAAAGGCTATATAGTATCACGCTGCGACCAATAGGAGCAGTGCATCAATCAAAAATATTACGCAAACGAAGCTGCTCGGGTCAACTAGTTTAAAATAAAGGAACAAACTTATATGCAACTGTCTTAAGAAAAAAGTTACTGTGTACTGTGCCAGAAATAAAAAAAAAAAAACAAAAGAAAAAACCCTGTACCAACATTCAAGCCCATTCTCCTCGCCGTATTAAAGTATTAGAGGCAAATTGATACAAATCTACTTTCGTCAACACCATTAGAGTTCAATGCGAGCTGTCAATCTGTCCACCCCCGCTGTTATACATAGCGTACTGATGTTGTACGGACGACACGAATTAATGAAAAACGGTTTATTTTTTATTTTTATGTTAGTTGACCTTTTTTTAAAGGGCTTAGAAATAGAATTGAACAATTTTTAAATACAGAATACCTAATTATCTTAATACTTGACAAAACACCCAGATTTGTTTGTTTTATGTAAGTTGCTTTATTAATACACATAACCCTTTGGATAAATGATAATGTATAGACATAAACCTCTCTCTCTCTCTCTGACTTTTAAACCGACTTCAAAAAAAGGAGGAGGTTCTCAATTCGGTTGGATTTTTTTTTCGTGTTTGTTTCCTTATATCTTCGTCATTTATGAAGCGATTTGAAAAATTCTTGTTTCATCTGAAAGGATATACCTACTTCCCGATTGGACCCATAGAAATTTCATCAAAATCGGTTCTGTAGTTTGGTTTTTAAATCAAAATAGCTGGAAAAAATATGTTATCCAAGTAAAAGAAAATGCGAAATTTATTCTTGACAAGGATTTTTGTGTGATACGATAACTAAAAAGGGTAAAATAAAAACTTTTTTTTTTTTAAATAACCGAAGTCATTGAAACAAACAACAATAGTCACCGACTTCCGAAAGTAAAGTTATTTTCCACTTTTTTTGTGTTTTTTTTTTGGAAGTCGGTAATTTTTTGAAAAAAAATTTTTTTTTAATGTTACAGCACCATGCTGAGATAGGGGTATTTTGGCCTCGTACAGGACCCAGTTTAGTTAGTCTTATTTTTTTTTTCTTAAGAGCATACTTCACACACATAATCAAGATATGTACATACATAGGTCTAAAAAGTTAGTCGAAAACATTTTCGAAATGTCTTATTTAAAAAAAGATAATTTGAAATTTCTGTTTGTACAGAAAATTTAAAATCCATTTAATTTAACTGTAACACAATTTTGAGAAGAATGTTTTACTGAAAAAAAAAATCAACTGTTCCATACAATTTGACCGTATAGCACTTTTATAAGAAACAGCAATCTTTTTTTTAATAAACGACGAAAAATTTCTATGAGGGGGGGTTCAGAATGATGTACTGAGTATGTGGTTTCCGTTTTCGCGTCGGTGTCCCTTCCACCCCGTATAATATACATTATTAAAAACAATAAAATAACTAAACTAACAACAAACTATAAAAGGGCGTCAAAAACTCCTCCTCAACGTTCCTCCCCGACCCTTGCTCGAGCCAGCACGCGATGCTGTGCCAGTAGAATTATACCAGCCCCTAAACAATACCACTCAGATCCAGCCGAGGTCCGAGCCCCACAGGGGCGTGTAGCGTGTAGTCGCTTAGTTTGTAAGTTTTTTGCCCTGGTTGGAGGCCTTAAATTCAAGGCATCCACAGGATAGTCCGGTTAAGCAGACGACAACCTCCTAGGTTGAACTGCGAGATGCCATACATAAAAAAAAAACCTCCTCAACGTTGTCAGCCGGTAATGTGCCCAAGAGACTGGCGGCGTTGCCATGATGTGTACACTTAGCCTCTGGCCAAGGTGAAAGCCAGCCCCTGGGATTGCGTTCGTCAACGAAGCGTTTCGAAATTTCTTTAAACAGGCTGTGAGCACTCGGGCCCCAGAGTTTCAACCCCAAATGGGCTCGAAAATATAGTTGTAAAAATTAATCTTGACTTGCAATATCTCTGCTAATGTCTTTAGATAAAACAAGGCGTGATGGTTGAGTATGTTAATAGAAAAATACACAGCAAATATAAGAAACATTAATTTAAATTAGGGAAGATTAAGAGTAACGAATCCATTGCCAAATAACAATGAATTAATTCGTTTCCGAAAATACTTTAATTAAAGTTAATTAAATTACTAACGTGTTTTCTGTGTACCTGTGTGTCTAGATTAATTGACTTTCTATCAGCAAAGACGTTGATGGAAAAGTCAAAAAAATATTGTAGATCCTCAGGCCTGTAACCTTCGAAGAGTTAGGCAGCGGTGTACTTAGTAGGACACCCGTATTTCGACAGCTTTATGTTTAAGTCGCATGTAATAGGAAGCGAATTTATTGCCACAAATCCAGACTCCGTGGCTGTTACTAAGAAATTCTCGATGAAAAAACCCAATAACATTTCATTCCCAAACCACTGCAACTCCTTAAAGCCACAGTCAACAGTGGCGACCACCACAAAAGCGCCGAGACAATGAAGCTCGACGAAGTCCCAGAGAAACGATTAAACTGTAATGGATCCCGCAACGAAATGAAACAGCCAATAACACTATGCCCAACAAAAACTTTTTTGCAAAAAAAAAAACCGACTTCCAAAAAAAACACTAAAAAAGTGGAAAATAACTTTACTTTCGGAAGTCGGTGACTATTGTTTGTTTCACTGACTTTTTAACCGACTTCAAAAAAAGGAGGAGGTTCTCAATTCGGTTGTATGTTTTTTTTTGTGTTTGTTACCTCATATCTCCGTCATTTATGAACCGATTTGAAAAATTCTTCTTTTATCTGAATGGATCTACTTCCCGATTGGTCCCATAGAAATTTCATCAAAATCGGTTCAGCAGTTTGGTTTTGAAATCAAAATAGCTGGAAAAAATGTCATCCAAGTAAAAGAAATTGCGAAATTGATACTTGACAAGGATTTGTGTGTGATACGATAACTAAAAACATACAACCGAATTGAGAACCTCCTCCTTTTTTTGAAGTCGGTTAAAAAGGGTAAAATAAAAACTTTTTTGCAATAAAAAACCGACTTCCTAAAAAAACACTAAAAAAGTGGAAAATAACTTTACTTTCGGAAGTCGGTGACTATTGTTTGTTTCATTGACTTTTTTGCTACTGACTTCCGAAAGTAAAGTTATTTTCCACTTTTTTAGTGTTTTTCTAGGAAGTCGGTTTTTTTTTTTGCAAAAAAGTTTTATTTTTATACATAAGCTACTGAAAATCTTTCTAAATAAATATAATAATTTCTTTATTTGTACAGAATGCAGGTATTACAATAATGGTGTTAGTTTCAGATATATTCCCAGTACATTCTGCCTGTTGTGCATACAAAAATATAGTTTTTGACTTACAGATAATATAAAAACTAGGTACTAAAATTCAAAATGAGATCATGGATCAGCTAAATTTAAAATGATTTACATAATATATGAGATAAACTGAAGCAAATATTACAATTTATCATTTATAAAAAAAAATTAAACATGATTCTCACTTGTTTCGGTCCTCTGTTATATATTTCAAGAAATAACACATCATCATCTCCCCAGACTTTTCGAAACTATGTTGGGGTCGGCTTCCAGAGTAACCCGTTTTTTTTTAATACTCGGCTTGCGTTTGGCTGCAACTCGCCTAATGTAAGCGATGACGTAGCCTAGGGTGGAGCACGCTTGCCTACAATAAATCTTGCCGGATGCAGCTGAATACCAGTATTTTACACGGAGCGACTGCCTATCTGACCTCCACAACCCAGTTAGCACTGGGTAACAATGATAACCTTAGAAGGTAGGCAGATGTATGACAATTATTTATGTATTAACCCATTTATCAAAGTCAATTGCAAAGGTTTTATGAATGCACTTTTATTTAAAGATTAAGTACTTATTTGCATCTGTGTAAATAAAATATAATTTTCACTCATATAATGAGTGTAAGAGTGAATGTGTTTGTTGGTCACGCCTTCGCACGAGGGACCAAAACGATTACCCGTATAGCTATGTTTTAGTTGGGTTATTTTTTTACGGTTAAGTGTTAACCCTGGAATAAAGGTTAACATGTATTCTGCCGTGCTAAACGCAAAAGCCGTATCTCAGAGAAAGCCAGTTTCGAGAAAATTGAAGTTTTGTAGATATATTTTGGTTAAAACTTTACGGATTAGTTTTTTTGCCTATTATGTTTTTTTTTTGTTTTAAAATTGATACTGCTTTTTATCTAAGTTAATTAGATGCGTATTTACTTAATCTATCCGATGCCATCAAAATTTACTAGAGGATTTTTATTGTGATACCGCTTTTGAGCTTAGTAAAGCAGTATTATAGGATTAATCAGCTTGTCATAACCGGCTAACGCACAGAGTTCATTTTAGTGCAAAATAAAATATTACTTCCTAGAATTTGATCCTTATTAACGACGCTATCGAGTGGTGTTAGAGTACACTGTGTATGTTTTTTTTTTCAAAATCAACGAGTTCGATTCCTGGCCAAGAATATTGATTTCCGAAAATCCAATTATGCAGTTCTACTTTTCATCAAAATCGGGTTCGGGATTCCTTTGAGTATTTTTGGCTATTCCTCATAGATTCGGATTTAGCATCCATGCCCACTTAAAGAATTTATCCTCATCCATTATTCTTTCATTATAAGGGTTGTTGTAAGGGTTGTAGGTCATAGTTCTAACCTTTTAACCCGATTAAATCAGTCCCTGCTTCACACCTTAACGGCTGAACAGATTTCGACGAAGTTTGGCATACGGATAGCCCATGACGTAGGTTAGGACTTAGGATACTTTATCCCAGTGGGGCGTTTCCGAGGAGGGATAATTTTTAACCACCACGCGATCGAAGCTGCGGCCGAAGCTAGTTTATCGTGAACAATAGTTTTGTCCATACGAACGCCTTTTTATTCAAAGATAACTTAATATGCATTTGTGTAAATAAAAAACATGATATATGGAATAAATGA
Source organism: Standfussiana lucernea (assembly GCA_964057025.1). Taxonomy (NCBI): domain Eukaryota; kingdom Metazoa; phylum Arthropoda; class Insecta; order Lepidoptera; family Noctuidae; genus Standfussiana; species Standfussiana lucernea. Next base: position 4,561,314 of record OZ059813.1, read on the forward strand.
TAATGTGATAATAACAATTAATAAATAACGTGCGTGCGGTTTCATTTAAAAACAAACAAATAAGGTTTTGTTAAATCGTTTCAGACATTTACTTTGTTTAATTTGTTGTTTTTTTTTTTGTTTGTTAAAAGGACTGGCATAATGTTAGAGGAGATAAGTTATTACGTGTGTACTTAGAAATAACATCACCCCTTTTTGACCCGAAGGTATAAGCAGAGGTGAGTTGTACACCCGCATTTCGACAGTTATGTTTAAGTCCGTTGTAATGATGAGGAGGTCGTGGCTAAATAACAACAGCCGTTCGGGTTAAGCCGCGCTTATCAAGGTCGGTCTGTTGATGGGTGATCATGCATTAGGTACATACCGAGTTTCCTCCGTGCATCGGAAAGCACCTTAACCCGTTGGTTCTTGCTGTCATTTATGGATCTTTGACAGTCGTTACAGGTAGTCAGTGGCCCGAAAGTCCGACAACCAAACTTACCAAGTGGTATCGTATTACCCAGTACTAACTGGGTTGTGGAGGTCAGATAGACAGTCGCTCCATGTAAAATACTGGTATTCAGCTGCATCTAGTTAGACTGAAAGCGATCCCAACATAGTTGGGAAATGGCCTTTTTTTGTGGTGGGAAATCATTAAATGACCTCTCCCGCTCTGGGTGGAGCGGGAGGACGTGTCAGACTCTTGCTGACTAAAACCCACCCGTGTTCCTTCAGTTGCCTGTGCCAAGGTGCCAAGGGTCACGGTAACTCTTCCGAACAACCCGCAACCCTGGCAGGCATCGGTCCTAGTGGAGCCCGTCAGTTTGCGCTGACATCTCTTTGAGGCGCGCGTGGAACACAACGCGCCATCGACCCGGGCCTGGTCCTTACCGGACGGCGAGCTACCCATTGCTCGCCGTCCGCAAGCCCGTGCCTGCGCTGGCCGGGAATCTAAAAAGGGAAAAGGCTACGCAGACGATATTGAGTGGAGAAACTTTTTGTTCCGGGTACATCGTCGTCACATAATAATTTTATCATTAATATTAATTTGTAAGTGGTATACCTACATAAAAGACTTAAAAAAAAAACACCAAAAACTGGAAAATAACTTTACTTTCGGAAGTCGGTGACTGTTGTTTGTTTCATTGACTTTTTTGCCACCGACTTCGGACCGAACCGAACCGAAGTCGGTTATTTTTTTGCAAAAAAGTTTTTATTTATCGTAGCGCACACAAAGCCTTGTCAACTATCAATTTCGCAATTTCTTTTACTTGGATAACATTTTTTTACGAGATATTTTGATTTTATTTGATTACAAGCGTGATGTTATATCTATACTAGAATGTTATAAAGCTGAAGAGTTTGTTTGTTTGGTTGAACGCGCTAATCTCATGAACTACTGATTCGAATGAAAAATTATTTTAGTGTTGGATAGCCCACTTATCGAGGAAGGCTATAGACTAAATAAAATAAAATATCACACTGCGACCAATAGGAGCGGAGCATTTATCAAAAATCTCACGCAGACGAAGTTGCGCGGGTCAGCTAGTTACATATAAAATATATTTTCTGACTTTGACTTTTGTAAAAATACCTAGTCAATGTGCCCTTACATCAAGTCTTCACAAAGAAGCTCAAAGACAATATATAAATCTAAAATCAATACAGAATTTCTATTTACTATTCTTTACCCTTTTGAAGGGCTTCAAATAAATCATCTACAGTATATAAAAATCACCAGTTATTTACCCAGATGTTTCTGATTTCTATGCATCCTTTCAACTGGTGGCGTATATATACTGTGGTTGGATGGGCTGGTCATCATTCGATCACGTTGACGGCTACAAGTCTTCAACTGCGATGAGATACACCAGGATTCTTCTCTGGGTGTTCTCCGTTTGTGTAAGTTACTTTTCATTCAATTTTTGGAGAAACTCGTGGCTAAATAATGACAGCCGCTCGGGCCGATCGTCAGGTTAAGACGCGCTTGACTGCGTTGGTCCGTGGATGGGTGACCAGCCATTAAATACCGCGTTTCCTCCGTGCTTTGGAAAGCACGTTAAGCCGTTGGTCCCGGCTGTCAATTGCAGATCTGTGACAGTCGTTACAGATAATCAGTGGCCCGCAAGTCTGACAACCAGTCTTACCAAGGGGTATCGTAGTACTGGCTTACTATGTTGTGGTAATCATTTAGGCAGACCCGCCATGTAAAATACCAGTACTCGGCTGCACCCAGTTGCACTGGAAGCCGACTCAACAGAAAGAAAAAGGCTAAGTTTATCACGGCGAGGAGCTGGACACAAGCTGATCTAAAGTTTTCAAACTGACATGGTCACTTGACCATGTTAACACCGAACACGGGATTTCCGTGATCATGGCGCTTGCAACAAAAGCCAAAATATCGGAACCTCAAAACAAATTGCCAGCCAACAAAGAGCAGCTGCCATGGATTATTGTATTTTTTAACCGACTTCAAAAAAAGGAGGAGGTTCTCAATTCGGTTGTTTTTTTTTGTGTTTGTTTTCTCATATCTCCGTCATTTATGAACCGATTTGAAAAATTCTTCTTTTATCTGAATGGATCTACTTCCCGATTGGTCCCATAGAAATTTCATCAAAATCGGTTCAGCAGTTTGGTTTTGAAATCAAAATAGCTGGAAAAAATGTCATCCAAGTAAAAGAAATTGCGAAATTGATACTTGACAAGAATTTGTGTGTGATACGATAACTAAAAAGGGTAAAATAAAAACTTTTTCGGTCGGTGGCAAAAAAGTCAATGAAACAAACAATAGTCACCGACTTCCGAAAGTAAAGTTATTTTCCGCTTTTGTTAGTGTTTTTTATGGAAGTCGGTTTTTTTTTTGCAAAAAAGTTTTTATTGAATTGTTGATTTTATCTTTTTACTCTGGACGTTCTTACTCGCACGTCTTTATACATCGTTCTCACTTAAATGTATAATCTCGACATGAATGATGTAACCAAGATTTTGTAACAACATACTGATTTAAAAGAGTGTCCATGGAGTTTCTTGCCCATTCTTCTCCATAGAGATCTACGCTTTCGAATGGGCAACTACAGTACTTTCACAATTTATTATGCCGTGTGACTGGGACTGTAGCTTAGTTTTTTTTTGTGTTTTGACATTCAAAAGTGCCTGTAATGGTCTAATTGAAATAAATGCTTTGAGTTTGAGTTTGAAAAGTTAACATAGTAAATATTCCGTTATCAGTGTTAATAATAGGGTCTACAGTGATATTAATAAGTGTTACAATCGCTTGGAGCTTCGAGTCACAGGAGTAACAAGTGACGCGCACGCCCTTAGTTTTTTCTTCCACGCGGTGAAAACAAATGAGGAGCGCGCGCGTCGCTTGACTCAAGTCGCATCGTACGGGGTGCAAGAACGGTTTTAATCCAGTGCGTGTGTCTTTCTCTTACAGATACTCAGTGCAAATGCGGGGTTACACCGTAAGTTAACTTTTTTTTTTATTATTTATACTGTACTGTCCCACTGCTAGACAAAGGTCACTCCAATTCCTTCCACGTACTCATTTCCAGTGCCTTATGATTTAAATAAAACACAATCGTTCCCTACTTTGCTAGAAGGAGCGCTAACCACCGATAGCCTGTGGAATCTTATCGTCAACATCAATATCCCGCCCTTATCTCAATTTATTAGGGGTCGGCGCAGCATGTGTTCTTCTTCCATAGAGTCTGTTCTTGCCAAATCATCCTTTACACAGTCCATCCATCTTTTCTTTGGCCTACTGGGTATAGTCAGTGCTGGGCAAAATACATGCTTTGCTTTAATTGAAATACAAATACTATCTCAAAATACTATCTCGCAAGTATTTAAAATACAAAATATCTTTAAGTAATGTATTTGAAATATAAAATACAGTATTTCAGCTATTTTTATTTGAAATACAAAATACTATTAAGAATAAAAAGTAATCCAGCATGGGCTAAAAAGCTGAGTAAACGAAGATTCATCAGTAAAACCAAAGTTTCCTTTCATGAACATTAGATTTTTAAATGTACTGTCAGACAAACAGCCTCTTGTTGGAGAATGAATAAAACCTGCTAAAGAAAACAATCTTTCTACAGGTCCTGATGAGCACAAACTTGTGTTAAATTGTATGAACACATTTTTTTATTTGATTTTTATTTCATTTTTGGATAAACGTATTTATGTTAAAATGTATTTTGAAGCCACAAGTATTTGAAATACTAACTACAAAATACCTCGGCGTCAGGGATTTGAAATACGAATTACAAATTACATTTTATGCAAGCAATTGAAATACAAATACCAAATACGTTTTTGTATTTCAATTACGTGTTTTAATTGCAAGTAATTCAAATACTGGCCAACCTTGGGTATAGGCAGTTTCTCTATGTAAAATACTTGTATTCATCTGCATCCAGTTAAACTGGAGGCCGACCCCTACATAGGACAAGGGCTGATAATTTTATTTATTTTTTTTCTTTATTAATAAAAACTAAAGTTCTTAAGTAATCGTTTACAATCTAGCCTAAACAGATTATTAAGCAATTTAACTCTAACTTAATATTATATTTTATGACTAAGAATACTGTCAATTTACACATTTCCATAGCACTTTCTTTTAGAGTCTGCGTCATTAAAAACTCTTAGTTCACGTGTTACACGGCCTGGATATATAATGTTGAACATTTTAATTAATTGTGTGCTATTTATGTAACGGTATTGTTTACCAACAGATCCACCACCACCAGGCCCGTCCATCCATCACGAAACAGAGGACATCAAGTATAATCGAGACAAAGATGCAACAAAAAAACTAGTCCACGACAATTTCGGAACAAGAGGACTATCAATCCAAAATGACCAAAAGCGATATGAAAAAGTCAACACTAAATTGAACTCTAATGACAAAGGAACAGAAAAGCTTTTCCATGCCCGAAGACTCGCAGATTCCGAAAGGGAAGTTGAAGCCTTCTCAGACAACGGCAAAAGAAAGAGCACTTTCAAAGGCGAGAAACGCGACAGCGATGATTTTGACGTAACGAAATATAAGTTTAAAGGCAAAGATGGTACTGAGATTAAATTTGAAGAAATAAAAGAAACTGAAAATAGATCGGCGAAGTATAAAAGAACTGTTGTTGATAAGCCAGTTAGACCTCATTGTGGGCATCCGGACCATACCAACAGCTGTGAAGAGAGTAAGTTTTTTTCTTTTAACGTAAAGTTGTTTGCAAATGGAGCTTTTATGTAAAAAGTTCAATTTTATGACGACTTATGTAATGATTGATGGCGGACTGTAATTAATTATGCAGACGAAACTAGTGGCTATCGTTAGTAGATGTAACGTATGATGACGTTATGTAGATAGATATCAACGTTTGGTCGATCCGACTTCAAAAAAATAAGGTAATCAATTCGACCCGTATACAAACCATCGACACACAAACGATTACCGCGTATTCGGTACATAATACTGAGCAACAAACGTCAACAAAACAACATAACATCAACAACAACCCAGAACACATCAACACACCCAACACACACACATCACATCAACATATTTTTTTATCGCCGATTGAAAAAAAAACAGCTGTTTGCTTTAAAAGAGCAATATTGAATGAATGAATGAATGAATGAATGAAAATATTTATTTCAGACTAGCACACATGAAATAATACAAGTCCATATTATGTTAGTAGGTAGATACTTACAGCTATGTATGTTATATTACCTTCACGGTCAAAATGTATAGAATCAACTGTTTTTTTTTTTTAAATACCTATGAAAATATCTATGTTAGTGGTTCGGAATCATGTACCTACTAAATACGTGGCTCGTTTGTACGTAGATTTTCCTTCCACCCTGTACTTAACGTATGTAATATTGTTGGAATCGCCCAATACCACGTGTTTAGTAGGTACATTATTCTCAACCCTCCCAAATAGAAACTTTTCGTCGGTTATAAAAAAAAACTACTGTTTCCTACAAAACTGCAATACCTGCACGGTCAAAATGTATGGAACAGCTGTATTTTTTTTTTAATAACCGAGTGGAGGTGTTCAGAATTATCTAGCGTTCTGTTTTAGCGTAGGTGTCTTCACTGTTAGTGTCTAACTATACCCATGTATGTTTGTCCAAGTATTTCACAAAAACGAGATATCGAATTGCAATGATTCTTTTTATTGGATTAAGCACCTTTCAACTTAGAGAACGGTATAAGTTTTAACTAAAATCGGTTCAGTTGTTTTTGAAGATACTTGTAGCGGCACTACGAAAAGTACTCGGCAACATAGAACAAAAAGTACTACAGCGCCATCTATGACAAATATGAAGAACTAACAACACCCAATTTCTACATCGCGCAAGCAAAGTTATCTGCGACTTAAGACTATACATATAGAAAAACCCGATGGCAACTGAGGGGCAGTAACCCACCAGACACATCAACCGTCTGGTCGGAGAATCCTCCCTTTCCTATAGGGGATGAAGAATTTTACATCCTGTTCTTCCTACCCTTGAAAACTTATAAACTATCACATATTTACTGCTTTAATTTCTTATTTTCACAGATCATCCCCCACACGAAATAGAAAAAGAAGTATGGATCAAATTACCAGGTAATTATTGCTTTATTATCCACTAGCGACCCGCCCCGGCTTCGCTCGGGTGCAATGTAGATACTAATGTTGTCTCTACTATAATATGCATGTATTATACATATAAACGTTCCTCTTGAATCACTCGTATCTATTAAAAAAAAACCGCATTAAAATTCGTTGCGTAGTTTTAAAGAATCTAAGCATACATAGGGACAGACAGACAGCGGGAAGCGACTTTGTTTTATACTATGTAGTGACTAGCCGGCCCTTTCAACCCCTACTTTCACTAGCTTAGGGGTTGAATTTTCCAAAATACATCCTTAACGGGTGCATACATCATCTTAGCTATCTGTTTGCATAAAATTGTAGCGGAACTACAAAAACCTCTACAGTAACATGGAACTAAAAGTACTACAGCGCCATCTATGACAAAAATGAAGAACTAACATCCAATTCCTACATCGCGCAAGCAAACTCGACAACAACGGGTAGAACCAGAACCTTTCAGCTTCGTACATCCATTATATCTTTCTATTTATTTACCTACAAACTATATAACTGCCTCATTAGTCTGGTTATTGACCAGATCGGGCAAATTTGGTGACTCCACCAGGACTTTCTCAGTAGCAGTCACGGAATCTGCATGTGTGCCCGGTTGATGGCAATAGGCACGCTCCTCATCACATTTGACTAACATATAACTGGCAAAATCTAACACCCGTATTTATAGTCAAGTTGAAGTGATTACTTGAGCTTAAGTAATGACTTCTGCAATTTTTTTTATGCAATAGACACGAATTTAAACGAAGTAAGAACCGTCAAAGAAAGCAAAGCTAAGAATTATTATAACTTTTTACAGTTCTATAATCAAGCAATTAATAAACTACGTGATAAAAATCGTATCTTAAATAATGACATTTACTCAAATAAACACTTTGACTTGTTTATAGATACGGGATTAGTTCTATCCTTCGAGGATTACAGGTGGTCAACCATGACGTCTTAATACAGGAATGTTTTAGTATAATTCTAGTGTGGGAAAGAGATAGCACTTGATATCTTGTATAGCTCTGTCTCTTGGCCACACTGGTATAGAACTAAAATATTCCTGCATTAAGACGTCACGGTAGGCTACCAAGGATGAGGTTATGTAAAATATATTATTTCGCAGGCGAAAAGGATACAGACTGGGAAATAAAACATAAGAGAGTTCATACCGATAAATATGGTGTACCATATTTCACCGTGGAAATTGTACCCTCAAGTAAGTCTATACACCTATGTTGAGGAACTTTTAGTACCGCTAAACTGGTCTTCTTTCTTTCTTCATCGTGTGGTTAGTGCCGAACCTGGTGTCAAAGTTTTTGTGCCGCCCATGGGCCTCTGACTTGGCTTTACATGCCGTCGAGAAATATCTCTCAGGCATGTTTGGTTGCCTCACGATGTTTTCCTTCACCGAATCTAGTTATAATACAATACTCATATGATTCGGAGATATCAAAGGTGCGTGTCTTGGGTTCGAAGTCGAGACCTTCGACTTGTGACAACTCTTGGTGAGACAAGTAATTCCCACGTTGCAATTATATTTTGGCATTGATTGGGTTCGATTCCCAGGTCGGGCAAATAGTCATTGGGAGTTTTTAAAAGGAATTTCTCAGTAGCAGCTACGAAGTCTGGATTTGTGGCCGGTTGATGATTAAATCATATTATGTGGATTTAAACACTAACTTTAACAATAACTTTGCGTAATTTGGTTGGTTGGTTTGGTATTATCACTTACACCTCTGCCTAACCCTTCGGGGATTACTGGCGTGATGTTATGTTTAAAACGTTCTTTTTTTTATAGAAACCGCGTCACTTGAGACTCTTGAAGCATATTATTCATCTCTTATCAGTTCTTATCACACTTCAAAGACTACATCAGAAGGTAAATAAGCTTTTTTCTTTCATTTAAGTTCGTGGTTAAAATATGTTAACAGCCGCATTGGTCGATCTACAAGGTTAAGCAGCGCTAGCCAAGGCCGGCCCGTGGATGGGTAACCATCCACTGCATATCGAGTTCGGAGTTTTCTCCGTGCTTCGGAAAGCACGCCGTTAAGCCGTTGGTCCCGGATGTGATGTAAATATTTGACCATATATACATGGTGGAAAAGTCACGCTAAAACGGTTACCACGTATTTAGAACTTCATTCAGAACCACATAGAAATTTTATTGGTCATTTAAAAAAAACAGCAGTTTTTTTTTAAATAACGGGCGAAAAATTGTGTGTGGGGTTCATTATGGTACTGAACACGTGGTAACCATTTGGGCATCGGTGTACCTTACAACCTGTATACAAAATGCATTTGCATCACCTTAAGGTAGACTGGTAGAAAATGCCCATGGCATTAAGCACTAGTATTCAAAAAATTCGTCCACATCGCTGTCAACAGGAATAGTGCCCAGAAGGCTGGCAGCATTGCTACGTTGAATGGCAATGCTGATTCTTCGACCCAAAAATGGGCCAGCCCACTTTCATTTTATTTAATAAATAAATTCAATAAAAGGTGGAGGGCCAACAACGTTTAAGCGTCGTTGTCCCTTGCACCTTTTATTTTACTTTTCTTAGAAGAAAAAGTAAACCTAGGTAGGTTTACCTGGGTAAACCTATTACCCAAAAATACAAACTCGAATCCGCCATGATTTACTTCAAAAACAAATTCCTTCGTTTTATTTGGCAACGAAAGTTTTATTAATCTCCATTTGTTTCTATAGGTGGTCATGGCGAACATCGCGGGAGACCGAGATATCACAGACCACCAGTGAAACGCAGACCCCCAGTAAAGAACAGAAAGAAGGAACCCACAATCATTCTTGGACCGGCATGCAAACCGAAGCCTGGTAGTGCAAACACTTCAAGATACAAACATGAACTTAAGAGTCATGGTTCCAGCGAAGAAGGCAATTCCGGTTCCCATGAAAGACATGGACGAAAGCACCATCCAAGCAACACTGTAAGTGTCAAAGAAGGAAGCAAAACCTTAGATAGCTCTAAAATGGAAACATACACTAAAACTAACAAAGGAGACAATTCTGATTCCGATTACAGCGGAGACAGTTCAGGTCATGGTGATAGTGGTCATAGTTCCAACGTGGAACACAGTTCTGGTTCCCATGGCAGCGGAGACAGTTCAGGTCTTGGTGATAGTGGTCATAGTTCCAACGAGGAACACAGTTCTGATTCCCATGGCAGCGGAGACAGTTCAGGTCATGGTGATAGTGGTCATAGTTCCAACGAGGAACACAGTTCTGATTCCCATGGCCGCGGAGACAGTTCAGGTCATAGTGACAGTGGTCATAGTTCCAACGAGGAACACAGTTCTGATTCCCATGGCAGCGGAGACAGTTCAGGTCATAGTGACAGTGGTCATAGTTCCAACGAGGAACACAGTTCTGATTCCCATGGCAGCGGAGACAGTTCAGGTCATAGTGACAGTGGTCATAGTTCCAACGAGGAACACAGTTCTGATTCCCATGGCAGCGGAGACAGTTCAGGTCATGGTGACAGTGGTCATAGTTCCAACGAGGAACACAGTTCTGATTCCCATGGCAGCGGAGACAGTTCAGGTCATAGTGACAGTGGTCATAGTTCCAACGAGGAACACAGTTCTGATTCCCATGGCAGCGGAGACAGTTCAGGTCATAGTGACAGTGGTCCTAGTTCCAACGAGGAACACAGTTCTGATTCCCATGGCAGCGGAGATAGTTCAGGTCATAGTGACAGTGGTCCTAGTTCCAACGAGGAACACAGTTCTGATTCCCATGGCAGCGGAGACAGTTCAGGTCATGGTGACAGTGGTCATAGTTCCAACGAGGAACACAGTTCTGATTCCCATGGCAGCGGAGACAGTTCAAGTCATAGTGACAGTGGTCATAGTTCCAACGAGGAACACAGTTCTGATTCCCATGGCAGTGGAGACAGTTCAGGTCATAGTGACAGTGGTCATAGTTCCAACGAGGAACACAGTTCTGATTCCCATGGCAGCGGAGACAGTTCAGGTCATAGTGACAGTGGTCATAGTTCCAACGAGGAACACAGTTCTGATTCCCATGGCAGCGGAGACAGTTCAGGTCATAGTGACAGTGGTCCTAGTTCCAACGAGGAACACAGTTCTGATTCCCATGGCAGCGGAGACAGTTCAGGTCATAGTGACAGTGGTCCTAGTTCCAACGAGGAACACAGTTCTGATTCCCATGGCAGTGGAGACAGTTCAGGTCATAGTGACAGTGGTCCTAGTTCCAACGAGGAACACAGTTCTGATTCCCATGGCAGCGGAGACAGTTCAGGTCATGGTGACAGTGGTCATAGTTCCAACGAGGAACACAGTTCTGATTCCCATGGCAGCGGAGACAGTTCAGGTCATAGTGACAGTGGTCCTAGTTCCAACGAGGAACACAGTTCTGATTCCCATGGCAGCGGAGACAGTTCAGGTCATGGTGACAGTGGTCATAGTTCCAACGAGGAACACAGTTCTGATTCCCATGGCAGCGGAGACAGTTCAGGTCATAGTGACAGTGGTCATAGTTCCAACGAGGAACACAGTTCTGATTCCCATGGCAGCGGAGACAGTTCAGGTCATAGTGACAGTGGTCATAGTTCCAACGAGGAACACAGTTCTGATTCCCATGGCAGCGGAGACAGTTCAGGTCATAGTGACAGTGGTCCTAGTTCCAACGAGGAACACAGTTCTGATTCCCATGGCAGCGGAGACAGTTCAGGTCATGGTGACAGTGGTCATAGTTCCAACGAGGAACACAGTTCTGATTCCCATGGCAGCGGAGACAGTTCAGGTCATAGTGACAGTGGTCATAGTTCCAACGAGGAACACAGTTCTGATTCCCATGGCAGTGGAGACAGTTCAGGTCATAGTGACAGTGGTCATAGTTCCAACGAGGAACACAGTTCTGATTCCCATGGCAGCGGAGACAGTTCAGGTCATAGTGACAGTGGTCCTAGTTCCAACGAGGAACACAGTTCTGATTCCCATGGCAGCGGAGACAGTTCAGGTCATAGTGACAGTGGTCCTAGTTCCAACGAGGAACACAGTTCTGATTCCCATGGCAGTGGAGACAGTTCAGGTCATAGTGACAGTGGTCATAGTTCCAACGAGGAACACAGTTCTGATTCCCATGGCAGCGGAGACAGTTCAGGTCATAGTGACAGTGGTCATAGTTCCAACGAGGAACACAGTTCTGATTCCCATGGCAGCGGAGACAGTTCAGGTCATAGTGACAGTGGTCCTAGTTCCAACGAGGAACACAGTTCTGATTCCCATGGCAGCGGAGACAGTTCAGGTCATGGTGACAGTGGTCATAGTTCCAACGAGGAACACAGTTCTGATTCTCATGGCAGCGGAGACAGTTCAGGTCATAGTGACAGTGGTCCTAGTTCCAACGAGGAACACAGTTCTGATTCCCATGGCAGCGGAGACAGTTCAGGTCATAGTGACAGTGGTCCTAGTTCCAACGAGGAACACAGTTCTGATTCCCATGGCAGTGGAGACAGTTCAGGTCATAGTGACAGTGGTCATAGTTCCAACGAGGAACACAGTTCTGATTCCCATGGCAGCGGAGACAGTTCAGGTCATAGTGACAGTGGTCAAAGTTCCAACGAGGAACACAGTTCTGATTCCCATGGCAGCGGAGACAGTTCAGGTCATAGTGACAGTGGTCCTAGTTCCAACGAGGAACACAGTTCTGATTCCCATGGCAGCGGAGACAGTTCAGGTCATGGTGACAGTGGTCATAGTTCCAACGAGGAACACAGTTCTGATTCCCATGGCAACGGAGACAGTTCAAGTCATAGTGACAGTGGTCATAGTTCCAACGAGGAACACAGTTCTGATTCCCATGGCAGTGGAGACAGTTCAGGTCATAGTGACAGTGGTCATAGTTCCAACGAGGAACACAGTTCTGATTCCCATGGCAGCGGAGACAGTTCAGGTCATAGTGACAGTGGTCATAGTTCCAACGAGGAACACAGTTCTGATTCCCATGGCAGCGGAGACAGTTCAGGTCATAGTGACAGTGGTCCTAGTTCCAACGAGGAACACAGTTCTGATTCCCATGGCAGCGGAGACAGTTCAGGTCATAGTGACAGTGGTCCTAGTTCCAACGAGGAACACAGTTCTGATTCCCATGGCAGTGGAGACAGTTCAGGTCATAGTGACAGTGGTTCTAGTTCCAACGAGGAACACAGTTCTGATTCCCATGGCAGCGGAGACAGTTCAGGTCATGGTGACAGTGGTCATAGTTCCAACGAGGAACACAGTTCTGATTCCCATGGCAGCGGAGACAGTTCAGGTCATAGTGACAGTGGTCCTAGTTCCAACGAGGAACACAGTTCTGATTCCCATGGCAGCGGAGACAGTTCAGGTCATAGTGACAGTGGTCCTAGTTCCAACGAGGAACACAGTTCTGATTCCCATGGCCGCGGAGACAGTTCAGGTCATAGTGACAGTGGTCATAGTTCCAACGAGGAACACAGTTCTGATTCCCATGGCAGCGGAGACAGTTCAGGTCATAGTGACAGTGGTCATAGTTCCAACGAGGAACACAGTTCTGATTCCCATGGCAGCGGAGACAGTTCAGGTCATAGTGACAGTGGTCCTAGTTCCAACGAGGAACACAGTTCTGATTCCCATGGCAGCGGAGACAGTTCAGGTCATGGTGACAGTGGTCATAGTTCCAACGAGGAACACAGTTCTGATTCCCATGGCAGCGGAGACAGTTCAGGTCATAGTGACAGTGGTCATAGTTCCAACGAGGAACACAGTTCTGATTCCCATGGCAGTGGAGACAGTTCAGGTCATAGTGACAGTGGTCATAGTTCCAACGAGGAACACAGTTCTGATTCCCATGGCAGCGGAGACAGTTCAGGTCATAGTGACAGTGGTCATAGTTCCAACGAGGAACACAGTTCTGATTCCCATGGCAGCGGAGACAGTTCAGGTCATAGTGACAGTGGTCCTAGTTCCAACGAGGAACACAGTTCTGATTCCCATGGCAGCGGAGACAGTTCAGGTCATAGTGACAGTGGTCCTAGTTCGAACGAGGAACACAGTTCTGATTCCCATGGCAGCGGAGACAGTTCAGGTCATAGTGACAGTGGTCCTAGTTCCAACGAGGAACACAGTTCTGATTCCCATGGCAGTGGAGACAGTTCAGGTCATAGTGACAGTGGTCATAGTTCCAACGAGGAACACAGTTCTGATTCCCATGGCAGCGGAGACAGTTCAGGTCATAGTGACAGTGGTCATAGTTCCAACGAGGAACACAGTTCTGATTCCCATGGCAGCGGAGACAGTTCAGGTCATAGTGACAGTGGTCCTAGTTCCAACGAGGAACACAGTTCTGATTCTCATGGCAGCGGAGACAGTTCAGGTCATAGTGACAGTGGTCATAGTTCCAACGAGGAACACAGTTCTGATTCCCATGGCAGTGGAGACAGTTCAGGTCATAGTGACAGTGGTCATAGTTCCAACGAGGAACACAGTTCTGATTCCCATGGCAGCGGAGACAGTTCAGGTCATAGTGACAGTGGTCATAGTTCCAACGAGGAACACAGTTCTGATTCCCATGGCAGCGGAGACAGTTCAGGTCATGGTGATAGTGGTCCTAGTTCCAAAGAGGAACACAGTTCTGGTTCCCATGACAGTGGAGGCAGTTCAGGTCATGGAGATAGTGGTCACAGTTCCAACGAGAAAAACAGTTCTGGTCCCCATGACAGCGGAGACAGTTCAAGTCATGGTCATGGAGATGACAGTCATGGTTCCAGCGGAAGCAGTTCAAGCCAGGATGATCGCGATTCTCATCAGGAACCGGATGAACCAGTTAGGGATCGGTCTAGCGATGACTCCGGTAGTTCTTCAGCTAGACGCAGACAACTGAAGATATATTATCTCAATAAGTGCCGTGGCCCTTGGTGCTATTGCTTCGAAGATATCAAAAGTATTCCAAAATGTTTCCGTAGAAGGATGGGCATTCGCAAACCTTAAGTTCTGGCATAACAGACTACTGTCCTTTAATTGATATTTGACCTCTGATTTTACTCGTAGCCTACATCTCACTGTTGAGCGAAAGTATTTAGCTCCAGCCGGCTCCGTTACTTTTAGTTCTATTGATCCACTGATAATGCTGGCCACTAGTCGCTGGTTCTGACATTCGTTTTTAACCGTAAGAACCGGGATCTTAACGTGTGATCACAATTTATTTACTGTAAAATATCGTTCAAGACATCAACAATGACACGCTCTGAATTACAAGATCCAAGCATCTTTTGACGGTTAATTTTACCTCTTACAACAGCTTTAATGCAACGGAGATAAAGTTATAAGTTTTCATTATCATTAACACTCAAAACGGGATATTTACTATGTTTACTATTTGTTTTGAGTTCCCGATATTTTGGCGCTGTTGCAGCACCATGATCAAGGATAAGCTGAAGATAGAGCCGGTTAGTGTTTATGAGCAGACAAATCGGTCTACCCACTTTCTTGTTCGTTTTTCCTTAGTATCCAGTAAATATCCAGTAGTGTTAATGACAGTGGTAATAAAGATCACTTTATTTTTGGACAATAATGCAAAAGCCAGAAGTGAAATATATTTGAAAGGACTGTGAACCTTTTGGTGTGTGGGCAAAATTGGAACTGCCACCATCTTGTTCTTAACACACATTTTGCCATCACCGCCCACTGTCAGTGTCATCCACAAATGACTTTGGCATGTGGAGTTGCAAAAATTTTCGTTTATAAAAGAACTGACGACTATGGTTCCCTTTTGTGGCCACGCGGCAGGATGTTTTTGTAAAACTTTACAATGATTGCTTTATTATTTTTATATCATATGTATCTATTTCATATCCAGAAAAATAAATCCCTATTACAGTTAGGATGAAGAAAAAAAAGTGAATAATGTTTTAACAGTAGTATTATTAATTTAAAAAATATATGTACATATATGGTTTTTATGTGTATATATTTATATAAATTATGAGTAATATATGGCACTATGTGGGGAGAATGGTCAGGTAGCCTATTCCTGGCTTTATGGTTCTCTGCACATCCTGCCGCGGACACCTTGCTTCCTGCACCTGCTTATTGTTTGTTCTTATCTTTTCTTTGTACTACTAACACTAGTTATAAGGTATTCTACTAACAAAATGGACTAATGTTGTCCGATGTAAATAAATAAATAAAAAAAATATATGAGTATGGGTATTTTTATTTATATGTTTAAGTTAAATGGTTTTTATGTGTGTATTCTTTCTTCTTCTTTATCATGTGGTTAGTGCCTAACCTGGTGTCAGAGTTTTTATGCCGCCCATGGGCCTCTGACTTGGCTTTACATGCCGTCGAGAAATATCTCTCAGGCATGCTGGTTTCCTCACGATGTTTTCCTTCACCGAAGCAAGTGATAATTTATACAATACGCACGTGATTCCGAAAAATCAGAGATGCGTGCCTTGGGTTCGAACTCGAGACCTATGACTTGGCAGTCCAACGCTCACACCACTAGGCTATCACTGTATTTATTTATTGTATGTTATTATTTTATTTATATGTAAATGGTATACCACAACAGTTTATCTGCAGAATTACCTCTCATTCTTTCTGTGAAATCCACCCAAAGATCTTACCACCCGATCGTAATAAAAAACTTTTTTTCAGAAAAAAGTACAACCAACTTCCAAAAAAAAAACACTTAAAAGTGGAAAATAAGTTGGGGAAGTCGGTGACTTGATCTTTAGATTGCGTTTTTTGCCTCAGACTTCCAAAATTAAAGTTTTTTTGGAAGTCGGATTTTTTTTTGCAAAAAAGTATTTTATTTTATACTTTTTAGTTACCTACGGAATTCCACACAAATTCTTGGCATGTGTACATTTTACATTGTAACTAGAAGATATTAAGAGATAATCAACATAGACGAAGGAAAATAATTAACTCTTATAAGAAGTCGATTTAAAAGATCGCTTTTAGCGAGAAAACTGCTCACTGTCAGCCTATGTAAAATATCAGTGTATGTGTTTTTGTATGGTGTACTTAATAAAGTGTATTTTATATATTCTATCTGCCTCTTATTTCGACAAAGTACCCATAGTTTTAATACTTTTAATTAAACCCACAATCACATATTAACTCAGTTAATTTCGATAAACTAACTAAACAAACATAAATGTTGTCAGACTCATATAGGTATGTATTATATCCAAAAGGTTTGTAACGTTTTTGTAAGGCCCGACAAAAATGTTTACATTGTAGTGAAACGCGGAACTACACATTGCTTACCTGGCAATGCCACGTTTTTTGTCATACTTGCATCTTACGACATCCATCAGTATCATCACACTCACATACACGCAACATAACACTATCTACTATCCTTCATACACAACACATTACCTTCTTGCATGCGCGATTTTCTTAAAGGTATTTCTGTAATATTTATTATACTTCTGTACCTATTGTTTTTTTCTAAATACCCAATTTGCTAAAGTATTGCTTTGCAAAATAAAACATCTGACAGTGACAGCACTTTGTTTGGCTAACATTTAAGAGTTCGCCGAGCAAAAATGCAACACGCCGTAAGAGACAGAATATACTATGCTTTGTCTCAATTTTCCTACTAATTTTGTATATATGCGTCTCACTTCCACACTTCACTCTGTAATCATGACTACGTCTACAGGTATAATAGTCTCCCGTATCTATAAACAAATCAAAGTGTTTACTTGAGTAAATGTCATTTTTTAAGAAACAATGCTTATTAAGTAGTTTAGTAATTGCTTAAAGTTAGAACTGTAAAAAGTTAGAATTCTTAGCTTTGCTTTCTTTGACAGTCTCACTTCGTTTAAATTCTTGTCTATTGCTTTAAAAAAATTGCGCAAGTAATTACTTAAGCTCAAGTAATTACTTTAACTGATGATTTGACTTTTACTTTGTGTGATGAGCATGGACATTTGTTTCCGAGTCATGGATGTTTATATGTATAATAAGTATGCATTTACAAACAAAAAGTATCTATCAACTATCAACAACAACTATCAACTATCAACTATCTGGTGTCCACGACACAAGCCTCGTTGCTTAGTGTGGCACTAGATGGCGCTGTGTGTAATGTCCAGCGATATTTATTTATTTATTTAACTTGACTATAGATACCAGGGTAGGTATGGCACCATACTGGGCACTGCTCAGAGTTGCCAGAAAGTCGCTAACAACGCCTTAATTGTTTCCATTCTCTATTTTGCCAAACTGTATACTTTCTAAGAACAATAAGGCATGGTTCTTAGAGAGTTGTAAACCTCTACTTATTTCAAAAATATAAAATTCTTCCACTGCCCTGTACATATTTAAAAGACATCTGCATTCTTACGAAGAGCCACATTCATTACTTTAAGCAACGTAGTGAGGTCCTAACAAGCCAAAAAAGAGCAAAATTTCATAACCTATTATATCAACCACCAAGTCATAACGATATTTTTAAGAAAAATGTATACAATATGTGTGTAATGATTTATAATAACATTCCAAATGAATATAAACTGTTACAGGATAATATATTTAAAACAAAATTGACAGAATGGCTACAAAAGAGCTGTTTCTACGAGTATAGCGTTAGGGAATTTATGCAGTTTAGAAATTATATTAATAATAATAATCTGATTGACGGCATATCGAATGCATCACCCACGATCTTCGGTTATGAGACTGTATATCCCGCGGAGGTGCGGAGGTCGAGGCTTTTTAAACGCTAAGACTCTCCACAATCGCGAGATATGCAGTCTCAGGGATTTTTTCCTAGAAACCGACGTGGGGATGCATCGGGATGTGGTCGCGGTGGACAAGGGCCTCACCCCGCTCTCCTTGGCTAAAGAGAACTGGCGCAAACCTGTAGTACTTGACACTAACGACCGCAAGGAGGTATGGCAGAGTAAAGAGCTCCACGGACGCTTTTTCCGGGCCCTTCATGGACCCGATGTAGACCTATCAGCGTCCGTAGCCTGGCTACGTTCCGGCGACCTCTTCGGAGAAACCGAAGGTTTCGTCTGTGCAATTATGGATGAAGTTATGATGACGAATAACTACCGGAGATTTATTGTGAAGGACGGCACGGTTGACATAATAAGTCGGGCATGCCACCGTCCGGGCGAATCAATTCGTCACATTATCTCCGGGTGTTCTCGTCTAGCTAACGGTGAGTACTTGCATAGACACAACCTTGTAGCCAGGATTATCCATCAGCAACTTGCTCTAAAATACAACCTTGTGGAATCGGAAGTGCCGTACTATAGGTATGTGCCCGACCCAGTTCTCGAAAATGGCAATATCACACTGTACTGGGATCAATCCATCATCACTGACAGGACTATTGTGGCCAATAAGCCTGATATAGTGGAGGTGGATCGATCAGAGCGGCGCGCAATGATTGTTGACATAACGGTCCCGCATGACGGGAACCTCGTGAAAGCCGAGAAAGATAAACAAATCAAGTAGCTTGACTTGGCTCGCGAGGTTGTCGACATGTGGGAAGTGGACACGATCATTGTGCCGATAGTCGTTTCAGCCCATGGCTTAATTGCCAAGAGCCTCGACCAATACCTAAGGAGGCACTTGTTAGGCGGCTGGATCAAGGGCTTGATTCAGAAAGCGGTATTCCTGGACACGGCTCGTATTGTTAGGAGGTTCCTCTCTCTGGAGCCCTGACCGCCGGTAGCTTGGACCCTGTTCCCGATACCGGTGGGCTACTATGTTTTATATTTTTAAATGTTTTTTTATAGGAATATTTAAAAATGTAATTTAAAGAAAAATAAATAAAGGAAAGATAATAATCTAATCTAGTTAATTGAATATAATTATGTTTGTTTATGATAAATGATATAAATAGTGTTAATAATTTAATAACTAATATTTTGCACGCTTGCTTGCAGGCAGAATACAGCGACTTTTAGGATATAAGATCTTCCCTTGTATTTCTTGCAAATTTTTTTTTTTTTGATTTGATTTGATTTTGAACATAACATAACATCGCGCCTGTAATCCCCGAAGTGATAGACAGAGGCGTACCTAATTAAAAGTGCACCCACATTTTGCCAGTTAATAATGTTTAGCTAGTTAATTTCCATGTAATAGGTGTGAGCCAATGCCGTCAAACGGGCACAAATCCAGACTCTGTGGCTGCTACTGAAATATTCCTGATTGAAAAACCCATTAACACTTTGTCTGCCCCGAGAATCGAACCCAGGACCTCTTGCTAAGCGAGGCAGCACTTACCAAGAACAGAAGCAGCATTTACTATCATATCACCAAAATAAATATGGAAGAAATTTCTGAAATGGGTTGGTACATGTCACCAAAACTAAGCTCAACTAGTGTTTACTAACGCCATCTAGTCTATTTATCATGAACTTAGTATGCAGTGCACCACGCGTAATTTGTTTCGTGGTAGTGACAACAGATGGCGCTGTTGGTGTAGCTTGTTAAGAATATTAACACCACGCAGAAAAATACGAAGACTTTATTTTAAATCAAACCAAAGGTTGCTATTGCCATTTAAATCTATATGCTGTCAAATCACAGTGATCGGAATGGTCGTAGCAATAACTAAAAAAAAAAAAAAAAACAGCAGCAGCTGAAAAATTCGTTCACCAATTGAAACGTGCATGATCAATTGATCATAAGCTACTTTTTATCCGAGTACCACGCGGGCGAAGTCACGCACAGAAACTACTAGGTAGGTTTACAATGAAACATAGGTACTTATACCTTTTTTGTCATGATGGTAGAAAACAAACGTCTATTCTAACACCACGTAAGTAAATTTTTAGCGGTTTTGACATTTTGATGGCGTTTGCTTGAGAATAGGAAGACGCATTGTTTTAGCCAATCAGAAACAAGCAACGTCTCTATTTAACTATTTAATTTGAAGTGAACACAAATTAAAAAATGGTTTTGTACTATTACCTACCTACTTACGTATAATTATGCAGTTTTTTCAGTCTCCTGTAAACTTGCTATTTTTGACTTACGTGGTGTTAGAACTTCAGTGACGAAAAGTCAAATTTATAGTGATTTTTATTTTCGTGTCAATAAGGTTGCTTTTGTACTGCAGCTTTCACAGGCAAAATAACTTTAAAAGTTGAATGTTTGTCCTTATTACTTCTTAGTACGTAAAGTAATGCAATATTATCTCAAGATTAACGTTAGTACCTACTGTTGTAATTTTATGAAATTAACTGACTGTGGGTTAAAGATTAAAAGCCGAAAAAGTAAAGTTATATTATGTATTGAGTCGAGAGTTGAAAACCCAACGGAGTTTTTCTGTTAAGGTTTTTAAAAAATGGACCGTAGTAATTAGACCACACGAGTTAGTATCGTCCTCACAAAAAAAAATATATAAGTAAGGGAACTTCCGTAGAGCCGAATCTCACGTACCTACTTAATTTTTTCCCCGCAAGAAACAGTGTAACATTGTGGGTAAACTACGTTTCTCCACTAAAATATGGCTAAATCCTACACAATTATATTCAAAAATAATCATTCAATGAAAATCATTAAGTAATCAAATTAAGTTGTTTAAAATGAAACCAACGCAATCAAGCACAAATTAACGTATTTACACTTAATTAATCTCACGTAAGATTTATGATTTTATAGATTTTTTTATAATTGATTCTCATGACACCTCATCAAGGGGGGAGAGCGGGGGGGGGGGAATCACCAAAATTGCCTCACGTAATTAATGGACGCCACTTAATCAGCATTTGGCATCATCTTTACCTACTATGTGTGTATCTTTTTAACCTGATGACCTCGACGTGGTACAAGTATGGCGCTCAGGCACCATTCTTAATACATCCGATATGGCGGGCGAGCAGGTTTGCGCGGGAATCCCACAATGACATTTTCTTGTTGACTTATAAATTAGAAAAAAGTTTTTATGTGTGTCGTTGATTTGTAATGAAAAATCACTGGTTATAAGGACTGGACTCCGACGAAGCGGAGACGAAACGAGACGAGAGATGTGTTGTAAACCAACAATAGAATTTCATTATTTACACTTCTCGTGTTTGCTTTGCTTTAGTGGAAACGGTTGAGCCAAGAGGAGAGGAGATGTCTCGTAATTGTTTAGGCCAGCCTCCGCCCTCGGCGCACAGCGGAGACAGAAGAGACGTGAGCAGCATGCGGTGAGCGGTGCACATCTCGTCTCCTCCCCTCTTGGCACATCTCCGCACAGCTTCGGTAGATACACCCTAGCTCTTACGCATCTCCTCTCCTATCCGCTTCGCACATCTCCGCTCGCCTTCGCTTTGGTGGAGTCCAGGACTTGCGTTGCGTGAGCTTGAAAGTTATAACATTCTCTTATCACGCCCTGCCCTCTAGACACTCAGATCCAGCCTGCCCTCCCTCAGCGACGCCCTGAGCCAAGGCCCGTACCCCACAGGGGGTGCACTTAGCGTGTAGTCGCTTAGTTTGTTTTTTTGCCCTGGCTAGAGGCCTTACACTCAAGGCACCCACAGGAATACAGGATAGTCCGGTTAAGCAGACAACAACCTCCTAGGTTGACATGTGAGATGCCATACATAAATAATAATAATTACCTTCCCTCTTGGCGATCAAGTTTTCATATTATTTATACATTAACTATATACATTATTATAATTAAAATAAACTAACTACAAACTATACTCGTAAAAGGGCATCAAAAAACTCATTCTCAACGCTGTCAGCCGGTAATGTGCCCAAGAGACTGGCGGCGTTGCCACGTTGTATGGCAACACTTAGCCTCTGGCCAAGGTAAAAGCCAGCCCTTGGGTCACGGGAAGCGTGAACTAGGCGTTTGGAAATTTCCTTAAAAAGGTTGTGAGCACTCGGAGCCCACGGGACCAGAGTTTCAACCCCAAACGGCTCGAAAATATAGTTTACACAAAGGTTACTATATTTTATTACCGCTTTCCATCTGACGTTTTCGATCACGGCGCCAATCTTAGCGGAGCTATCGTCGCGAGAGATATTATAGTGCGCAAGTGTGTGCGCAGATACAGGTGCACTCTCTGTTCCCTCAATCTCACCAACGGCTTAACGTGCACACCGAGGCACCTACTCCGGGCTACTACTGAGAAATTTCTAATGGAAAAACCTAATGGCACTTTCTGCCCGACCCGGGAGTCGTATCCAGGACCCCACGCTCAGCAGTCGCGCTTTCAACCATGGGACCAAGAACACGAAGTCAGTAGTGCCTGAAAGGCATAATTACGAAGTTTTCCCATTTGAGCACCGATTTTAAGAGCCCCAATGCTTAGAGCACCAAAGATATTCCCGATTAAGCACCGAGCTTCATAATGTATGCATATTGATGGCTGCTCAAATGGGAATATCTTAGGTGCCTTAAGTATTGGTGCTCTTAAAATCGGTGGTCAAATGGGAATACTGCATAATTACATCCAATTCAATTCGTGACAAGAATGTCAAACGTCCTACCTAAAGGTAATCATCAGTCCTCAATGAAACGATTTATATTTAAATAAATGCAAATACGTAAATCAAACCTTCGATCCACAGTCACGTTATGTGACAATGGAAGGATGCGTGAATAATAATCAACGATTCACTTAAACTATAAATCAGTGATTTATTAGGATTTGAGTGTTGCATACCAAGTCTACCATCAGATGATCAAACTGATATCATCATCACAGATTGCGTAATCTTTTCTCACCTCTACTATGTTCGTCGGCTTCCAAATTAATCCCCCGAAGAGTCACACGTCATAACTCAATATGTCATGTATTACAGACAAGCGGACTCCCGTTTTACGAAATCGGAAAAAATTACATCAAAGTCATGTAACACATTTTTAATTGCCGTTTTTGTCGAAGCTATGGTTGGGTTTCAGTTTTCAACTTTTAGTCTTTAAAAAAATTGACTATTCATACGATTTACGATTCAGTCATTCCTGTACCAAAGCATTGTAATCGTATACGTTTATCATCATCATTTCCCAATTTATTTGGGGTAGGCGCAGCATGTCTTCTTCTTCCATACTTCTCTATTACTCGTCATCTCATCAGACACCTCCTTTCTTGCCATATCATCCTTCATACAGTCCATCCATAGTTTCTTTGGTCTTCCTCTGCTTTTATACCCATCCACATTCATATTCAACACTTTCCTCATTCGTCCGCATCAAATGCCCATAAAGAACAAAACCACCGAAAAAAAAACTGTCTTTTTTTGGTGATTACAACAACAACATTTATAATGTTGTAGCGATACTGTAAAGTATCGAATCGTATCGTGCATCACTATTGCATGTTTTTTTGTCTGTTTTTGATTTATCTATCTATCGATAATCCGATGCCCCAATGAATAAGCGAATTCCAAGTAATTTTGGAGAAAAACAACGAAATCAGCTGGTAGATAAGTATAAAGATACTTTTATATGTATAAAAAGGCAATTCCTTTTATCCTAAATTACTGTACGTGCTTACCTTTAGCACAATGTTTTCAACAAGATCTATAATATTATAAAACCAAATGACTGCCGTGAATGACTGCCGAAAAACTTCGACAGTGTTATGCCCGTACACGTCGTTAATGTTTCGTGTTGTTTGCGCAGCGGTATTTCCACGTAGGAACTCATAATTATTCGAAAATTGTACGAATTTTCAGTTTATCCATAGCGCCAAAAACTGCCACAATGTCACAAAAACAAAAAACTATCTAAAAACACTGAAATTGAAATTAAATTAACACGTCTTTCGAATCAAATTTATTTGAATTTCGAATTGCGCGCCAATCCACAGATAATTAATTCTGAAAATGCTGGTTATAGAATCTCCAATTACATAGGTAAAGACCTATTAATAACTTTACTTTCGGAAGTCGGTTGCAAAAGAAGTTAATGAAACAAACAAAAGCCAGCGACTTCCGAAAGTAAAGTTATTTTCCACATTTTAGGGTTTTTTTTGGAAGTCGCTTATTATTTTAGCAAAAAAGTTTTTTAAGAGCTATGTTTTGGTATAGGCATAAGTAGTATATTTCAATTATGCTGGACTTACGCCCATTTTGACCATGATTCTTCAGCTTTATTATCTTGGAAGCTTGCCAAGCTGTTGTTATCTTAAGATGCCTTAATCTTGGAAGCTTGCCAAGCTGTTGTTATCTTAAGATGCCTTAGTCAGCACCGAGCCACTTTTTTTGTGAACGGATTCTGTAAGGTTTACCTAGGAGGTTGTCTTCGGCTTAGCCGGGCTTTCTTTGAAAGTAAGGCCTCCAGCCTGACTGACATAAAACCTAAAGCTTAACGGCACCCCCTGTGGGGTACGAGCCTCGGTATAGGGCGTCGTTGAGGTAGGTCAGCCGACGACAGGCTGGAGCGGATGAAGCAGCGAGTCTCTTCGTAGATACTAGTCTATCACCTGAACAGACATGGGTCTGGGGGTGGGCCGTGTTCTGCGTGCAAATCTCAAAAGGAACTGCACCCGTGTATGGACGCAGAGGGACCCACAGGGGAACGTGACGAACAGCGCAAGTACTCCAGCATCCCGTCCAAAAGTAGTCGAAAAACACTGTATGGTTTTAGTCTGTAAGACTGACAGACGAAGCAGTGGCTGACTGACTCTGACAGACCCCTTCGCCTACCCAAGGGATGAGAGCATCCGTGAGGATTACCTCACTTTAAGAAAGGCTATAAAGGTCACTTAGTGATTGCTTTCTTCTTAATAATCGACATCAGAAACATAAGGTCGGATGTACCAATACAGAGAGTTTGTGCATCTGACTTTATGCATCTGATGTCCAGCAGTTTGCCCTCAGATAAAGCTTCGGACAGAGAAGATCTATAAACTTCACTTAGGTACCACAATCTTAAGCTAAGTGACGTATAAGACCCGAGCGGAAATCTATCAATCACATTGGTTGAAATCCGCATTGCGTTTCTCATCTCTCCAGAGATCGATCGAATTTTTCTATTACTGTCATTTTCTTCAATATGTTGTCGCACTTGCTTTTGCCATACCCGGAGGAGGTTAGGAGGGGCCATGGCAGCTCACTTTAGAGATCGCTACGGAGCGAAACTTTACCACCATAGAGTCTAATAATATAGGTGTTTACCACGCACCATCATCGAGGCAACACCTCTCCGTGACCGCAATACTTCGTGTTTATGGGTATATAGGTATCAGCCAGAAATGTAATTGGTAAAACATTATTTTCTAATAAATAGACTTTATTAGACATGTCCTCTCACTATCACACACAGCGCATATCTGTTAAGTGGCAACGTCATTCCAGCGCCAGAAAATCCTTGTACAATTCGATTAATCGAAGTTTGTATCACAAATAATTGCCTCATTGTCATTAGTTATTGACCGATACTTGACAGGTTTGTTAAGAAAATGACTCAAAAAAAAAAGGTATAAGGTGATCAAGGCAAACATGATTTGTTATTGCAATTGTAAAAGCAAGTGCTAGCAAAAAATACAAAAGAATACTTAAACGAGGTTAATTAGGTTACAAATACGTCTATAAAGACGTATTTGTAACCTAATTAACCTTCAACAGAACCATCTGACGATTTGCACGCATTTTTCCTATCTGGTATTACTATGTTGAAACTGGTAACACTTGTCATGTATACAAAAGGCGCGAATAAACAATCAAAAGTATTCGCGTAAAACTGAAACGTTAACGTGAAAGCGTCAGGGTAGCCCGCGAAATTCAAATTTTCTTACGTTTTATGCAATTTGCAGGTCGAAGGTTGCAATATGTTTCGTGGCCGTAACTAATAAAGTTTTACTGAGGTATGAATATTTCATGAAAAAGTCATTCAATGGGATTAAATAAACTTAGAGGGTTGTATTGATGATTTTAATAATTATAATTCTGTAACTACATACGTGTTACGGTAGCTATCGAAAACCTTATGTCAGTCCTGTTGAAAGGCGGTGTAGAAATTCGAAAAGCTTTGAAAGCCCGTACTTTAAGTATTAGTACAATATTTCGCTAAGTAAACCTACCTACTTCAAAAGGGATTGGATTGGTCAAAGCTCTACTTAGACTACCTATTAAATTACACTACAGCACAAACGCAATAAAAATACAAAAACTAGTTGGAGTAGTAACTAACTGTGTGCACAGATAAAAATAAAAACAAACCCATAGCCTGTATAGCATTAATAAAATGTAAACTAAAGTACATAATTCTATAGAAATTCGGGTCGTTTTGTCATAAATAATGTGTCTGTGTTTCTGTCTCTTTCCCGCAGCAGTTATCAGAGGTACTGCTATCTCTTTCCAATCGATGACGCATGACTATTTCAATAACAGGTAGGTGGATTTGAAATGTGCTGCCAGATTATTGTGAATGTTTTTAATTTGGGGAGATTTCTGGTTGCTTTAATTTTTAACTTTCTGGTCTTACGTAGATAACTAATACCAATGTTTAACATGGGACTTTAACTGATTAAATATTGTTGCAAGCTTCACTATCAATAATATATATACCTATATATATTATTAATTATTGATATGCATATTAAAAAAAACTAACTGGCTGACTGATTCACTGACTGATCGATCAACGCACAGCTGAAACCGCTGGGTCTAGAAGCATAAAATTGTGCACAAACTTTTCTTGAGTTACGTAAGTGTGCACTAAGAAGAGATTTTTAGAAATTCATCCCATAAGGGATTAAAATAAGGGTTGAAAGTCAGTATGAAACTTCATCCACGCGAGCGAAGTCAAGGGCAACAGCTAGGTAATAATAATAACTAATAGTGACAAGGCAGGGAGGTGGTCTGCAAAATCTTTCGTTCATCACAGACGACATGATGGAAGAATGCCAAACAAAATTATTAATTAATTTGATAAATGAAGCTGATTGACGTTGAAATGTATTAATTATACACATTCGAGAATTATGACAAGATGGAGGGTAGTCATTGTTTCCTGAAATGGTAAATCATTGAATCCGCTGGCTAAAATATTTTCCTTATAAGGTCCCAGAAACTTTATTATTATCTCAACGAACTGTCCCACAGCTGAGCAAAGGAAATCCCATCGCTCACGATTCTGCGCAACTTCTTTCTAATTCTAAAGGAAGATATCCAGGTCGCCCGGCTATCTCCTTCGCGGTCTGAGCTGCGCCAGACTTAAATATCGTACTAAACTTCATAAGCTACATAAATTCAACAAAAATCGTTCCAAAGAAAGGCTGGGTCATACACATATTTAACACAATGTTTCACCTAAGTGCATCCTGTCTTAATAAGGATTTAATGTTTTGTTAAACAACCCAGCCGAAAATACATTCTGTTCACATCCACTGTAACAGTGCGTAAAATGATTATTCTCTTTTTTTTGCACCACAGGGCAATAAGCCACAAAAGCAAACATAGATTATTTTCTTGCAAAAAAAAAACTCTCCACTGTAGATTCAGTTTTACCTCCTAGTAAAAATATTTTATTTTCCCACTAACGACCTGCCCCGGCTTCGCACGGGTGCAATGTAGATACTAAATATTTTATTTTCCCACTAGCAACCTGCCCCGACTTCGCACGGGTGCAAAGTAGATAGTAATGTTTTCTCTACTATAACGTGCATGTATACCTTACCATATAAACCTTCCTCTTGAATCACTCTTTCTACTAAAAAAAATACCGTATCAAAATCCGTTGCGTAGTTTTAAAGATCTAAGCTTACATAGGGACAGACAGACAGACAGCGGGAAGCGACTTTGTTTTATACTATGTAGTGATTAATTAGATTTTAATTCGTACTTTCTCAATAAAACCAGCGCAGCTATAAAATAAATATAAATAAAAAAGGATAAAGCAAACAAAAACGCCTTCAACCTCCTCCTACTTCTACCAACAAATCTTTTGTCGAAACTCGAAATCTTTTAATGGCAGAATTATATTTAGCTAACTGGCAACTCCAAGCAGGTACGCAGATAGAACGTCCCTCACTCCGACTCGTGCGCACCGTATGTCATGACATACTCGCGAAAACAGCGTGAAATGAAAACAACAAAATAATTCTTGGAATATCGCGCCTGTTTTTATCTACGGTGATTTTCGTGCAGTCGTGTCCTCGAACCTAGTTCTGTGAACTTTTGTGCCTTGTGTGTAGTGATATTATAAAAACTGTGCATAAAATCACTGGATTTTTTTACAACATTTAGCTGGCTTGAGGTGAGTGCCCCACATAGGCCTTCTCTTTTTTATTTGCAATGTTAAGTGCGAGAGAACGTACTCTTGGCTGTACGGATTGATGCTTTTACAATAGGTATCTATCTGAGTGAAGAAAAACAAACTAGATTTTAAAAAAAAGAGTTCACTGTGTTGTCATGTTGTGTTTTGGTGGCAAAATCGGTGCAAGGAATGGGCATTGGGCGTGCGTTACAAGTTTCTAGGAACAACTCATAATAATGCTATTTTTAGCATCCTTACGCAGAAAAAAATCATTTTCTATACAAATAAATCTCTGCTATTACACTTTCATTGCATAGCAGCCAAAATGAATCATTTATCAAATATACTCCTTGATAAGTGCTTCAATTTCTTCATTCTTGATTCTCGTCAGGTTACATCATTCTGCTTTTATCAGAAGTGCCTATAATGTAAAGGAAATGAGATATGAATCAAACAAACTTGATATTCATCATGTTAATATGTCTCCGTTGAGAAATTAGCTATTTATTTTTAATGTAATGTTACATCTACATTGTTTGTTTGTTTTATGCACAAATATACAATTGAACGTCATAACAATGAATGTATTACAATATACCCTAATAAACTAATGCTCATGACTTAACAATATCAGCTGCACCGTTGATCATCTAGGTTACGTAGTGCTGGCAAGCACTGTCACTATCAGCGGAGATCAGTCTGTGGATGCGTGAACATATTACCCAAAGACAGGATTGTTGAGTTCAGAAAAGCAGTTTTTACAGGTAAAATAATGTATTGAGTTGCATTCTGTTGGACTAGAAACCAACCATGACAAAAGAAAAGGTGAATGTAATGTCCAATGTTGGAAAACACTAATACTGTAATAGGAAGAATGTTATGCTATAGGTAATCGTAGCAACCAATTGACTCACATATATTAATTCATGTTTATTTTTAATTGAAAACCTCTCTAGTTCGTCCAACTTCCTTGTAAAAATGTTATGACTGCCTCATTATTTTGCAATTGCTCAGCACAAGGTCCTCGATTTGGTTACCATATCAGGTAAAGTGTTATTGGGATTTTTGATATGGAAAATCTCAGTTGCAGCTTGGAGTATTTCCCTTATTTATCTAACATGGCATAAGTAAGTACTATACTGCACCTGTAGTTGAAGTTTGTAACCTGTACATAAAACCTCTTT
Organism: Standfussiana lucernea; assembly: GCA_964057025.1. Lineage (NCBI taxonomy): Eukaryota > Metazoa > Arthropoda > Insecta > Lepidoptera > Noctuidae > Standfussiana > Standfussiana lucernea. Next base: position 4,591,316 of record OZ059813.1, read on the forward strand.
TTGTTGACAGTAAACACACATAGGCTGTTGAGTTATATGCCTTTGCATAAAGAAATCAAATATGTTTACTCTCTTTGACAAGGCTCTTAGCATTGTTTACTTTGGCTATGTTTAGAAATCACAGCAAAGCATTTAGCCAATGTTTTGTTATGGCCTCAGAGGAATCTACTACCTATTGTTTCATTATTAACTCTGATTTTGCAGTACAGTGACCTTTATTTTCATAGATATAAGGTTTATGTCGGAGATACTTGAAATAACTGTGAAAGAGCTGTAGCATAGAGGGAGTCTTCACAATGATTGTCACATGTAGAAATATGTCTCTTTCTTTCTTAAGCAATTTCCTATTAGCTAGAAAGAGAGCCCTATAATTTTGGGCGCATACATTTTGATCCCAGGTATACAAACAAATGGGTTTTAATTTCTCATTGTAAATTATATTGATAGACAACGCAAGAGTTGGCAGAACTGAGGTGCGGTGCGGGGCCACGTTCTGTGTGTGTATTAGTATGTGTAAAGGCATACGAGCGAGTTAGAACAGAGCCCTCGGTGTGGTCGCGCGTTTACATCGTACCTACCTATTGTACTCTAATATTAAATAAAATATTATGTATAAAGTATAAGTGTTATCTTTTAGTCAGAAGCGGGATTTGAACTTTACGTTGTTTTACCTGGTGTTAAGTGACTATTTTCATAAACAATCTAATCGTGAAGTGTGTGAAAACTGAATAATAAAAACTTGTGAATTCTGTGACGTATTACGTCACCCGCGCGGCGGCGGCGACGCATACGCATCGGGGAAGAACCGATAAGCGTACGGACTCTACACCGCTGCGCTGTGCTTGTTTACATTAACATTCTGAGAATTGGTGAGCTCGTTTCATGTTATCTTAAGAGAACAAAAATACCATAGTTTCGAATTGGAGACATTTGCAGTTGTGTTCAGTATGCAAAAATTTTGAGTGTATCTCTCAGGGATAAAGTTTACTGTGGTAACTGGCTGCAATGCTTTGCGTGCTGTGTGGGTAAAAAGAGATATGTCACCTAGGATCGGAAGATGGTGGCTCACGCTACAAGATTATCATTTCGATGTGGAATACCGCCCAGGGACGAAGATGGAACATGTAGATGCGCTAAGTCGCAATCCTGTTGAAGTAAACCGAATAGAGGAGGAAGATTATATCGATGCGATTCAGGCTAGCGACGCAGATACCCAAGAGCTCATAGTAAATCTGAAACGTGAAATTGAAGCTAATAAGGGAAAGAAATCTGGATTTACTAAGGAATTTCAGCTTGTTGATGAACGTTTATGTCGTGTCGTAGGAGAAACTCTTATTCCAGTGCTACCTAAAATCGCACGGAGTCATATATTAAAAGTTTATCATGACGAGAACGGACACGTTGGATTCGAGAAATGTTTAGATGCTCTGAAGAGAAAATATTGGTTTCCACGAATGAGGCAAATTGTTGAAAGATATGTAAAAGGATGTATCCCATGTCAACTTGCCAAAAGACCTCCGGGAAAGCAACCAGGGTTTTTACATCCAATTCACAAAACAACAATACCTTTTCATACACTACATGTAGATCACCTTGGTCCATTTTGTCGTGATAGTGGGAAGAATTATGTTCTAGCAATATGCTTTTACAAAATTTATTTGGTTGGAAGCTGTGGCTAGCACCAATGCCCAGGGAATGTTAGACGCTTTCGAAAGATTTATTAAGACTTTTGGATACCCCACGCGAATAGTCAGCGACCGAGGCACAGCGTTTACCAGTCACAAATTCAAGGATTTCTGCAAAGAACATGGAATACTGCACATATTGAATGCTGTAGCATCACCTCGTGCTAATGGCCAGGTCGAGCGATTTAATCGCACTATTTTGGATTCCCTTGTGACGGGTGTAGGAGATGATCAAAAGGGTTGGGTGAAATTTTTGCCTAAAGTACAACTTGGTCTGAATTCCACTGTGTGCAAAGGGACGGGTAAAACGCCGTTAGAGTTGATTTGTGGCCTTCGTCCACGGTTATCAGCAGATTTGGTTGGACCAGTTCTTAGTACTGATTTACCGGCTCTACGGGCCGAAGCAGCAAGTATACGATTGTTTGATAAGAAACGTAGAGATGCACCTCAGTATCAAGTTGGAGATTTAGTCATGGTCGAACGAAGAGTGATAAAAAAAGGCATTACAAGTGGAAAGTTAGTGGACAGATATGCTGGTCCCTACAAAGTTATCGCGGCGCTACCTCATGATCGTTACATAGTTCGATCATTTGCCAAGGGTAGGCGCGGATACCAAAACACAATTGCCGTTGACCACATGAAGCCCTGGTGTAGTCAGGCATTTTCTGATAATGAGTCAGGGAGTGATGACAACTAATGTCAAGAATGAAGCCATTACCTACAGTTACAAAGGTTGCCTGCTCCGGCAGATGTATTTGACGATTGCCTGCTTCAGCAGATGTATTTGACGATTGCCTGCTCCGGCAGATGTATGTGACGATTGCCTGCTCCGGCAGATGTATTTGATGATTGCCTGCTCCGGCAGATGTATGTGACGATTGCCTGCTCCGGCAGATGTATTTGATGACTGCCTGCTCCGGCAGATGTATTTGATGACTGCCTGCTCCGGCAGATGTATTTGATGATTGCCTGCTCCGGCAGATGTATTTGATGATTGCCTGCTCCGGCAGATGTATTTGATGATTGCCTGCTCCGGCAGATGAATGTGATGATTGCCTGCTCCGGCAGATGTATTTGATGATTGCCTGCTCCGGCAGATGTATTTGATGATTGCCTGCTCCGGCAGATGTATGTGATGATTGCCTGCTCCGGCAGATGTATTTGATGATTGCCTGCTCCGGCAGATGTATTTGATGATTGCCTGCTCCGGCAGATGTATGTGATGATTGCCTGCTCCGGCAGATGTATTTGATGATTGCCTGCTCCGGCAGATGTATTTGATGACTACCTGCTCCGGTAGATGTGTTTTAATTGTCGAGTTACTGAAGAAGACTGGTTTCTAATTGTGAATCCTTGTACGTGTAAAAAAAAATGAACATCGCGATGAGGACATCGTCTGTGTCAGGATAGCCGAACTGATAGACAACGCAAGAGTTGGCAGAACTGAGGTGCGGTGCGGGGCCACGTTCTGTGTGTGTATTAGTATGTGTAAAGGCATACGAGCGAGTTAGAACAGAGCCCTCGGTGTGGTCGCGCGTTTACATCGTACCTACCTATTGTACTCTAATATTAAATAAAATATTATGTATAAAGTATAAGTGTTATCTTTTAATATATATAAAATCTGAACTTTGCAATAAAATTTATATATATAACTTGTATTTACAGCTACACAGCTATAGTCATGCTATTGGTAATTAGCCATCATGAAACTGTTTACAAATTTAACACTATAACCATTCACCTAACGTTACTAGATATGAATTAAATAATTAAGATAACCATTTCTTTAGGTACATTCCGTCACCACTATGGTTTAAGTTTCACAGCCCTGACAAAGCGCTATGCTTCCTCACTTTTTGTGCTAACCGATTTTGATGCGGTTTTTTTAATAGATAGAGTGATTTAAGAGGAAGGTTTAAATGTATAAATACATGCATATTATAGTAGAGAAAACATTAGTATCTACATTGCACGCTTACGAAGCCGGGGTGGGTCGCTTGTTTAGTATATAAAAAAGGTACAGAAAGAATTGTGTGGCACTATAATCAGACAATTTTGAAACAGCCAAGCCTATTGATTATGTCATACTGGTAACACCTTGCCTTAGATAAAAATTTATGATAACAGGTTTAAAAGTAAGGACTTGATACAGTCTAGTAAGGTACTATGCATTGGAAATAGCAAAATAAACTAATGCCATATACATGGCATATAATACATATAAATATATGACATATAAATACATGGCATATACATATATGACAAAGTTCAAAGTCCATTACAATTTGTTTAGGATCGTTTTAACACAACAGTCACTCAAAATTAAATTTAGATTATCTAATGTGAAAGTTTATATTTGAGTGAGTGGGGTTGAATAAAAGGAAATTGTCTTAGATTCTGAAGTTTAAGTATTGAGTATAAAGCATAAATTGTTCTGCTTTATCCTTCAGAAGCATCTAAACATACGTATATTATAGTATGTATATAAAACACATGAAAATTATAGATCTCTGGTTGGATTACTCGATCATTATCATAGAAAAAAAATGTTTTCCTGTTACTACTACCACCGCGGTAGAAATGCAGCAAAACTTTTTATTTTAAATAATTTTTTTAAACTGCATTTTTCTATAAACAAAAATATTCTAGGCAGTTTATGCATCTTAATGCTATTACTTTGACTGCCATCATCTGCCTAGCCTTTCCCAACTATGTTGGGGTCGACTTCCAGTCTAACCAGATGCAGCTGAATACCAGTATTTTACATGGTGCGACTGCCTATCTAACCTCCACAATCCAGTTCGTACTGGGTAATACAATACCCCTTGGTAAGACTAGTTTTCAGACTTTCGGGCCACTGACTACCTGTAACGACTGTCTACGATCTACAAATGACAGCCGGGACCAACGGCTTAACCTGCTTTCCGAGGCACGGAGGAAACTCGATATGTAATGGGTGGTTACCCATCCACGGACCAACCCAAGCATGCTATTACTTTGACTAGTGTTATTCAATGTTTTTCATGGCATTACCTAGTTAAATCACTCATACTTTAAATGATTAAAATTGTAGTTATTGTAACCTTTTGACACCTATTACTTACTAGTAATAATTTATAATAAACAATAACTTGTGAACGTGACCTAAATCAGAATCACACGCTAATTTTCTCCCAATGTTTTCCTTCAACCATTTTGAAAGCATAGCATCATCTAGTAGTTCACCAATTATATTGGAGTCCATGTCCAGTCTAACCAGATACAGCTGAAGACCAGTATTTTACATGAAACAACTGCATAGCTGCTGGCCTACCATGACGTCTTAAAGCAGGAATGTTTAATGTCATTCGATTGTGGGACACAGACAGAGCTATACAGGATGTCTAGAGCCATCTCTTTCCCACACTGGAATAATACTAAAACAGGGTAGGCCACCAGGTCTGTAATACATTTCGACATAATTATCAAGCTATACATTTCCAGTAAAACATGGCCTTGCATTGTATAGATTTCCCATACAATGACAGATTTGTTTATACTGGTTTTGCATAGTTTTATTAGTCTCCCTGTGCCTTTTGGTAGCTTAGCATAATCAGCGTATAATGATTACACTGCTGGGTCACAGGCCTCTGCAAAGAGTGGACTGGTATTCCTCCACACAGGCTCAATGTGGGTTGTCTGATGTCACATGTCTTCGAATTTTCGGTTCTAAAACATGCCGGTTACCTCATGATGTTTTCCTTCACCGTTTTGGGAAAAGTATTTTGTTTCGGTAATGGCATCTCGCAGGTCAACCTATGAGGATGGCTTCTGCTGAAAGTAAATTTGTGATGGTATAATTACCTTAAAGTATAGTACCTGTCTGAGTGTTCGAACCTACCGCCTATAATACTCAACTCGTATCTAAATCGGAACCATTAGGTGCCACTAGGCCACCATTTGCAAAAAAAAAGGAACCATTATTAGTAAGTGGCGGTTGTAATCAAATTAAAGTCAGCATAGAGCTGTACAACAATCAGTCTAATATCCTTATAGATTTTCAACTTTATTGTTCACGAATTAGGTTCAAGGTTGATTGGGAAAAGTTGACAGTTACAGCTGTCGTCTGTACATAGATTTATGGGACCTTGGCCAAAATTGGAATAACACCACCATCTCTTTTTTATGTCAATACTATTTCTCAATATTGTTTATCAGCAATGCCTCTCTGTTGTTTGTCATTCAAGTATTTATTTATTTATTGACACACCAACGACTTATTCACTAAATCTTTACATTAAATATTAGCTTGTACTTTTTCAGCAGCTTTGCGGTGAATTCGTCACTTATAGGTGTGCACAGCACTTGTATAAACAATAGTAAAAACTAAAATGGAAATACATATATGATAATAACAATATTAAAAGTTACAAAGTTTACATTGAATTTAAAATGTCAAGTGGTTAAATTAAAATACAGTATAATTCAAAAATTTTAAAAACATCAATTAAATTGGAATAGAAAAACAATTATAAATTAAAACTATGAAAATAACAAATAAATTAGGACACATTACATTAATTAAAATTAATACAATAGATTAAAATTTGGGTTAAAAAATTAAGTATCTCTGTACTGTAACATTGTGTTACGGTATTCTTATGTCTGCCAAAGAAAAATAGGTATTAGTTGTTTTAAAACTGTTCTGAGAAACATTTACTGTGAATAATGATGCTCATTAAAATAATGACATAACAGAGTAGCAAAAAGTTGCATAATTTACATACAATACTGGTAACGTGCATGAGCGAGACAGAGGTATAAACATCAATTGCATAGGAAAGGGACAGAAGATTGTTTAGTAAAAAATAGCGCCAAAGTTATTGATCACAGTAGTTAACACAGGAGAGTTGTTGAAACTCTAAACTATTATTTCAAAGAAGTGTCTGGGAATTAAATATTAAAAATAAAATCTACTCTTTGCGTCTTCGACATATTATTTAAGAAAATATTTATTACATACAATAACATATAAATATGCATTATTGCCATACATGTATTTTATAAGTAATGCATATTTTATGCTAATTCATTCAGTCATTAAATAACACACTTCCTTTGAAAACTTAAGATTCATTTAACAGATAAAGAAAACGAAAAATTTACATACTAGATGTCACCCGGGGAAGTACCATAACCAGTCAAACAACAAAGTTTCATGTTGTCAAACAACAAAGATGCGTGAATCCAGTTTACTAGTTATAGATTCCGATGAAAATATATACAGACGCCAGCTAGCCAATGTCACGTTTAGTTCTTTGGTCTTCTTCTACTCTTATAGCCATCTAAAATCATGCTCAACATTTTCCTCACCATATTATCCACATTAAGGCAAAAGCAGGTTTTAACTTGAAATAAGCCAACATTAATGCCATTCTGGAAAAAAAAGTCTTCCGCATTTAAAAATCACTTGCGTGCCCAAAGAGAACTTGCAACAAGTGAAATAGTGAATTTAAAAACAGAACTCATGAAAAGACAATCGCTACCTCACTGCGGGCGGTCACTAAGAAATGAACAACATGTGTTAATTGATAACTCACGCTTCACCATTTCAAAACAACTACCTGGTAAAACAGTTAGGCAACTGGCCTTGTCAGCCAATCAGCGCTTAGTACGAACTTCTGGGATGCACACTTATTTGTGCGTGTGGCAAAATGTGGAACTAAAATTAAATGTACTGGATTTGACAGATTTTTGACATCTGCCCTTGACGAGCAGCGCCACCTTGACATGCAAAAAAAAATGAATAGTACTAATTCGAACTTAGAACTAGAACTAGACATAAAGTTTGGCTTTTTTGAGCGTTGTCTCTGAAAAAATACTTATGGATTACAAAGATTAGCTTTAGGCATAGATTAGTGTGCTTTAGCCATACGTCAAAGTAACATCATGTTTTTCTATAGTAATCGTACTAACCCATGAATGAGCGTATTTTAAACTCGTAATAAAAATGGATGTTTAAAGAACAAAACAATCAATATACCTATCATTACATTTGTAATAGTCACCGCGTTACCGTTTAATAGGCAAGTCCAAATACACTTCAATCAACTTATCTCGCTCTTTTGGCGCTATGACTTTGAATAGTACTGCCGTCTCTAGAGTTTCGTTGTCTGTGTAACGGCTACTCGAAATTCAAAGCATATGATCGACGCCTCTCCCAGTAGTAATAAATCATTTTGAAGTAGGTTTGCAAAGGCCGTTGCAGTCAAATTATTTTTTTGTCTCTGGGAGTTTATAGAATATGCCTATTGCATTATGATAATAAATTAGTGTCCCCAAGGCTAGGACAAAAGCCGCCTCTGTGAAAAAGAGAGGGAAATAATTCACGCGGGCCCAGTGCGGTATGAAATGTCATGTCTTCGAATTTTGGTTTCTGAGACATGCCGGTTTTCTCGCGGTGTTTTTCTTCACAGTTTGGAGAGCAGTGGTATTAAAAACTAAATTAAAGTGCCTGTTTGAATTCGAGCCGTGACCTAAAATTCCTTAGTCGGGACCGATACACTAGACCTCCATGCTCACTCCTGTTGTATCACCATGCTTTCTAAAAGCCTTATCAAATCATGATCAGTAATTTTGCCGCCAAACCTCACGCTGGCTGTTGATTGGCTAGTCAAATAGACAATAGCGAATTAAGCCTCTTGGCCAACAGATGATGTGCTTTGGGCTTTCGAATATGGAATAATAAAAGTAGGCATACGCATAGACCTCTCGCATCTTTAAAAAAAGGCTTGTAGATAAAATAATATATAATAGTATCACTGTGTAAATATTGCTAACGTTAAAAATGTGTCTTAAATGTACAGACGCCAGCACATCAAACTACCCGAAACTGACAAATTTTCCCAATCAACCTAGAACCTAATTCTATAACGATAAAGTTGAAAATCTATTAAAGAAATTTGACAGATTGTTGTAGCTTGATGTACACAAATCCGATACTTATATTGTTAACTCAAAAACTAAAAACAGTCTTTACATTCGACGACACTGACATAGATAAATATTTAAACAGATAATGGAAATCATTTTTCATTCATTCATTCAGTCCCGTGTCAGAGACGAAAAATGTATTTTTCTTAAAGAATGCAAATTGTCCCCTTGTGTTGAGGAAAGTCAAAGGTTCGCTTACACAATCTTATTTTTGTCTCTCATTTATATACATCCTTGTAAATGGTATATTAAGGAATGTACCATTACATGTACATATTAAAACTTGACGGGAATATTTGCGAAATTCACTTTTCCCGCGCTTTCCCTAAACGTCAGTTACTTTCCCTAAACGTCAATTACTTTCCCGCGTATTATGGCATATTTGACACCTTTAGCTGTAAAATGGCAGTTCTATTATGGTGTTGCCATGTTTTGCTATCCTGGCTGAAAAGAAAAAAAAAAGCAGAAAGCTTATTTCACCACAAAAATACTAGTGTTATGTTGCTTTTGAAAGTAAATTAGACTTAACTTTAAATGGCGGACGGTGGTCACAGTATATTTCCTGTTTAGCGTATATATGGTATAATACGCGCATTGACTTATCTAAAATTTGTTGTTTTGAAAAACCCAACGTCCACCACCACCTTAAATAACTACAGTGATTTTAGCCCAGAAAATCAGTACTATTGTACTCAACAGGGAAAAATATGTCATTAGGATCTTTGTCTAAATTATTAAGAACTGACGACTATTAAATTATGTAGATAGGTTACTTACATCGAAAATTGATATCGGGTACTATCTGATTCTGATAACATTTAAAAATAGAACACAATCCAGCATATTTTTTCTGTAATTTGTCTGTTTTACCTATTTCCAAAGCATCCTATTTTAAAACTGCCGCTACTCTGGAAATGCTGAAGGAAAACATCGTGAGGAAACCATGTCCTAGCATCAATAATTGGAAGACATGTGACATCTGCCAAACCGCATTGGGCCCGCATGGGTTATGGTCCTCTTTTTCACACAGAAGGGAGGCCTGTGTGACCTGTGTCCCAGCACCATTAGTGGGAACATTATAGGCTTCTTATCATGCTTATATCGTAAAAAAAACACAAAAAAAGTGGAAAATAACTTTACTTTCGGAAGTCGGTGACTATTGTTTGTTTCACCGACTTTTTGTGTTTTTTTAGGAAGTCTGTTATTTTTTTTTCAAAACAGTTTTTATTTTGTATAGTTATCGTATCATGCGCAAATCCTTGTCAAGTATCAATTTCTCTTTTTCCTTTACTTGGATAAAAATATTTGTCAGCTATTTTGATTTAAAAACCAAACTACTGAACCGATTTAAATGAAATTTCTATGGGACCAATCAAAAGTATATCCTTTCAGATGAAAGAAGATTTTTCAAATCGGTTCATAAATTACGAAGACATGGGTAACAAACAAAAAAAAAACAACCGAACTGAGAACATTTTTTTTGAAGTCGGTTATAAAGAGTTTCGATTATGACTATGATATTGAAATCTCTTATCGGCCAAGGTGGAAAGGTACCAGAGACCGTGTTAGTATTAATGCTACTATTAATTTATGATGATTCCGGTCCGAAAAAGAGACTGTCGGTCAAGTATAGCTCTGTCCCTCTCGCTATACTCAATCTTCTTTTAAAAATGTTCGTTTAGCAACTGTCAACGTCATTGGGACGTTTTATCTTTTATAATCTGTGGAATACTCATGATTATTAACTCGTATTTTATCCGATAAATGATTTTATAAAATGCATTCTTTCTGTAATCTATTTATTATAAATACCTAAATTGTACGATATGTAAACTTATCGAAAAGATCCATGTAACATCATCTTATTGCGTGTGACCAAAGCAGAAATTTACTCAGCCATCTTGATTTTTTCAATACAAATTTCCATAGACAATTTCACAAATGTTTACCAACAGCCTGTCAATGTCATTCAAGCGCAATAGATTGTTGCAAGCTTTTACCCAAGTCTTAAAAAGTATTTACAAATAATTCTTAATGTCTATTAAGCACTTATAGCTTGCGTCAGAAGTCTGTTCAAATGAAATTCCTAATATCATGCAAGTCGTTTAGCAGCCATTAGAAAGCTAGACCACTTCCAAGCAATGAGTGTGAATAAATGCGTCAATGATGGATAAGAAAAGTTGTTGAACATTACCCCTACATATTTTTAGCTTGCACTCAGCATGACGTAGATTAATTTATGTTTCTTCCAGTCTGAATTAAATTGAAATAAATATCATTAAGTATTTTACACAGACTAAATCCTATATCACAGTAAAATCCAAAGATATTGTCTTTGGATCCTTCTACAGTCCATTAATATTAATTTTACCTCTAAGGTGACAACCCAAAAGCAACCATATTGAAAAGATAGTAAAGTTCACTGTGATTTTGATAGAATTGTGAGTAGCAGAATTCCAGCAACAATCTTGAGAAGCCATGCCAGGTTGTCTGCAGTCTTTGCTGACGTTTGTAGATATTTGACAGTCGATACGGGCGGTCCGAAGCCCGAAAGGTTGTCGACCAGTGTTGTCCAGTACTCTATTGCGGTGGTTAGATAGGCAGTCGCCCCTTATAAAATGAAGATGAAGATAGTGACTAATGGACACTTTTAATAATTAAATGTACGTATGACAACCGGTACTGTATATATATATGTGTTCTCCAGGGTCTCGACTCTCGACATTTGTCAAGCGGTCACCTCCACGCAAACGCATCCTCAGCAGTACTTCAGAGATCAGTATTGCGCAGTTAAATAAACAAGCGACTCCTTTTGTTGCTAAAAATAAATACGACACCACGCAAATGCGAAATGCTGTCGTACTTGTGCGTTTATGTTATGTGTTGAACGTTTTATGTAAAGAGGTAGTTTGGTACCTGTAGAGGACTAAGAATACCTACATCACGATAAAGAACAATATTGAGAAAACTTTTGAATGAAGTTTTGCTTAAAATATTGCTTTCCAGCCTTCTGGGCACTATTCCTATTGACAGCGATGTTGACGAATTGAGAGAAAATCTAACTTTTTATCACGACAGAGGGCGTATAAACGACTGTACCTTGCTTTGACATAAGGGCTGTCAAATCGTATGGATTTCTTCAATCGCTTTAATACTTTTCTTCTTTTATCTGTACATATTTGTATTATTATTTTAATTAATAAAAGCAGAAGTACAAATACATATAACGAACTTAAAGGGGTTATATTGATAATTTTAATGATTAAAACTCTGTACAGCCTTATTTGTTACGGTCGTAAATCATCATATTGTGATCAATGACCTGCAAATTCCAAAAAAACGTAAGAAAAGGGAAAACCCGCAAATAGTAAGTAACGTGCTTTCCGAAACACGGAAGAAGCCCGGTAAGTTATGATGGTCACCCATCTACAGACCGACTAAGGCAAGCGCGGCTTAACCTTGAAGATCAACCTGTGCGGCTGTTATTATTTAGCCATGAGCTCCTCCTATCGACTAATTGCGAGTTATGACAGAAATAGCAGTGAACAAATTAATATATATTCAATAAATAGGCACAATTATAATAAATGATGACATGTGATTTTATTCATTTTTTTTTTCATTAAATATCTCGGCTCCGATGCATTTTAGAAATAATTCTTCATAGAAGAAAATGAATGTCTTATTATGTTCTTTCTTATGAAGCACTTTTTATCTGTGGCCGCAGACTTAAAAAATCATGCCACTGGCCCATACAAAATTACTCAAACCCCTTTGAATTTCGCGGGCTATCCTGGCACTTCCCCCATAAAAAGTCCTTGAGTCACTGCACTCAGGGACATTAACAAAGTTATTGATGTCTTTAGTAAAACGTATCTTTCCTTACGACGCATTCTTGGCGATATGCCACAGCGTGCAAGAAATCCCAACTGCATGCCCTATTTAAATTCACGACGGACAATGAATCGTTATCATTCCTTATTCTAATATAAAACTGGCTGACACTGCAGAATTTGCACGCGGGGAATATTTTTATAAACTTTTCTGTACTTATTTAGCATAATAAGCTTTTTGCTAGTATTCGTAGTACTTTAATTAGTTTTTTTTAATCTACAAAGTCACAGTTCTATATATAATTTGACGTTTGAAGGACGGTATAAGTATTCTACTCTTTGATCAGGTGGAATACCATGATCTGTTAGTGCAGGAATATTTTAGGACTATTCCGAGAGTGGGAAAGTGACAGCGCTAGACGGCTGTCTAGCGCCATCGCCACCTGGACAGCTCTATTGGGATACATTTGTGGAATTGTATTTATTTATTCACAAAGGAATCAAATCCCAATATTTAAAATTAGAAAATTACAAAATTACATTAGGAATCGTATCATAAGTCATCAGTTATCTGTCCATTATTTTCAATAACACTAAAATATATTATAAACCGCCGCCATTTGGTGTCCCTTCCACCCCGTATAGCTTAGGTGATCACAAATATTATCAGCGACATATTTTATATTTTTTGCGTATATCCCATCATGCCCGACACTTGAAGTGTTTTTCAACGATCGAATTATTTGACGTTTGTCGTATGGTGTAGGTACTTGGTGCCATAAATATAGATTGATTGGATTTGTTAATGTTTAAGTTTACTTTCTGACCTGAATCAGATAAAGGTTTAATTTTGTCAACGAAAAAATTGTTAAAAGCATTTGATATCTCCTGTGGATGGGTTACTGTTTTATCACCTTTTTTATGGAAGAAATGTTATCTTAAGGCTTGTTAAATTTTGTTCTGTTTATTATGCGATTACATTTTAATTCATAATACATTTTTGATTAGCCTCAAAAAACCCAACTATTACTGCTTCTTTGTAGCAACTAGCAAGTATCCTTTATGTAGCAGCCATTTTTTTGCCAAGTGTACAATGATCTCATGTTTGTTTGGTTCCAAAAAGGCCACATGGCGCTTACTGTTACAATTACGTACACTACTTACATGTCGATGAATACACGATAATTGTGCCTTATTTGGCTTGTAATTCGTGCTAGAGGTACCAAATATGTCAGACAAAACCGCTTACAACAAATATAGAGTATCTAGATATGTACTAGCGAGTTAGCGACCCGCCCGACTTCGCACGGGTGCAATTTTGTAAAGAAGATAAAAAAGAAATGTGTAGTATGAAAGAAGTCACGTCAGTTCATGTAATTTAATGAACTTAGGGTTGTATTGATTATTTTATTGATATGAATTCTGTAAATACATACGTGTTACGGTCGCGAATCATATTTTAATCAATATACAACCCGACACTGACCGGCAAATTGCAGAAAACGTAAGAAAATTTGAATTTCGCGGCCTACACTGGCGCTTCTACCATACAGACCATAAAAAAAAAACAAGATGGCCGCCTTCGTACAGCTATTGAAGATAGCGAAACAAAAGTAAAACACTATTATCCGACTCTGTAAGTACCCGACCGAATTTTATAGTCATGTCAAAACTTTCGTAGGTCATTCAGCTTTCACTTTGTCCGCCATCATATAGCACGAACACGGGTAGCGTGTACAATCATCATCATCTACCTAGCCTTTTCCCAATTATGTTGGGGTCGGCTTCCAGTCTAATCGGATGCCGCTGAATACCAGTATTTTACATGGTAGTGTGTATAATAATCTTATAATAACAACACGAATCTATACTAATATTTTTAAAAAGGTACTTTGTATGTTCAAGTTCTTAGCCCATGCATTGACTTCTCATAAATACTTAGTTAGGTACTAGTTAGTTCACCGAGGGTCTGCCACTTTTCACCCTTATGCTCTCAGTAATTAGGTTGAAAAGTGGTCGACCCTCGCTGAACTCGGTAGTACCTATATAAAAACAGATAGGCCATAAGTATGTGGTTTTAATTACTTAGTGACCGTAATACTTCGAATGGCATTGTGGTTTAATCCCTTAAAAAAAATAGCCTTTTTTAACAGACTTCAAAAAAAGGAGGAGGTTCTCAATTCGGTTGTATGTTTTTTTTTTTTGTGTTTGTTACCTCATATCTCCGTCATTTATGAACCGATTTGAAAAATTCTTCTTTTATCTGAATGGATTTACTTCCCGATTGGTCCCATAGAAATTTCATCAAAATCGGTTCAGCAGTTTGGTTTTTAAATCAAAATAACTGTAAAAAATGTCATCCAAGTAAAAGAAATTGCGAAATTGATACTTGACAAGGATTTGTGTGTGATACGATAACTAATAAAAAGGGTAAAATAAAAACTTTTTTGCAAAAAAAAAAACCGACTTCCAAAAAAAACTAAAAAAGTGGAAAATTACTTTCGGAAGTCGGTGGCAAAAAAGTCAATGAAACAAACAATAGTCACCGACTTCCAAAAGTAAAGTTATTTTCCACTTTTTTAGTGTTTTTTATAACTATATATTTTGAATTTTTATCGTACTAGTCAAACAATACTAATTCATAAAGTGGTTAAGTTCCCATGTAGGGGGTAATCTTTGGAACGGCTGATCTGATTCCGAGAATCTTTCACTAATGGGAAGGCACCCCGAGTGTCATAGGCAATACAAGGTGTATAGGTTATAATATTTAGCCCTCAGTGGCCGGGCTAAATGTAACAGAAAACAACTGGGTATTGTTGTAAATATACAACTTTATAGTTTATCAAGAACGGAAAAGGAATACTTACTCGAATGTGTATTGTTTTATATACTATGTATAATTATATATAAATAATCAAGTGCAATTATCAATTGTTTGCGTCAATCAATTTAAATGACTCATTGAAATGACATAAAACGGGATTTTCATTGCGTTTAGCGATAAATTTCGACAGTCTTCTTTTTGTGCCGTATCGGCAAGATAGAATGAGAGAGAATGCTAACACCATGCTCAAAAGTATAATTGGTCTATGGACCTCGGGGTGCGGTGAAATAAAGTTCCTCCAAGTATTATCGTGGAATCAATAAATGTACAGGCGCCAGCACACCAAGCTACAACGATCTGTCAAATTTCTTTAATTCGATTTTCAACTTTATCTTCAGAGAATTAGAATCAAGGTTGATTGGGTTAAAGTTTGACAGTTTCGAGTAGCCTGATGTACTCCAAAAACTATTTGCCGACGTTTTTGACAGCTGTCAAACGCCCGAGAGAGATTTAATTTATAAAATTGCAGCAGTATGTGTTGTTTGAAAATCAAAACGAATTAAGTCTTGTATAATACATATTGTTTGCAAATCAAAATCTGATAACAGGAATAGTATGCATTGCTTTATGGTGTACTAGCGACCCGCCCCGGCTTCGCACGGGTGCAATGTAGATACTAGTGTTTTCTCTACTATAATATGCATGTATCATACATATAAACCTTCCTCTTGAATCACTCTATCTATTAAAAACCGCATCAAAATCCGTTGCGTAGTTTTAAAGATCTAATCATACATAGGGACAGACAGACAGCGGGAAGCCACTTTGTTTTATACTATGTAGTGATCAAATAGTCTTTATCTAAATACATATTTGTGTCATTATGTGTTTGGAGACTTTGAAACCTGAGTCTATAAATGTGACACACTTGACACACTGCTAAACGTATATTACATACTTCGATTGAACATATAACTGTGCAATTAGCAATAATTGACAAGGTTATCTGCTGCATCATTACGGCCATTAAATGTAAACATACATAATAATAAGAAGATGTAAAGATATTTAATTACCAATAAAACTAGTTGTTGTTCGCGGTTTCCCTCGAGCCCTTATGAAGCTATCGATTAGACAAAAAGTACCCAAATAGGATGACACACGCTTCGCTTCCGGATAAAATCAAAATATTTTATTTCAAACTAGCGGATACGCACAAATCCGGATTACGTGGCTGCTTCTGAGAAATTCCTAACAACACTGCTCGACCCGATAATCTAACCCAGGACCTCTTGGTCAGCAGTAGCATGAGAGGAGACAGAACCCACAAGACGCAACCTACTACGATCCTTACATACTCCTTTCGCGTCGTCCACGTTCATACATCTTGTCATACACGCACACGGTTGCGAGTACTACTCGTATACACCTGACTGTGGAACTATCATTACACATATAACACGCAACAACTATCATCTGACCTTTGTACAGCTAAGCCAATACTATGGTTCAGCCAGAATGATAAACTTACAAACTACAAATCGGATATTCCGAAACGTCATAGATTCACTACTTACATAGTATAAAAACAAAGTCGCTTCCCGGTGTCTGTCTGTCCCTATGTATGCTTAGATCTTTAAAACTACGCAACGGATTTTGATGCGTTTTTTTTAATAGAGTGATTCAAGAGGAAGGTTTATATGTATATTTAATATCAGCATTGCACCCGTGCGAAGCCGCGGGTCGCTAGTAAATAATACACTAAGTATCATGCATCACAGACGGAATATAATTATGATATGGCTCGGCTTGACTTTTTCCGACACTTATCGTCATATTTCAACCAATTTACACAAAACTTTGACAAATTGCATACCTGAACTTTCCTCTTGAATCACTCTATCTATTAAAAAAAACGCATCAAAATCCGATGCGTAGTTTTAAAGATCTAAGCATACATAGGGACAGACAGACAGCGGGAAGCGACTTTGTTTTATACTATGTAGTGATGTTTTGTGTATTTCTTTTGTGGGGATCCTAATATAAATTAAAAAAACCATTGTTTTACATGGAGCGACTGCCTGTCTGACCCACGTTACGCCTTGGTAAGACTGGTTGTCAAGCTGATAGCTATGTTTGTATGGAACAATTAACCATAAACACAGTCAATCGCAATCTCCTCTTTAGCGTGTCGACAGTAATCTAAATTGTGTCAGCCCAGAACAGAGCCACTAGTTTGACGGCTTCAGTAACGACCATCAACAAACGTGTGCAAACAACAGGACACGCAGGACGATATTCAAAGGGCATTCTGTTCATTCACTAGATAGTTCGTAGAGGTCAGATAGGCAGTCACTCCATGTATTTTTTATTTTATTTAAGATGGGTTTGCTCTTGACTCTAGTCTAGGTCAGAGGTGACAGAAACAGAGTCGACGATGGAGCGAGCTTACCCAGAAGAAGCCTGTTTACTCTAACTTTGAAGAGATTAGGGTTAAATGCGTTCGGAAACACAGAAGCAGGCAGAGAGTTCCACTCCTTTGCTGTGCGCATAATAAAAGACAAGTACAATACTGATATTCATCTGCATCCAGTTAGACTGGAAGCCGACCCCAATATAGTTAGGAAAAGGCTAGGCAGATGAAGGCATCGACCAAAGAGGTCCTATTATGAATTCTTGGCAAATAACAAATAAGGTTATATCGTTCTATATTCTAAGCAAGTAGCTGTAATACACGTATATAAAGTAGGTAGTTTATAAGCATGCTAGGACCGGAGTTTTGTAATCAGTTTCCTTATATACCAATACATGGATATGTATCAAATACGCACATATGTAGGTAAATCTATAATATAATATAATATACAAGGTGTAGTTTTGCATCCTCGTCAAAATTCAGGAGGTTGTCATAGAAGACATAAATAATCAATATAAATTACGGTACCTGGTCAATAATAATAAACGTTGCTTTTTATAGTTGTTTTAATTTGACACTATTTCTGAATGAAGCCCTACTCAAAAGAGGAAAATCACCCGTTTGTCGAATAAACGTCTGCGTTTGTTTGTGTGTGTGAAAGCGCGGTTACAGGGCTAGTATTAGACGGGCCGCGTTTTAATACGGGTGATGTACACTTATCGATTTCCGATAGTAAGAAGAAAATATAAAAAAATACCTACCTATTTTATTATTGATTCGGGTCGAGAATCATTAGCATAGTTACCTCCTTGAATTTGACGAGGATGCAAAACTACACCTTGTATATAATATAATAATATAAAGCCGAAGAGTTTGTTTGGTTGAACGCGCTAATCTCATGAACTACTGGTTCGAATGGAAAAATTCTTTTAGTGTTCGATAGCCCATTTATTAAAGAAGTGTATAGGCTATATAACGTCACGCTGCGACCAATAGGAGCGGAGCATCAGTGAAGTTGCGCGGGTCAGTTAGTCATCTCTCATCAATACAAATATAATAAAGCTGAAAGTTTGATCGCACATATCTCTGGAACTACCAGCTGGATTTGAAAAATTCTTTTAGCATTTGATAGTCCAATTCTTCGGAAATGTTAACGCTTCGACCCTTAGGGTTGAACCTCATCTATTAGCACGGAATTTAGAGCGTGCTGCCGATCGCATCGTCGATGCAGCCGCATGCATATAGCATTGCCGCTCTGTTTCTCGCTGTAGCAAATGGCGGTTCTGGGGAACAGAAAAAAAAAATAACAGACTTCCAGAAAAGACAATAAAAAGCGGAACTTTTAATTAGTCTACCAACTTGTTTACTTTCGGAAGTCGGTGACTTTTCTTTGTTTCATTGACTTTTTAGTTCCGGTATCTCACACAAATCCTTGTCGAGTATCAATTTTACATTGTAACTTGAAGTCATTGGCACATCAAACCAGCGTCGGGCACTAGTTGTCCGGCATTTTGCTGTACTGGGCCTATTTGGCGCAGCCGTGAGACACACAATATTTCTTGGTTAGCAGTGGCGACGGGTGATTTCATGAAGGAGGGAAGCCGCAGCAAAAAAAAAAAAACAAAAAAAAAACTTACCAAGGCCAGGCGTAGTCCAGGGGGGGGGGCGTAGGTAGGGCGTACATATTTCTCAGTCCACCCTTACTATACGTGTAAGCACTGACTGATAGATTGAAACAGTGTCTTGCAAGTATAATAAAAGTGGCTTTGAAAAAAGCCGGTTGTGGTGTGATGAACTGATGACGTATGATGTCTACTATACTAGGCAAAACTACTACTACTACTACTTAACAACAAGACTACTCTACTCACTTATTCTACTTATAATAACTACTTATACTCTAAAGCTATTCGTCTATTCTTTCTTACAAAGTGCGCTAAGACATTATCATAAAAGCCGGGATTATTCTTAATTTTAAGTAACAAATGTTTCTCTATAGAAAGAAGATTCCTATTTCGATCTACTTTTCTATTATGAGCTTCATGCGAATTAGCGAAAAATGATTCTATTCTACTACACCCGAACTCGTGTAAATCTAAACAGCTGCGAATATGCTTTTCAGTTTGAACATGTTTTTTCGAGGAATTCGTCAGATTATTAATATCCGTAAAACCCCCTTTATTCCAAAGGCTACTAGAATCTGAGAAAAGTAGGCACGGGAAACAATACATTTTATTTAATTTACAGCTGCCAGTCAGCCATTGATATTTATCGTATAGAGAAACATTAAAATGTTTCACAAAACCATCTTTTCGTTTATAATTAATTGCCATATTTGGACGCGCCCGCCCGAGTTTTATAACATGTTTTTTATTCTCAAAACTTAACCTTGAAAAACTAGTTTCTTCGCAAAGCAAATAATCTGTGAGACAGCAGTCTAAAGCGATCAATGCCATCCTAATTCTAATTAATTTTTAAATCTACTCTAAATAGGTAAGAAATTTCAACTTGATAAACTATCTACTTACCCAAATACCTAATTTCAACGTACTTTTATACTTTATTTTCACTACACAATACACGCACAAACTAATTTCTAATTGATACACTAATCAATTCAATTAATACAATGAACAAATTGCAAATTACCTATCTAAAACAAAATAAAAGCCATTAAGTACTATATTACATTCATGCACATGAAAAATACGAATGCAATGCATTTGTTTACAAATTCTCGAGCGCCGAGCCCGAAGCATTACGAAATTTTACGAATCGAACCGAGTACGGCGCCCGCGCCAGTACATGCGTCTCCACTCTCCGATATACGCATCTCGTTTACTCGCAAACAGTTCTTGCCTATAACCCGCATTATTCCGGCTTACCGACTCCTAAGATAACGCGTGTCACGTGGCTCTAAGTGACGTCATGACGACATAGATTTGTATAGACATTTTAGAAGGAAAAAGCCGGGACGCCTACGAGTTATTTAGGAGCAACATGTTGTCTTTTTGGAATTTATTGACAAAAATTGTAATTTTGGCAGGCGTTTTGTAATACATAATATTTAAATTGTAGGGTGTATTAAATACCTTCATTATTATACCCTACTGACTTGGATTTCCAAAGGGAAGCCGACAGGAATCGGCTTATTGCGTGCCTGCGCTACTGTTGGTTAGTTTTGAATTTTATTATATATTTGCTTTTTATATTTTGTATTGTGTAGGTACTTGTGGCGTGTGCCAATAAACGTTTTTTCTTTTTTTCTTTCTATCAACATCATCCACATAGACAAAGAAGAAAAAATGCATATCATTGAGGGTAACTCATAAAGTACCGAAGCAAAGTTAATAAAAATCCATACGTATGGGAGCACGGCGCGAGCTTCCTCCACCAAACGAAAAAAACAAACACTAAAATCGGACCAGTAATCACGGAGAAATCGGTGAACATACAAGCAAAAAAAATAAGATGCTGGTGGAATACATAACCTCCCTTTTTTAGAAGTCGGTTAAAAAGTATAGGAGCATGGACGAGTGCGATTGCGTGTTAATAGATGAGGCGTAACCATCACGCGCCGAGCAAAAACAGAAACCGCGGGGCACAGCTAATACGGGGGGGAGGGGGGGTATAATGTGATGCTTTTTGTGGTGCACAATCGCTCATCCAATTGCCAAGTATTGGCTGTCTCCATGTGTGTGTAGAGTAACACATCATGCCTGTGTTGTTTCCTTTAAGAGATGGGCAGAGGTGTGACATTAAAAGTACCATTCCTTGTATTAAATATTTCATTTTTAGCGGTTTTCTTATCTATGCAAGTAAATAAAATTGAAAGTGTCTGTTTGTAATTCCATAGAAACTGCTTTTTACTAAAAATAACACAAAAACACTGTGACTGCGACTGTCTGATCCGGCTGATCTCCGAAACGGGCGTGACCGCTTCTGACGGGATTTTTACTGTCAGATAGCTGATGTTATACGGAGTAACTTACGCTACTTTTATTTTAGAAAATATTAGGGTTCCGTGCAAAAAAAAAAATTGTTAACAAAATCCGATTCAAATAGGGAAGTAATATTTTTATAATAATATCATGCGGACGAAGTTCGCGGACAATAGCTAGTATGTATAGAAATACCGTGAAGCTACGTGATGATTGTATCAGAACATAGCTGTCTCCAATGGCTGTACTATTCAATATATTTTTAGGTTATCTAATCTTTTTTTTTCGTTGTCTATGGTTCATTGGCTTTGACCTATGTTTAGGGTTGCCATTTCGAAATTTGAAGCTACAGTTTTTTGCAGAAACGTTCGATGATTTTAGTTTTCTTTTTCTTTATCGACATTCTTTTTGCCTCTTTTACTGTCTAAAGAAATGCTTCTGTACATTCTTTGTTTTTAATTTCTGACTTGCTGTTACCTGCGACTTTCGTCCGTCTGAAATTATCATAAAAATATTACTTCTCTATTTGAATCGGATTTTGTTAACAATTTCAAGGGTTTTAACTTTTTTGCAGGAAACCCTAATATTTTTTCCAAAATAAAAGCAGCCTAAGTTACTCCTTATAACATCAGCTATCTGTCAAAGGTTCAGTAAAAGTCCCGTCATCGTCAGTCGAAACAAACAAACAGACAGATAACAATAAAAAAAAAAAAAGATTTTTTGTTAAAAGTACCATAGACACCTTCATATGCATTCAGTAAAAAGCTGTAATTTTAAAATTACAAACAGACACTTCAACTTTATTTTTTTGTAGACTAACCAACCCATCGGCCAGTGACGGACTTTTATACAAACTTTCAGCCCACATTTCACCCGCTAAAAGGTTGAATTTTCTGAAATACCTTTAACATATTCCTACGTCATAATAGCTCTCTGTCTGTATTCCAATTTTAGCCCGATCCGTCCAGTGGATTGAACTGTTTGTTTATAGTACGTCAGGACAAACAATTACATAAATATAGATACATCTAGATAGATTTTGCTATACATTGACTTTTATTTTCGTCGACGTAAGATTTATAACTGGCGAAATTTTGGTGTACTATTAAGTACACCTCTGCCTAACCCTTCGGTTTTTTATAGGCGTGATGTTATGATGTTACATAACGTTTATGTCTGAGGTAAAATAACAAAAAAGAAAAAAATATTTTTACTTTTACAATTCTAATGGCTGCCGTTTGGCCGCAAGTCGCCTGATGTGAAGCGATGACGCGGCCTAGGGTGGAGCACGCGCGCCTAGAAGAAACTGATTCACTCGAACCATGAATAGATCCAGATTATAAGTTCACACAAAGGCCAGACGCTTGGGACAAAAAGCCAGACGTTGCTGAACAAATCTAGCTCGGATGCTAACCCTACCTAGGTGTATTGAATTCTAAAGTGGTTTACGGGTTGTCTACAAGTTAAGAATAGAATAAATATAAAAAAATGCTGTGATATTTATTTCGTTTTTCGGATTTTGAACCACGTTTGGAACGAATCTGTTTGCTTGGAAACTTTTAGTATGTTGGACTAACTTATTCAAAGATTTGCTTGACGTTTTCTGGACCAGCCATTCCTGCCATGGTCGTTGTCCATGATGATAACTAGGGATTGGATATTCGGATGCATATTTACCTAAAGTTTGAGTGTTGACTAGGACGAAGGCGGAGCGCGCGTCATTACGTGAAAAGTCTCAGTTTATTTGAATGAATAGTTACTTTTTCATCTTAGTTTCTTAATTCAAACCAATTATGCTCAGTCATATTTATTTACCATTTTGTCCTAACCGTTATTTGAGCAGCAAAATTTGAATTCAAATATGTAGTTTTAGTTATTTTTTACTAGTTATTTTCAACAAATTTCTGACCTGGTTTTAAGTAGATTATAAATATTCGTTACGCTTTTGAGTAGGTACTACTTTTATACACACTAAAAAATTATGAAATTCCGTGATCCCGGGATAAAAGTTGACATTTAAAGAAGCCGCTTCCATACTTTTCTACCCTTTGCCGGGAAAAAACGTACTTTAGGTAAATATGCATTCGAATATCCGATCTCTAATGAAAATGATAACATATAGGTCCTCCATGTACGTAATCTTTGCGATAACTCAAATACATAATGAAAACTAAAGTAGTAATATTCTGTAGCGTAGCGTTCACTTGGAAACTCACTGAAGTAAGCGCACACAATTCGAAAGCGAACTCATTTGTTTTTAAAATCATCCCGGATTCACAACGAGACCGAATCACCGTTCGAATTTCGAAGTTACGTTTTAGAATGCAACTATGTTACCATAGACTACAGTCCTGTCACAGTTATGTTTCCTCTGACTTAAAAGCTATAGGTCAACGAGAATAAAAGGTTCTTTGTACTGCAAATCACCAAGCAAAATAACAATGGAAGGACAATAGAAAATCGTTGTGTAACTCACTTTTGTCCTATCTTTAACATGTGAAATCATTATTTAATCTTTAGATTTAGCTTATCGTATTTTGCATACACGAAAACATCCATTGATCTATTTGCCAAGATATCTTATCATAATTTTATCTCTTTGTCCTTGATATTTTATTCTTTTAATCTAATTGGCGGATATCTGCTGGTGATATTCGTTGTCATTGGTCAGTTTTTGTTACAGTATTTTCACAACTGCAAGCCAATAGCATCCTTGTGGAAACGATTATAAAGATCAATATAATTATATCAATGATAGCAACCTAACAACAAGCTTATTGCTGCGATTATAAAGATCTTTCAGTCTGTGATTTTGACAGAGATGCATGGGCCGAGGTTAAAGAAATGTGATGGGACTGTAGTTAGTTCGGTCTTAGGTCATGCCATTGTGATGTAGAGTAGAGCTAGAAAAAAAGCATTTGTGGGCTATGGATGACTGTTAAAGATGTACACGGCTCATGGAAAATTTGGAATAATGACGCCATTTTCTTTTTCAATAATATTCCGCAGACAATTTCAGAAATGTTTGCCAACAGCGCCCTCCTGTCAATGTCATTCAAGCGCAATAACATCAATGTAGCAATATACAAACTTCTTGGTTTGGCCTCTGTTGAATTTCTTGTCTATGATTGCAAAACCACAGCCAATGTGAAAGCCGTAATTATAAATAAATCACCTCTTCTCGTGCCGCTCATAGAAAATAATAGTCATACATTTGTTACATACCACATTATCTCAGTATGGGAGAGCGTAGAATGGTGTAGCATAACAAAATCCATCTCTGCATTAGATTACACCGAAAGCGCAAAGATCAGCGGAGCACTTGCGTAACTCTCTTTTACAAGAACTTTTTGGCGCGTAAGCAAAATCGGCGCCATCGTGTTTTTTTTTGGCGTTGTCATTTCACAAAAGAATCAAATTATTTCGAGTTCTAAACGATTCTAGTACTTACTTCGGCGTAGGAAAACATCGTGAGGAAACCAGCACGCTTGGGAGATATGTAAAGGCAAATCAGATGCCCATGGGCGGCATAAAAACTCTGACACCAGGTTAGGCGCTAACCACACGATAAAGAAAGATGGCAATGTCCTTGACAACTCAGCAACATTCTTTGCGTTATTTACGGTGTGTAGCACACCAACTTTCCAAACATTTGAAGCAATGGATTAGGAGTTTCCTTCGATATCAACAACAAGTCATTTATTGAAATTAGGCTGATAATCAGCACTTATGGAACAGTCCCCCAAAACGCTCGCCCTTGGCTTCTTCTTTACGTTTTAGCTGGGAAGAAGAAGTGGGTTACAAGTTCCCTAACAATGATAATTGATGCTTATTTTGCAAATAGATTTTTCTCTTACACATCGTCTTTTTTTAACTAGATGAGTCCGGTGTTTCGTATCTGACTACTTTGAGAAGAAACAGGCGATACAAAATCAGAGGTCATAGTCTGTTTTAAGGTCCAGACAAAATCTTGGTCAACTCACATGAGGACCATGCAGATGAGTGTCTGAGATGGTCTTTTGAAGAAAGAACCACACTGGTTTGAGGGGACCTGTGGAGCCAGTGCTATCATTTATCGGTTATCGTGTAGCTCGACTTATAAATCCTTCCGATTATAGTGATAGAACGAGTCATTCAGATTCGCCGACCAAGGCATACCCTTTTCACATTCGATGACGCTATCACTCTCCTCCAAGAGAGCCGTAGGGAAACTAGTACGCTCAAGCGTAAACCCCGTTTCAAACCGCCGTCTTTCCGTCCTCGCCGTCGAGGACCGTCGCGACGTCCTAGTCCTTGCCCTCCCCTACCCTTGCTCGAGCCAGCCCGCGATGCTGTGCAGTAGTTTTAAATCAGCCCCTAAATAATTTTACCACTCAGATCCAGCCTGTCCCTTTGCTGCCGCCCCCAACGACGTCCTAAGCCGAGGCTCGTACCCCACAGGGGGTGCCCTTAGCGTGTAGTCGCTTAGTTTGTAAGTTTCTTGCACTGGCTGGAGGCCTTGCACTCAAAGCACCCACAGGATAGTCCGGTTAAGCAGACGACAACCTCCTAGGTTGAACTGCGAAAAATTGTAGAACAAGTGTAACACTATTGGAGAGTTTGTTTAGGCGTTTTCCTAACTTATTGCATTTGCTATTTTAAGATTGATAAGCATTCATATCCATAGACCATAGGGGCCAGAAGATTTGTTTTTAAATGACCCGCATTCCAACATTGCACAGATTTTTGGCACACCTTATCTTTATCCTGTTATGTTTTCAAAACTGCACAGTTTTCGGAGTCAAGTAGCCTTTTGCAATTGCTTGGTGATGTTCTTCAGAAAGACAGTTTTAATCTCTCACGGTTTATAACTGAACTTACACTATCACTTACGGGATATCTTCCGCGATTATTAATTATTGTGAGCTCCCGATATTTCGACACTGTTGCAAGCGCCATGATCGCGGGATGGCATACCGTAAGTGTATGTTTGTTTTTTTTTTCTTCAGAAACTTCTGGTGCGTAGTACTCACACTCGTCGTGCGTGTATGATCAGATGTATGAACGTGGATGAAGCGCTAGGAGTATGTAAGGATCGTACACCTGGCGTTTTGTGGTTTCTGTCTAGCCCGTGAATTTATGTATGTGTGCAGTCAGGTGCTAGTTTTTTTTTCTACGGAGGCATTTGTTAATGGTTGCTCATAGGCAGCCATCAGAGTATTCAGAACAGAGGCCTGGATGAAGTGAAATTCTATCAGCGATTACTTCAAAAATAAAAGTCCTTTTTTTATAGTGTGGTTAGTGCTTATACTGGTGTCAGAGTTTTTATGCCGCTCATGGGCCTCTGGTATGGCTTTGCATGCCGTCGAGAAATATCTCTCAGGCACGCTGGTTTTATTTCCTCACAATGTTTTCCTTCAGCGAAGCAAGTGATAATTATACAATACGCACATGATTCCGAAAAATCAGAGGTGCGTGTCTTGGGTTCGAACTCGAGACCTATGGACTTCGCAGTCCGACGGCCACACCACTCCGCCATCACTGCTGCGCCGTCATTGCAGAAATAAGCAACGCTTTGATTATCGCTTTCGAAGCCCTCTGGTCAACCTTACTGACATGACGACCTTTCTTGCCCATTCTTCTCCATAGGATCATCCATAGGATCTACGCTTTCAAATGGGCAACTACAGTACTTTCACAAGTTATTATGCCCTGTGACAGGGACTGTAGCTTAGTTTATTTTTTGTGTGTTTGACATTCAAAAGTGCCTGTAACGGTCTAATTGAAATAAATGGTTTGAGTTTGACGTTTATTAGATAAGTATAAATATCTATGTGTTTTTGTATTATTGAAATCATTACATATCATGATGATATCAGATAGTGACACGTACAAAAACCATTACATAACTTTTTGCACAACGTACCTAATAAGTCTGAATCTAACACCCGTATCTATAGTCAAGTTAAAGTAATTACTTGGGCTTAAGTAATTACTTGTGCATATTTTTATGCGATATACAAAAATTTAAACGAAGTAAGAACCTTCAAAGAAAGCAAAAATAAAAGAATTATAAATTTTTACAGCTCTAACTTCAAGCAATTACTAAACTACAAAATAAAAATCGAATCTTATAAAATTACATTTACTCTAGTAAACACTTTGATTTGACTATAGATACGGGTGTAAGTCACCGAGGACGATCTTCAATTGTTTATTTACTAAGTTACGTGCGTATTTTGTAGGCACATAAATATAATGATATGAACACTTTCGAATATGTAAGTACTCGGTATGTACCAACAACGCGTTTTCTTTTCATTAGGTATGTTGCCTGCGGTTGCCACTTGTCACTTTCGATTTCTATATACCATTAGTTTTAGTATATGAGAAACCAGAAACACGTGTCCAGTATTTTTATGTAAAGAATCTATGTATAAAATTTCAAAACTGTATCATGAAAAATCACAAAGTTATAAGTTTGTTATGTTATCTGGTTGTCCGTACAAAAACATGCTCACCACGCGGCGCCCCGGTGTGCGCCCGCGCCTAATGCCTGTGTTGTGTGCGTATGATTGCGGATAGGTACGAAGTGTCGCTCAGTGTCCAACTCGTAACCTTTTTTAAATATTTTTGGGACAAAATATAACATGATATAAAAAATTTTGGAATCGATTCAGGTAGTTATTCTAAACAAACTATATTCTGGTTTCGCATATACAAAAATAATGTTGTAGGCAGTTTTTTGCACGTAATATGTGACTTATGTATTTTTCATGATGTCTGATGAGATGACGAGTAATAGAGAAGTATGGAAGAAGAAGACATGCTGCGCCGACCGCAAATAAATTGGTATAAGGGCAGGAGGTTGACGCTGATATGTGACTTTTATTCAGATTTGTTACGTCTTGTTTTTTTTTTTATTAACTTATTTGTTTAATGAAAGCGCCAAACTAGTGGCTTAGTTTTGGGTCGATTTGATTGCTATCGATAGGCTAAGAAAAAGGATAAACTAATAACTAAGGTTGACTGGTAGAAAATGGCCATGGCATTAAGTCCGCCTCTGTACATTGTGCTTATTATTATTAATGCAGCAGTGATAATCTAGTGGTGTGACCGTTGGACTGCCAAGTCATAGGTCTCGAGTTCGAACACAAGACACGCACCTCTGATTTTTCGGAATTATGTGCGTATTGTATACCTATAATTATCACATGCTTCGGTGATGGAAAACATCGTGAGGAAACCAGCATGCCTGAGAGATATTTCTCGACGGCATGTAAAAGCCAAGTCAGAGGCCCATGGGCGGCATAAAAACTCTGACACCAGGTTAGACACTCACCACACGATAAAAAAGAAGATTATTATTAATTCATTTATTATCAGAATCAAAAAATATTCCATACATTGTTAGTAAATCATATGTACTTATAACTATGTTAGTATATTATTATTCAATGTCAACATTTAATTCTTAACTTATAACATTTAATTTACTTTACTTTGAAAAGGACCCCTCCAGATCCGTGCACAGTATCCCAGTGCCTCACAACCGGACAATCAAACCTTCCCAATATGGTATTCAGAAGCTTAAAGTGTTAAATAAATAAACAAACTAATGTTTAGACTGAAAATAAAACCGTATAAATAGACTAGCATTCCTCTTCGTCTGTCTTATCCTATTTCTCACTTTCTGGGGTTGGTTTCCAGTCTAAACGGGTTGCAGTTGAACACCTGTATCTCATACAGAGCGACACAACCCAACAAATGGGTCCTATTAATAAAATACGCTTTTTTTTTTGTTTGTGAATGGCATCTCGCAGTTCAACCTAGGAGGTTGTCGTCTGCTCAACCGGATTATCCTGTGGATGCCTTGAATTTAAGGCCTCCAGCCAGGGCAAAAAAACTTACAAACTAAGCGACTACACGCTAAGGCACCCCCTGTGGGGCTCGGACCTCGGCTTAGGGCGTCGCTGGGGGACGGCAGCAAGGGGACAGGCTGGATCTAAGTGGATAAAATACGCATATTCACGTTGTCCCACTTTAAGAATTTCTCGTATATCGTTGGTGCGTCTACAAATATTTTAAAACTAACGTACACAAACAGCCAGACTCAGACCAAGTACCCGTAAGGCGTAGGCCATAAAATGTTTGTTCCGTGCGGGAATCGATCTTGCGACACGCAGCTCAACAGCCCATCGCTCAGCCACTGCGCCAACCGGGCATTGTCAAGGGGAAACGGTACGAACGGTGGCCAATGAAATTCAAATCTTCTTACTGTTTTGTGGTAAGTGTGAGGTTGGTAGATTAAAATTAAATACGCGGCGAGGCGGT
Source organism: Standfussiana lucernea (assembly GCA_964057025.1). Classification (NCBI taxonomy): domain Eukaryota; kingdom Metazoa; phylum Arthropoda; class Insecta; order Lepidoptera; family Noctuidae; genus Standfussiana; species Standfussiana lucernea. Next base: position 4,621,303 of record OZ059813.1, read on the forward strand.
AAGGACTTAAAATCATCAATAAACTGAGTTTGTTTCGGCTGTTTCTTCTCAGAGTAGTCAGATACGAAACACCGGCCTTATCTAGTTTTTAAAAAAAAAAATTGCAAAAAAAAAAACCGACTTCCAAAAAAAACACAAAAAAAGTGGAAAATAACTTTGCTTTCGGAAGTCGGTGACTATTGTTTGTTTCATTGACTTTTTTGGCACCGACTTCCGAAAGTAAAGTTATTTTCCACTTTTTTGTGTTTTTTTTGGAAGTCGGTTTTTTTTGAAAAAATGTTTTTATTTCACCCTTTTTTAGTTATCGTATCACACACAAATCCTTGTCAAGTATCAATTTCGCAATTTCTTTTACTTGGATGACATTTTTTCCAGCTATTTTGTTTGATTTCAAAACCAAACTGCTGAACCGATTTTGATGACATTTCTATGGGACCAATCGGGAAGTAGATCCATTCAGATAAAAGAAGAATTTTTCAAATCGGTTCATAAATGACGGAGATATGAGGTAACAAACACAAAAAAAAAGCATACAACCGAATTGAGAACCTCCTCCTTTTTTTGAAGTCGGTTAAAAAGAAGACGTAAAAGTGTTTGTCAAAACCTATAAAAAACAACATCAACATCATTTATCATTTAATTTTGAATGACTTTTTCATGAAATAGTTATTCAATGGTATTAACTTGAGAGTGTCGTATTGATGATTTTTATGATTACCTATAACTCATTAAACCCATAATTTGTTACGGTCGCGAATCATATTTCAATCAACATACAACCTGACACGGACTTGCAAATTGCAAAAAAAAAAATTGAATTTTTTTTTTTTTTTTACCCTGGCGCCATACTATGAGCTCTTAATGCAGGAATGTTTTAGTAGACGTCATAGTAGTCCTCAGAAGTCGAAAAGTCTGACAACGAGTCTATCCGTTACGATTGCGTATCACTTGGAAACTTGTACTAGTATATTTGTGGTTTAAGTGTATTGTCAACAAAAACAGTTATAATCAAATCCGGGTAACAAACTTACCGTAAAGAAATCTAATGGCAATTTTATACAAATCTGAAATCGCATTCAGATCTAATCTAAGTCAGAATTCGTATGAAACGGTCAAGGAACTATATTCAGTCAACAAAAAAAAAAAAAAATGGCGACGGCGAAATTGACAGCGGCAAAAAATGTCACGACTTTTCTTCGATTTGATACCAAACGGTTTTGTAGACAAATGTGATGAAATCTTGAAAGCCTAGTGCTATTTTTAAACTTGAATGTTTTATTTTTGTCTGCGTCTCTATATTTTCAAAGTCAAAGTCAAATTATCTTTATTGTGGGCATTATGTAAATTACAGGTCTTAACAATATATTAAAGTAACAATATGTCCTGCCTTATAGGCATACAATAATTATGTAGGTAGGTATTGGCATTAAAATTTAGAATTATTATAAATGGTAAGTTATTATAAATATAAAATTACAGTGAAACTATCACATAAATTTCATTCATTCATTCATTTCATTTATTATCATATTTTATGTTCAACTGTAACTAACAATGAACAAAAAAATCTTAGAAGTTAAAGTACTACATCACCCAGATTGGTCTAATTTCAAAAGTAAACCAACAAAAATAAACTTATTGTTTGGATAGAGCATAACATAATAAACATTTTTTACTAAAACACCTAAGTCGTAAGACAAATCCACCAAGAAGTTATTCAACCACAAAATATTATTATCTAAGATCTGAAAAATTATTATCTGAGATTTTGTATTTTTTTTTGCCGGCCAACAAAAATAAACTTATTATTTGAATAGAGCACAACATAATAAACATTTTGAGAAGTTATTCAACGACAAAATATCTGAGATGGCACTTTTGAAATTAGCCCAAAAATGTATGGGGTGAGGGTGATCTCCTTTGGTCCACTTCCCAGCTTCCAATTGAGTTGAAATTTTGCACACATGGTCAGTTTGGAAGACAGTGCATGGTTAGCTAAGTGACGTCATTCTAAATCTAATATGGCGGACTCCCAAATATGATGGACTAGTTACCACTGCAATTTTTGTTTTTTTTCCGAAAGTCGGAATGCAAGTATTTTTTCTGTAAAACAATATTTTTTTGTAGTCATTTAAAAGCGACTTACAACTTTTTTTATTTAGATCTTGTTAAAAAAGAAGATTAAATATACATCGCAAAAACCATTGTATCTTATCAAAATCGTAGTTTAAAAACCCACGCGTGAAACTTAATTGCACCTTAAAAGGATGAAGAAATTATACCCACTAACAACTTGAAAACTGATTTATAGTAAAACAAACCAGTTTAAACTGGATTCGGATAAAAACAATGACTTTTTATTGAGCTAAACACAGACAAAAACTTTGAAAGAAAAAGTTGTTGAAGAATACGCGGGAATTTGTAAAGAATGCTCTGTCACCGTTTAAATTGTTGATTGCAGCTTACGAAAACTCCAATTAAATTAATCAATCGAATGACTCAAAGCCACCAATATCAATTTGGACTTATTAAATTGTCAAACTAACTGTTTCCCGCTCGTCCTCGTGAAATTATTATAAAAATATGACTTACCTATTTGAATCGGATTTTTTTTACAATTACAAAGGTTTTATTTTTTTGCACGGAACCCAGATTTTTTTCTCAAAATAAAAGTAGCCTAAGTTACTTCTTATAACATCAGCTATCTGCCAGTAAAAACCCGTCAAACTCGGTCCAGTCCTGTCGGAGATAAGCCGGAACAAACAAACAGACAGACAGACAAAAATAAACAAATTGAATAAAAAATAATACCATATTATGCTTTTTTAATATTCATTTAGCAAAAAGCTGTTTTGTGGTATACTATTTTAAACAACATTTTCGGGGTATCGCTTTTTGACAGGTCATAAAAATTTTAATTGATTGTTGGTGTCAAGTATCCTATTCGGACGCGAACTCGTTTGTTTTTAAATTTTAAATCATCGCGGATTCAAATCTTCCGCCCATTCCCGAGGCACAGTTGACAAACAGATTCAGAAATCTAGAATGAAACATGTTATTTGTAAACACGATTAACGATTCTTAATTGCTTTGACCTAAAAGTAATATCAAACGGACGGCACGGTGTCACCAAATTATTTAATGCTATCATCGATGTTTTAGTAAAATAAATAAATAAAATAAATATCGCTGGACATTACACACAGCGCCATCTAGTGCCACACTAAGCAACGAGGCTTGTGTCGTGGACACCAGATAGTTGATATACTACATAGATACTTTTTTTGTTTGTAAATACATACTTGTTATACATATAAACATCCATGACTCGGAAACAAATGTCCATGCTCATCACACAAACACTTACTCCTACCGGGATTCGAAACCGGAACCCTATGAACGTAAGGCAGCCTCACTACCGCTGCGCCATTTGGGTCGTCAAAATAACAACATTACGCCTGTAATCTCCGAAGAATCGGGCAGAGGTGTACCTAATAGTACACCCACATTTCGCCAGTTATGTTCAAGTCCCATGTAATAGAGGCGAGCTTATTGACATCAACCGAGCACAAATCCAGCCTCCGTGGCTGCTACTGAGAAATTCCTGATAGAAAAACCCAATAACACTTTGCCCGACATGGGCATCGAACCCAGGACCCAACGCCCAGCAGTCGCGCTTGCGACCACTAGACTAGAGAGAGGCAGTCAAAAAACAGGACATATCTTTTGTAATCTCCGAAGAGTTAGCCAGAAGTGCTGTTCCATAATAAATAGTACACCCACGTACACCATGTAGTCAGTGGCCCGAAAGTTTGACAACCAGTCTCTTACCAAGGGGTATCGTATTACCCAGTACTAACTGGGTTGTGGAGGTCAGATAGGCAGTCGCTCCGTGTAAAATACTGGTATTCGGCTGCATCCGGCTAGACTGGAAGCCGACCCCAATAAAGTTGGGAAAAGGCTAGGCAGATGATGAATATAAATGTTGATGGTCGGAGAGGGAGAGGAAGGCTAAAGAAAAGACGGATGGGATGTGTGAGCTTTTGTATGATTTAAAAGAAAAAGAATGGGAGATTTGAAGGAAAAAAACGTGTTGCCCCGACCCCAAGTAACATGGGACAAGGGCAGGAAGATATAGGTCAATGATCCAGATTTCATACTCTTCTCCTTTATCGTGTGGTTAGTGCCTAACCTGGTGTCAGAGTTTTTATGCCGCCCATGGGCCTCTAACTTGGGTTTCACATGCCGTCGAGAAACATCTCTCAGGCATGCTGGTTTCCTCACGATGTTTTCCTTCACCGAAGCAAGTGATAATTGTAGGTACAATACGCACATAATTCCGAAAAATCAGAGGTGGGCGTGTCTTGGGTTCGAACTCGGGACCTATGACTTGGCAGTCCAACGGTCACACCACTAGACTATCACACTATCAATACTTAAATACATTCGATACAGACAAAATGGGCTTCCATATTTTATAAGTGACTAGCTCTTGCCCGCTGCTCCGTTCGCGTGAACGAAGTTTCATAAAAAACTTTCAACCCCTATTTTATCCCTTTAAGGGATGAATTTCCAAAAATCCCTTCATAATGCACACTTATGTCATTAAAGGAACGTTTGTTCAAAATTTCATGCTTCTAGGCCCAGCGGTTTCTGTGCGTTGATCGATCAGTGAGTGAATCAGTCGGCCAGTCAGTTTCTTACTTTAAGTATACATTTATGTATAGAACCTGTTCATCGAATTCCTGGCGTTCCCAATGACTGTGCTCACAACATACATACATACAATAATTAATACACTCTCCCTATTGAACATGAACATGTGACACACAATATGTCGTTATTGTTGTTTAAAATAACATAATTAATCAACCCATAATATTGCCAGTGTTCCCACAGCTGGGTATGAGGCCTCAGCCAATGTGGGTTGGTAGATGTCACATGTCTTCGAATCAAAGACATTCAAATATAATATTTACGTGCGATAGACGGGTCAAGACGAAGAAAATCCTACTCCAAAAACTTATTACCACTTAGTAACAAATCGTTCTGTCTAGTGTCATACGCCCGCTTGTCACGTAGCTTTTATTTTTTGTATGAAAATATTTGCAATGTCCGCTCTGAGTCTTTTAATTCTCTTTGCTTCGAATTCTTCGTTATGTGGTTTACTCACTCAGTATTTGCCCCCAATGCAATCATCTGTCTAGCCTTTTCCCAACTATATTAGGGTCGGCTTCCAGTCTAACCGGATGGAGCTGAATACCAGTATTTTACATGGAGCGACTGCCTATCTGATCTCCACACGCCAGTTAGTACTGGGTAATACGATACCCCTTAGTAAGACTGGTTGGCATTCATTTTGGTTGCCCCCAATGCAATACTTCGTGTAAATGTAAATGTGTCGCAAGTAATTTCTAAATGCAATTATCGCGTCAACCATAGGAAATAATATATCAAACTACGTCAAAAGAGAGAAAATTGCGTCTAAGAAAGCTGCCCTACCTTCTAGGCACACTATCTTGATTATACGACTCACATGCAGTCCAGTTTTCTTTGCAGAAACCGGTATTAGACTGCGCGCACATTGACTATCATATTAGTTAATAGCGACCCGCCTCGGCTTCGCACGGGTGCAATGTAGATACTAATATTTTCTCTACTATAATATGCCAGTATTATACACATAAGCCTTCCTCTTGAATCACTCTATCTATTAAAAAAAACCGCATCAAAATCCGTTGCGAAGTTTTAAAGATATAAGCATACATAGGGACAGGCAGACGGCGGGAAGCGACTTTGTTTTGTACTATGTAGTGATATGGACATAAATATTGGCATTGGTAGTGTTCTTTATCAGTTGCCTAGGCGACCGTCTAATATGCTTGAGAATTATTATCAGCCATTTGTGTCCCACTGTCGGGAAAAGGCGTCCCTTCCCACTTTTCAATTATCGAGTGCTGTTAATCGCCAATCCTTGTGTGAAGAGTCGAGTTCGTCCCGCCATCGCCTTCTGGGCCTGCCGCATTGCAGTTTACTGCTGTTTGGGACCCATTGTGTATGGTTACCTTAGCCCATAGCTCCTCCGGCATGCGGCAGATGTGGCCAGCCCAGTTCCACTTTAACTCGGCAGCCTAAGACCAAAATCGTCTGCTTGAGACTAGGGTTCCCAGAAATGTTGAAATGCTTTCGAAAAATAAAACATCTCCTGCTATATAATATATTGGTAACAGTGATATCTAATCGTGAACAAAGCGAAATCACGTAAGGGTAAGCCAAAGCGACATACATATGTAGATAGATAAATTTACGCCTGTTTTCCACGGAAGTTGACAGAAGATTCAGTGAGCCACCTATCGCTAGATTCAGCTTCGTCTGTGAATAAACTGTTTAAGGTGTCCTAAAGTGGATTGAAGCTCCCGCGTTTTCGACAGTAGCCAATGTGCGCTCAGCTTTATTTCTCGATAGCACGCCAATCGCGCGTGGTCGTGCAGATACAAATTGTCTATAATAAACACCATACACTTCTGTTGTTTTGTAGTTTTTGCATGCATACTTCGTAAATGAAATCATGTGCTTCAATGAGGAAGGAAGAACTGTTTAATGGTTCTGACTGGAGTGTTTTAAGTGTTAAAGTATCATTAAAACAATGCTTTAATCGTTTTATTTTATTGGGGGCAAACGTATGGGACGTTTGCTAAAATACTAACGAGAATTGATTATACATAGTTCTGGATCTTTGACGCGTGGTCATAACCTGAACTGTCTCGGTATTTTTTTCATTTATCTTGTTTTTTTTTAATACAATTTCCATAGACTATTTCACAAATGTCAAAAACGCCGTCCTGTAAACGTCATTCGGGTGGCAATAGATAATCGTATCACTGTACTTTGCATGCTCTATGTTTTCTCTTTCAACTTGAACGCATCGCTAAAAAGTACGTAATTAATGTTTTTGTAGGTATATAATGTATATATAATCAAAATCTAGATTGTAAACCCAGACAGAGGTCTTACCGACTAAATGACATTCCATTTCCAACTACAGTTGCATACAAACTAATATTTCATCTCTTTCTACACTTTAACGTAAGAAAAGGATAGCTATACGAGTTTCAACTTTCATTACAGCCTTGGGTACGGATTTAAAAAGTAAATACGTAAGTAGCTACGTACTTTTTTATGGGACCAGAATGTAAATATTGTTGAAGCTTCTTCTTGCCATAGTGTACCGTTTCTTTTCTTTTAAGCCAGTATTTTAGCAGACTTGAAAGAGAAAATATCAAACTCTGACATCAACATTTGACATTTATATATTTTACGCGCCAATTTCAGAATTGAAGCCGCCATCATGTTTTTTAAATCGTTCATGAAACAATTGCTTAATTTGAAAGTGCCAGGGTAGCCTGCGATATTCAAGTTCATTTAATAGTAATTAAATGGCATCAAATAAACTTAGAGGGTTCTATTAATTCTGTAACTACATATTACGTGTTACGGTCGCGAATCATATTTTGTTTAACAAACAGAGCCGTTCTGTTGGTCAACATTTGTAGAATTCATCATCAATCTCCTGCCTATTTGCCAATTTATTTGATGTCGGCGCAGCATGTCTTCTTCTTCCACACTTCTCTATTACTCGTCATCTCATCAGATACCTCCTTTCATGCCATATCAGCCCTCACAGAGTCCATCAATCGTTTCTTTGGGCTTCCTCTACTCGTATACCCATCCTTTTGTAGAATTGTCTATGGAAATTGTATTGACAAACAAAATGGCGGCGTTAGTTCTGATTAAGGCCACGCTCGAAAAGAACCATTTAGCACTATATTCAAGGCTTTATAACCAGTTAAATAAGACTCGATTCAACTCGGTACGAAGCTCAAATACCTACGCAATCAACAGACCTGCTTTGTAAGTGAGTATGTCTATAAATAGTGCCTGCGTCAGTTGCATGGCTGATGATATACTATGCCCAGTTTGATATCAGCCTCCCACGCGAGCGTACTGAGTAAACTTTTTGTTTTGAACATAACATCACGACTGTAAATCGCGAAGGTTCAGACAGTGGTGCACCTAATAGTAACTATATACACCAACTTTTCGCCTGACAAGTTTAATTCGTATTAAGACAAGCTACTACTTAGCATTATAGCTATATTATGAAGAATGCTCCAACGAAACAGTTTGACGTTTGTGGCTATGTCAATAAACGTGCTCAATTTCTGATATCATTGGAGTTCCCGTCAAGTTAAATTCTGAGATTAAGCAGTACACCTAATGTTTTTTTAGTAGGTAAAAATTCTGACTAACAGCACGAATGAAGGTACCTTGTTAATGTTATGTGTCTGTAGAAACTAAACTACTACTAAAATGTACAGTGCTGCCCTCGTAACAGTAAACGCAGTTCTTGCAAAATGGCAGTTCTGAGAAAACCGCGGTTATGAGTGCATTTTAAATCTCTATTCTGCCGTGCTAAACGCAAAAGCCGTATCTCAGAGAAAGCCAGTTTCGAGAAAATTGAAGTTTTGTAGATATACAACATGTAACGTAATTAACGCACACCCTCAAACACCCCAATTAGAATATTATGTTATAATCATAATACATACACTACATTTTTAATTGAACATGTGTAGGCATTGATTATTAATTAAATTAGTTATACTAATTCCGGAAGAACGTTGTGGTCGCAGTACAAATCCACAAACGCACACAGTCGCACGCGTAGGTATGAGGGTCGTGCTAGCCTAGTAGGTACCTATTCGCTCGCGTTCGAGACGAGTTAACGCCGCTCGACACAGCTGTAGGTAATGTATCGTAAACATTTGATTGCATCTTTCAATCACACTTTTCAGGCTTTGGACTGTCGACTCTGAATAATTAGCAATAATCGTTACAAAATGTTATGCTAGTGTAAATAATAATGAACTGCTAAACATAGGAGGCGGTACGACAACATTATTCAAAGACGGCGATTCTAAAAGTGAATCAAATTCCTATTTACTATAATTTAAAAAATCGAATAACTTACTGATTGCCAAAACACTCGACGACTACGACGTCTTTTAGACCACTTTCAAAATGTCCACCACCCTGTTCAATACATTTTAATGCCCGTTTTCTTAATTGATGTTTTAATTTAGAAAGCACTTCAGTGTCATTTTTCACTAGTTCAAAAACGTTCACTATCCTGTTTTTAGGTCCTCGGCACTTGTGACTTCACTAAAATAAACTAACGATTTAATACGTCCCCACAAAAAAAAAAGACAAGACGCGTCAAATCAGCTGATCTGGCAGGCTACTGTCGAACACTCCTAGTGAAATGAGCATCGTGGTGGTAGAAAACCTTTTGTAAATTATGAAGAGCTATGTCTTCTAGCAGCGTAGGTAGAGTTTCTCGTAAAAAAGTAAATATGCGTCTCCTGTGTTAATCTTTGTAAGAAAACAGGCCCCAGTATGTATGTACCAGTGACACCGGCCCCGACGTTAACTGAGAAACGGTGTTGGAAGGTCACTCTGCATGCGTGAGGATTTTCGTGCATCCAATGTATGTTGTATTGATTGTACATCCCCACACGTGTGAATGTACTTTCATCTGTTCAAAACTTCAAATTATGTTCCGCTGCCAATTTTCTAGTGACCAGCGGCTGAACTGCATGCGTGGTGCGAAATCGTTTGGAGTCAGCTCCTGGCATCTTCTGAGGTGGAATGAATGTTTTTTATCACCACGAAGTGTTCTCCACACATGCATTTGACTACATTCAAAGCGTGGCGCTGCTTCTCGGGTACTGGCATGGGGATTCTCGTCGAAATAGTCCAGTATTTCGTTTCGAAGACGAGTACGTGTAGGCAAATTGGCTCTCCTGTCGATGGCCGTGTTCGGACGGAACGTTCCATGGTCGCGAAGCCGCTGAGCAGCAGCTAACATAAACCTGCGGTCTACTCTGGTACCATCCCTTTGGTTGAATGTTCTGCAAGCTAAAGCCACATTATCACCACACTATGCCAAAGTCCTCACCATTTTGGTGTACTGAACATTTGTGTATTGGAAATACATCGTACGCGAAAAATTATTTGCAAACACTCTACGTACTTTCCTGTAAAATGTCCGCGCGTGACTAATATTGTTTACATTTAAGTTTGCTTTTATCGTAGCCGCGCAAGCGCCGGTATCGTCGTAGCTGTCTCGCTCTATCCCGGGGTTTTTAGTTTGCAGGAGAAAGGGAACGAAAACAAGCTTGTCATATTTTGTATTTTGTTGGTTATTCTATTGTCCTTTGTCCAGTGCCTGTAAGCGTGTGCGTGCGATTACAATCGTTAAGTTTACTTAACTGTATTTGTAAAGACTTTAATGTCCTTGAAATAAGGTTCATTTTTCTTTATTTTGTATTAAATGACGGAATTTGTATTAATACAAATAAAACTGCACTTTTAAAATTCTTATTGCCTTGATTTACAGTCCATTTCAGTTTGTTTTGGCTGTACAGGGGTAGTGTGACTGTAATATACGTAGTTTTAGTTAATTTTGGGAAAAAAAATGACCTATATTAAAAATGGTAGAAATCGATTCAGTAAACGATTCTGAACAAACTAATTTCAGGATGTGCGTTAATTATGTTACATGTTGTATTTTGGTTAAAACTTTACGGATTAGTTTTTTTGGTCGCAAGCGCAACTGCTGAGCATTCGAGGTCCTGGGTTCGATTCCCCGGTCGGGCCAAGTGTTATTGGGTTTTTCCATCAGGAATTTCTTAGTAGCAGCCACGGTATCTGGATTTGTGCCCGGTTGATAGCAATAGGTTCGCCTCCTACCATATGTGACTTATAACATAACTAGCGGAATGTGGGTGTACTATTAGGTACACCTCTGCTTAACCCTTTGGGGATTACAGGCATGATGTTATGTATGTTTACCTGCATCACTATAAAAAACACAGTAAATCTTTATTTAGTTGTTGGGCTCCACTGATGAGTCTGTCAAGACGAAAATGATCTTTATTTTCGTTGCAATAAGATCGCTGTTGGGTTGGCTGCTGTCAGAGGTAAAATATCTTTGAAAGGACTGCACTTAATCTGTGTGTTTAATCAAAAAAACGCGCTAAAGTTCTATTGTGAAATCGTGTTTGCTCGACTAAGATCAACAGATACAAACATCTTGATAATTCAGATCTTTTATGTCAAGAACATTACTATATTTGCGTAAAGTCATGGACAATGCACGACTTGTTTGAAAGAGGATTCATACTAAAATCAAGCACGGCGGCTTCTTTGGGAAAAGTTTCAACATATTTTAGGCATTCTGTACATCAAACAAAGTGCCCCCACGCAAAAAATTATTGCTGGGAAACGACGAACAAATAAGCTTTTTTGGGGGGAAAATAACGTCTCCTGGGCCAACGTGCTCCACTCTAGGCTGCCTTCGACAGCCCGCAACATCAGGCGAGTTGCTGCCAAACTCAATATGGTGTAATACTAGCAGCCGCGCGCAACTTCGTCTGCGTAACATTTTTGATTATTGCTCCGCTCCTATTGGTCGCAGCGTGATGGTATATAGCCTGTAGCCTTCCCCGATAAATGGGCTATCCAATACTAAAAGAATTTTTCAATTCGAACCAGTAGTTCCTGAGATTAGCGCGTTCAACCAAACAAACTCTTCAGCTTTATAATATTAGCAATAGATTAGTACTTATAGATAAAAAAAAGAAAAGCAAGAATTATGTACAGGAAATTCGTCAAATCCATGTCAATTCAAACAAAATATTTTGATTAATTAATTGGACCCAAAATCGGTTACTTATCGGCATTAAAAAAAAAAAAAACATTGAAAAGAGAACTACAAAATAAAATATATTCGAAAAAATCAACAAAACACACGAAAAGAAACTAGCCTATCTTGATAAGTTCCTTTTTGAATAACTTTACTTACACATTAACAAGTTTTTTAAGAATCTTTTGGCGCGTGGTGAATAGGAACTAACGCCCGCCATCTTTTTTTTTGCCTTTGAACTCACCTGTTTGCGGTTTTATAAGATTCAAAAAGACAAAACACTTATTTAATACCTACACTGCTATTCATTCACGGTTATTTTACTTCTAATTGGGCATCACTGTCAAAATGGCAGTGATCTTAAAACAGCAACAATGAGGTTGCTTTTCGGTTGCTGCCTCTTACATTCTGTCAAATAATAGTGATCATTATTGTCATAATGATAAGGTTGTTGATGGTCTGCTGCTGCTGTAACGTGATCTTACTGAAAATAGACTTTAGAAGGCACGAGCTCATCTACATATTTTCATACATCATCATCATCTGCCTAGCCTTTTCCCAACTATGTTGGGGTCGGCTTGCAGTCTAACCGGATGCAGCTGAATACCAGTATTTTACACGGAGCGACTGCCTATCTGACCTCCACAACCCAGTTAGTACTGGGTAATACGATACCCCATGGTAATAGTTGTCAGACTTTCAGGCCACTGACTACCTGTAACGACTGTCAAAGATCTACAAATGACAGCCGGGACCAACGACAACGTGCCTTCTGAGGCACGGGGGAAACTCGGTCCGAATGGGTGGTCACCTATCCACAGATCAACCTAACCAAGCGCGGCTTAACCTGAAGATTGATCCGAGCGGCTGTTATTTATTTAGCCACGAGCTCCCCATCTATTTTCGTAAACAACACGCAATAAAGAAAAGTGCTTAATGTAATTCCAAGACAGTTTCAAGAACTGTGAAAACAACAATACTGTTCATAAAATTTAAAACGTACGCCCTGAATGCGTTAATACATAAATCTCTTCTGTAAGATGTGAAATAAGAATGAATGTGACTTACGTCAAAGCGGCCATCTTGAATTTTTGAATCCTTGACGTTCGTAAGCTTTTATACTAAAGTCAATACAGTGGGGGCTATCGCGCATGAATTCGCCGCTAGAGGCGTTCGTGTAGAGTAAGGTCTTCAGAAATGTCAGATGTCATAGAGAGTTCCCGCGTTGTGCGCTTTTTTATCACGTAGTTTTATTAATATTCACGAGTGTGGTCAAGATTGAGCCATTCCTGATTAATTATGACTTGAAGATTGTAGGTAGCAAGTTGGGAGTTCTAATTTTTTGTACTTGAAGGAAGAATGATTTTTAAATATTTCATGCTTGCTAATTTTAATAGGGACAGTATTGTAAATATGTACCTTAAGTTTACACTATGTTGTTAAACGTAATTAAATAAACTTTTTATGAAGTTATTGGTACTTTAAAGTATAAAATAGAATTAATGACAGGACCTTACTCGACAGTGGCGCCATCTGGTGAGCTCAGAAACGATAGCCTTCATTATTATAAATGCGATAGTAACGCTGTCCGTGTGTAACCTTAACACGTCATAGAGGCTGAACAGATTTCGATGAAATTTCCCATAAGTAGAATAATCTATTACAATAACTAACTAACTACATACTTTAACTGCCTTGTTGGATTAGTGGTCGCAAGCACGATTGTTGAGCGTGGTCCTGCGTTCGGTTCCCGGGTCGGGCAAAGTGTTATTAGGTTCTTCCATCAGGAATTTCTCAGTAGCAGTCACGGAATCTGGATTTGTGCCCGGCTGATGGCAATAGGCTCACACCCTATTACATGGGACTTAGACTTAACTGGCGAAAAGTGGGTGTCGTACTTATTAGTAGGGAATGCAATCTCGTCTCGCCGAGATCCCGATCTCGCGAGATCCCGGCCATATTTTACGAGATTGTATCTCGTCAAATTTCGTACGAGATCTCGCGAGATAACGAGATCGACAAATGCAGCGTGACGACGTGTATATTTTCATAGCGCGGCTGCGCGCGAACTGAATCCTGGCCGGCCGTGCGGCCGCGCCTGGGGGTCTACTCTCTAAGTCCGTCAACGAAGACACGCGCCCGTACGAAAGTTGATCGAAACTTCGAAATCAACCCTACGCCCAAATATTTTCGGATTAATGAGTTTTGAAAATACATCGGGAGTAGGGACAACTGTCCAATCGTGTTGTCATTCGTTTTTAGTTCGGGTCCCTCACTAATCGTATGTCCATAAGTGATACGGAGTAGGAAACGCCCGTATCTTCGGCCGAAACTACGGGTTTCGTGCTTAGAGAGTAGACCTCCGGCGCGGGCACAGGACAAGAGGGGTAGGCGGGCTTGCGGGGGACGAGGTCCGGCCGTCCGGCTCATTTTGCAAGGCGGCGCGCGTGCGTTTGTTTACAATTGCAACGAAATAATTTGTTTTGGAGACAGTTTTGTGTTTTAATTAGTTTCGCAGAAATATTACACTACAATTACAATACAACCAACATTGTAAGAATTTGAACTGATTAGCTACAGTAGGTATAATAATTATAGACATAAACAAATGTTATTAGAGTTAGAGACAAAATAATAAGTACTCTGTTGATTTTTAAAATAAAACTTACATTATTTTTATAACTAAGCAACGCAGTTTCTATTTAATTACATATCATGTCAATTACTAGTTCTTAAAACAAGCATTTGCATATGTTTTAATTGCGATTCTCTCAATCTCGCGAGATCCCGTAATTTGCGAGATCTCGCGAGACTGGGTTTTGAGTCTCGCGAGATCTCGCTAGGCGGAAATCTCGTACGAGATTGCATTCCCTACTTATTAGGTTACCCTTACCTGCCTAACCTTGCGGAGATTACAGAAACTCCTGTATTCTATCCATGTACCAAATTTTATCGAAATGCGTTCAGCCTTCAGCGTTCAGACAAAACCTTCGTTAATAGTATGGATTTTATTATGTTTTATAGTTTTTCTATGGAGAATGGGATGTCATTTATGATGTAGGTAATTTTATTTTATTAATATCTTATTTTGCGTCACTAATTCCGATTCTACAAATCCAAAACCGGCTTACTTATTTTTCCAAATGGTGATTTATTTTGAAGACAAACATTTTGAACTGGTTTTGAGCTGGTTATATTTTGAACTGGTTATTAGAGGAAAATTTATACCAAAAATCTATACAAATAAATAAAATTGAAGTGTCTGTTTGTAATTTCAAAATAACAGCTCTTTATTGGATGAATATGAAGGTATATAATAATATACAAGTACCGCATATAATTTCAAATGAATTCTTGTCTCTCTCTGTCTGTTTGTTCCGGCTTATCTCCGAAACGGCTGGACCGACATTGACGGGACTGTTACTGGCAGACACTTGATGTTATAACTTTATAAGTCATAACTTAGGCTACCTTTTATTTTAGAAAAATATTAGAGTTCCGTGCAAAAAATTAAAACCCTCAGAGATTGTTAACAAAATCCGATTCAAATGGGGAAGTAATGTACGGGGTGCAAGGGACACCGACGCGAAAACGGTTACAACGTACTCAGTACATCATTCTACACCCCATCGAAAATTTTCATCGGTAATTTGAAAAAAAAAAACTGCTCTTACGTACATTTTGACCGTGTAGGTTTTGCTCTTTATTAGGCAACAGTTGATTAAAAAAAAAATGCCGATGAAATATCGCACCCTTAGTAATATAAGGGCTCAAGTCAAAATTTTTATAAAATTTGATTTTGAATGCGGGGACAAAACGAAATTATCACCAAATCACAAAATCACCGGCTACCGCTAACAGAGAGAGAAAGAACATTAACGACTCGGTTATCTCTCTCACACTCCCCCCGCTCGTCTTCCGTTCTTACTGCAATTCAGAATCTTTAAACACGTATGTATTCCCAAAAAAACTACTTTTTTGTTTTAAGCCTTTATATTACTAAAGGTGCGTATTTCGATATGCGGGGTTTCAGAATGATCTAAGTAAGTACTGAGTACGTGGTAAGCGTCGGAGTCCCGTCCACGGTTCCACCCTGTATACGCGGACGAACGTCGCGGGCACCAGCTAATGAAACTTAATTAACTTGATAATATCGTCTTGTCACCTCGCGTACAGTCACTACATAGTATTCTTATGCAATACAAGATCGTTGCATTGCCGGCCGACCACTACGAGATGGATTAAGTAACTACACACATCCGTCTCCGGATAACTGAACCAGTAACTTTTTAATATTGAGGTAGGTAGTGTTGGCAACACTATGTAATGGTTAACACATAAAACGGGATATTTACCATGTTTACAATCCTTTTTAACCGACTTCAAAAAAAGGAGGAGGTTCTCAATTCTCTATGGGACCAATCGAGAAGTAGAACCATTCAGATAAAAGAAGAATTTTTCAAATCCGTTCAGAAATGACGGAGATATGAGGTAACAAACACAAAAAAAAAAAACATACAACCGAATTGAGAACCTCCTTCTTTTTTTGAAGTCGGTTAAAAAGGGTGAAATAAAATGGCAAAAAGGTCAATGAAACAAACAATAGTCACCGACTGCTGAAAGTAAAGTTACTTTCCACTTTTTAAGTGTTTTTTTTGGAGGTCGGTTTTTTTTGCAAAAAAGTTTTTATTGAGTTCTCGGGAACTGAATAAAAACTTTTTTGTTGTTTTAAGTGTTAGTGTACATGTCAGTTTAAAAACTTAGTGTTGCCAACATTAACACGTAATATAGGCGTGGTTAATAGATCCTTAAGTACGTAATCAAAGAAAAAAATTAAACAAATGAGTCATGTGCGTATTGTGTAATCATCACTTGCTTCACAAGCACATACAAGTGTGTATTCATTGGTGAAGGAAAACATCGTGAGGAAACCAGCATGCCTGAGAGATATTTCTCGACGGCATGTAAAGCCAAGTCAGAGGCCTATGGGCGGCATAAAAACTCTGACACCAGGTTAGGCACTAACGACACGATAACTGGAGCGACTGCCTATCTGACCTCCACAACCCAGTTAGTACTGGGTAATACGATACCGCTTGGTAAGAGACTGGTTGTCAGACTTTCGGGCCACCGACTACCTGTAACAACTGTCAAAGATCTACAAATGACAGCCGGGACCAACGGCTTAACGTGCTTTCCGAGGCACGGAGGAGTCTCTTTTAACACTTAGCTTTTTTGCAATAACCAAGGACATGCCCTATTTATGTTTTTGCGCCCGTCACATAAATGTATATTAAGCATGTTTATTACGTATTATTGTGAATACTATCAGCCCACTTCCTGTGTAATCATTGTTACTGATAAGCACGCGTCATCAGTACCTGTTAATATGGATATTAACTGACCGGCGCAACTTCGCCTGCGCAACATTTTTGATTAATGCTCCGCTCGTTTTGGTCGCAGCGTGATGTTTTAGCCTATAGCCTTCCTCGATAAATGGGCTATCCAACACTAAAAGAATTTTTCAATTCGAACCAGCAGTTACTGAGATTAGCGCGTTCAAACAAACAAACTCTTTAGCATTATAATATTAGTGTAGATTACTAGACCCAATAAATACAATGATACCAGAGTATCTCATCGTAATCCTTCCGCTCTTATCACGATTTATTTGTCGTCAGTATAGCATGTCTTCTTGTCCCAAACATCTATTATATCACTCGAGTACTAATCCACGTTTTAGTCGCATTCGTTCGGAAACAAAACTTTTTTAGTTATCGCAAGTTCGCAACACACACAAAGCCTTGTCAAGTATCAATTTCGCAATTTTTTTTTTTACTTGGATAACAGATTTTTACCAGTAATTTGATTTAAAAACCAAACTACCAAACCGATTTTGATAAAATTTCTATGGGAAGTATATCCTTTCAGATAAAAGAAGAATTTTTCAAATCGGTTCATCAATGACGAAGATATGAGGTAACAAACACAAAAAAAAAACACAACCGAATTGAGAACCTCCTTTTTGCAATTATTAACCCACCCCTCCCCCTCGTCAGCAAAAGTAAGCAAAGCTACGTAAACATTGGTACAATTGATTGATTCATGAGCAGCAGTTATACGTCTAGAAATAAGGAATAGGCTTGGAATAGAGGACTGTTACGTCAAATAGTCAATCTTATCCAAACAAAACATTAAATTGATGGAAAAAATTTAGACAATAGTGAATAGCGCGCGGTAATTCTCCTACTCAGTTCTAAGCGAGTACCTGAATGTACATTATTTGTAGGAATCCCCAAAAATGCATTTCGTTTTCAAGCATAGACAATGTGTGGGTTGCCATATGTGTAAAAAAGTAAATAATTACTGCTGACGTAATCACCATCTAGATCGCCCACCCCCCATGTCATCAAAAGTAAACAAAGCAAAGACCCCGCGCCCCCCTATAGTGCCTACGTAATACTTGAATGGCCCCTGGAGATATCTGCGAACCTTCAAAAAATGATTGGATTTTTCCATCAGGAATTGCTCAGTAGCAGCCACGGAGTCTGGACTTGTGCCCGTTTGATGGCAATAGCCTAGCTCCTATCACATGGGACTTAAACTTAACTGGCGAAAAGTGGGTGTACTATTAGGTACACCTCTGCCGAACCCTTCTGGGATTACAGGCGTGATGTTATGTTATCATAATATTATAAGTATGAGTAATAACAACTAATTACTTACAATATTATGTGCCAATTAAAAGATGAATCAAAACACAACATGATTTGCGATTAAAGACCTTAACAGCAGGAATCACAGTTTAATTTCCATTAACATTTTATTTTTAATCAGTGCCATTCTGAAATCAACTTTGTTTCTCTATCAATAAAGTTGCAATTCTCGTAAGAGTACTATTTCTACGTACTTTAATTATGTATGATTGATTACAATTATTATAGAACTATTAATAATGTATTACTTGTGTCAATAAAATGTAAGAAATAATTCCGATTCATAATCTTTATCCTGTTATTTAGTCCACGGGGTATAGGATAAATGAGGACATAATATAACTATAATTACATTATTACATAATACAGTCGAACCTCGATAAGTTGAAAACCTCAAAATCTCGAAAAAATGTTTTGTTCCCTTCCATTCAAACACCAAAATCTCCATTACTCGATACCTCAAACCTTACTGACCCCCCCCGTCCTTGTCACAGCTGGTCACATTTGCGAGACTCCCCCTCCCTAGTGTGACGTCACATAATTTGCAATTTTGCATGTTCACACAGGTGGAATTGGAAATATTTTCAAGTTTTTCGTTAATAGTTCAAATTGAGTCTTCGAAATACTTAGATTTTTAAAATGTGACGTCAGGAAATTTACGACCCACCTACCCCTTGTCACACAATGTCACACTTCGTCGACCCCCTCCCTCCCCTTTAACGCGTCACGTAATTTATGGATGGCCCCCTAGTGTGGTCTGCAAAATGTTCCGCGACTTATGTCTCGGGACATTTCACGTATTTCCCGAGGGATATGTTCTGCAACATGTTGCTCCATTTGATCGCTAGTGTATCAGAGGCTTTAATAAAATTGTATATTTGAAAAACCCGTTTAAATATTGCCAATTAAGTATGTTATGTTGAATGATATTAGCTGTTTTTTTTTTGTTGTTTGATAATAAAACTTTTTATCATGTAAAACCCCGACGGCAACTTTTATAAGTAAATATAAATGAACTGAGTGCCTCATTGGTCGAGTGAACGCAAGCGCGACTGCTGAGCATGAGGGGGGTTGGGTTTGATTCCCGGGTCGGGCAAAGTGTTAATGGGTTTTTTCTTCAGGAATTTCTCAGTAACAGCTGATGGCAATAGCCCATTACTTGTCCCCTATTACATGGGACTTAAACATAACTGGCCAAATGTGGGTGTGTGGAAATGTATTAGGTACACCTCTGCCTAACCCTTCAGGGATTATAGGAGTGATGTTATGTTGTTATTTACAACTAAAAAGGGTCAAATAAATACTTTTTTGCAAACAAAATACAAAAAAAAAAGTGTAAAATAACATTACTTTCGGAAGTCGGTTGCAAAAAAGTAAACTAAGTCACCGACTTCCGAAAGTAAAGTTATTTTACACTTTTTATTGTTTTTTTTTTCGAAGTCTTTTATTTTTGTATTTTCACCACGACTAATGATATTCTCATAAAACTCGTACCGACATGCGACACGTGAAGCTCGTTAACACGCTAATTACTTAACCTTGTAAATCAATAATTCCGAGAACTATTATTAATTAAACAACGGCACTTTAATTATGTTTAAACAAAAAACTATCACGCATGTCCATTCGGATATCACCGTCGCGTAGTTATTGTGTTGTGTAGGTCAGATAGGCAGTCGCTCCTTGGATAATACTTGTTAGGGGTCGTCCTTTAATCACGTGAGGTTTGAAAAGGGCGGGAGTGGCTCAGAAAAAAACCACCGATTACTCACGACGGGTGGTGTAATGTGACTATCACGTGTATTTCTTTCGTGGGACTAAAAAAATAATTTAATGTGTGACTGAACTGAATGTAAAAATGTTAAAAAAAAAACACATTTTACAATATAAGTGACTTAAAATTCTCTCGCAAATATAAATATCAGGAAATCGTCTATACAATGTAAAAGTTAAAGAAGGCCATTTTTCTTAAAATGTCGCGAGCTGTGACTTTTTTTTCTATTAACTTTCTTCTCTACACCTCTAGGAACGCAATAAATAAAGTCCCATGAACATCCGACCACTATAAACTTTGTTGCACCTTTTGTGTATTTTCTGTCTAATTGCACTCGGCTATTAGCTCTTTTGGAGAACCCAAACCTGAAGTTAAGTAGCGAACTCCGAGACAATATCTTACTAAAGAGGAAATTATTATCTTCAAATCATAGTGTCCTGTAGTTCCCATTCGTCATGGATAATTGGCCATTTTCCCGCTATGGTCGTCATCAGACTAAAAAGGCAGCTTTTACCTTAGAACAGACTACATAAATGTCGACATCGGAATCATAAAGCCGTATGTACCAATACAGAGAGTTTTGTACATACGACCTTATGCTGCTGAGCATAAGGTAGGACGTACAAATACAGAGAGTATTGTTCAGACGCAAGCACATCAAGCTACCTGAAACTGTCAAATTTTCCCAATCAAATTTCAATCTAATTCTTTAACGATAAAGTTGAAAATCTATTAAAGAAATTTGACAGATTGTTGTAGCTTGATGTGCTGGCGTCTGTACATACGACCTTATGGTTCTCAGTTCTCATGTCCAAAAATAGTTAGGTAAAATGCTGCATAAATCACGAATGACGTTATCAGGTAATACTGTTGGTAAACAGGTCTTGTGGAATTGTCTCGTGAGTTTGGCTACACGCCAAATGATTCTCGACCTCTTGTACAGAGGAAAGTAAGTTCAATTCTGTGTTGTGACATGTCTTGTCAAGCGTTTTGACTTGTTTTTTCTTGTTCCGTATTTTTACATAAATTTTCAGCATGATTCACAGAAGCTTTCCGATAGCTTATGTCAGTTGTCAATCCATTATAATTTTGATCTTTCCATGCATCGTTACCGTGTTAGAATGGCATTTTGTCTAGACTGTCATATAAATTGTCAAGCTGTCAGAATTTGAAAGTCGAATACAAACTCAATTTTGAAATTTGAAAGGCGTTTGTCAATGTCATTTGACAGTTGCCTCTTAAAACATACTTAAATAAAATTAAAACTGATTTATATCAAAAAAACAACGGTTGTAAACCCAAAAGTTGTTTTTTGTCCACGTAAGTCAGTTTGGTACTTAAAATAATATGTTATTTCGTTTATAACATAAGGAATTGAATGATATCACCTTAGTTTTTAATAGATTATCATACTCAAGGTATGAAGTGGATTGGTGTATTTATATAATTATGTATAAATAATAGTATATATTTCTTGACGATATTTCCTCAATGGATCTAGTTCTAGTGTATATAACTATGTTGTTGTGTATATTGACTATTCTACACAATACATGTTACATAAGTAAATGATTATATATAATTAATGATAGCAATATAATGTTATTTCCCCATAGAGGTGCAAAATACCAGTTCTCTGTGTAATAGGTATTGCATGTATCTGTGAAAAAGTTAATTAGTTTTATTTTTAACCGCCGGCTTAATCTATATAGCATATATATAATATATAGCAGGTTATGTAATCGACTATCGTCTGCCTAGCCTTTTTCCAACAATTTTTTATTTAATGTTACTACAGCACCATGCTCAGATAGGGCCCTTTGTCCTCGTATACGACCTATTTAGTAATACATATAATGTGTCTTATATTTATTTTTTTCTAACGTTTACTGTTTCCATACTGTATTATTGTTAATTTAATCATTTTGTTTTGTCTTGTGCGAGAAAAAATAAACAGTTTTTCTTTCTTTTTGATAGGATTTAACGAATGAAGTGACATTGACACAATTAAATAACCAATAAAACAGTAAAACAAACGCATTTCGCAATACCAAAACGTCCTTCCCAACCCACTATCGCCGAAACATCAAAATAACACATCTTCACCCATAAAACATGTATATGGGACAGGAATCTGTACCAAGGTCGAACATGTTAACACATTCTCCGAAACCTAATACAAAACACACTGTCTACTTATACAGCATGTACTAGAATAGTGTGGCCATATTTTGGGGTCCAGAACTGTGGGATTACCATGATCTCTACGCGAAACGCAGGAATGTTTGTCATTTTGAACCCCCCCACATAGAAATTTTTCGTCGGTTATTAAAAAAAAAATCAGCTGTTCCATACATTTTGACCGTGTCGGTGTCCCTTCCACGGTTCCACCTCGTATTCCGAGTTCCCTCCGTGCTTAAGCCGCTGGCCCCGGCTGTCAAGTGTAGATCTTTGACAGTCATTACAGGTAGTTAGGTCAGTGGCCCGAAAGGCTGACAACCAGTCTTAACACAGCGTACCGTTTTACCCAGTACCTATTAACTGGGTTATGAAGGTCAGACAAGCAGTCGCTCAATGTAAACTACTGGTATTCGGCTTCATGCGGTAAGACAGGCAGATGATGATTGTCTACAGTAATGTACCACATCTTTCTAATACACGCTGTATTTTCAAGATGTATTTGAAGCTATAGCTAGTAAATGCAGGTTGGAACATAGCCAGCAACATAATTTGTGTATTCAGACTGAGTGACGATGATTTTGGCTAAATCTATGACTGTTTTAGCAGAATTGGATTATTTTTTTAGCTGTCGTAACAATTTTAAGCAATTCACTGCTTAGAATTTTTTCTAGAAAGTCGACATTAATCTTATTAAACTTTGGTAAAGTATTGTATGCACTCGGTATTTTTCAGAAGAACTGTTATTTATAAATTGTTTTATAATGAAGAGAAACTACAGTAGCTTCACAATTATTTAAACACTAGGTTGTGCTCGCGGCTTCGCTTCCGTTGTTTACGGAAATTAACCCACGGGAACGTTTTAAGTGTAGCCTTTGGCACTCGGGGATAATTTAGTTTGCCGTTATTGAAAAATATTTCGGAATCGAATCAGTAGTATCGAAGAATACCCCCCCCCCCCCCCTACATACAAACCTACAAAGACATTTTACCTCTTTTACTATTAGTATAGATCTGACAATCCAACCACAGGAACGTTAAAAAAAATACAGCTGAATTGAGAATCTCCTTATTTTTAGAAGACGGTTAATAACCGTTAAATGACCAAGAAAGGAGTATATGAAACTTCTTTCCGGTTCTTCTCCATAGGAATTCAATGTTTATAGCAATCGACCAACTTGAAGTTTGGATCAAGGCCTTTGAGTCTGTATGTAGTCTTTGGATTTTGCCAGAGATATCCTTTAACTATTTTGCGAGCATTACAAATAATGTAACTAATAACCCTTTTTTCTTGTTACAGATGTTAAACTCTGGATCATAACAATACGAAAATAAACACTATGGGAAGTGCCAGAGTATCAAACGCCAAACCAATACCAATGGAGACCACAGATAAGAAATCAATAAAAACCCTCATAAAATCATTCTTCCACAAAAAGAAGGAAAAACCTAAGATCGAGAAAAAAGAAACAGTTGAACAAAAGCCAGAAGTAAAAAAAGATTCCAAACCAATTCAAAATACGAACACAGTCGCCACCATCTTGGAGAACTTCAATAAATTGAATTTGGAAGAGAATAAACCTGTCAAACAAGAAGCAAACGATGAACAAGAGAATGAATTGGAGAATTTTACTTTCAAAGTCATTGAAGAATCAAGAAATGAAAGAATACACTCACAGTCCTCCACTGCCTCAGGCGACAGTGGGTTCTCCGACAACAAAGACGTGGAGAACTGTGATAAAACAGACACTACCGAAGTATCAGAGCAAAAAACAGAGAATACGGAACGGACGGATGATTTAGCCGATGATTTTGAAAAGTTAAGACTAGATGAAGATGCTAAAAAGAAGAAGAAGATTCAGACGGTTGTAGTGTCCAGGGCGCCTGTAAGGAATAAACTCGGTACTTATGTTTCGTCGGTTTCGCCCTACCCTATACAAGACCAAGACACCTATAACAAGGTGAGTGTTATTTATGTAGAGTACTTCCATCACAGCCTTATCTTTCTTCTTTATCGTGTGGTTAGTGCCTAACCTGGTGTCAGAGTTTTTATGCCGCCCATGAGCCTCTGACTTGGCTTTACATGCCGTCGAGAAATATCTCTCAGGCGTGCTGGTTTCCTCGCGATGTTTTCCTTCACAGAAGCAAGTGATAATTATACAATACGCACATAACAAGAAACAAAAGAAACTCACCAATAGCACAATTCGCCTTATCGAGGAACGACAGACCAAGATCTTTCAGTCTTTAGGTTACAGAGAGCTCGATCGTAAAGTAAAGAGAAGCATACGACATGACATTAGAAGTTATAATACACAACTCGCTCATACAGCTCTAACAAACAACTGCTCCCTAAGATCAGCCATGCGAGGCATGGATACAGGCAGGTCCACAATAACACACATAAGGGACAGTAACGGTGTGAAACAAGGAGATAGGACCAAAGTTACTCAAATATGCACTCAGTTCTTTATGTCCTTATACTCTGATAGTACTACTCCTCAACTCGTAGCTGAATCCTATACATGCCCTGACACTATTCCAATAATTACTGGTTTCGAAGTCCATCGGGTTCTTAATGGTATGAAATATAACCGAAGTCCTGGTGAAGACGGCATCACCACTGAATCACTTCGAGTTGGAGAACCAACCCTACTACCTTACATTTGCAACCTTTTTAACACTATTCTCAAAACAGGCATCTTCCCTAGGCACTTCTGTCATTCGAACATAATTCTATTACACAAAAAAGGTGATAAATCCGATATTGGGAATTACCGCCCCATTAGCTTAGTCTCACATCTGTACAAAGTTTTCATCAAAACCCTTGAAAACCGCATATCAAGAACATTAGACCTCCATCAACCTCCAGAACAGGCTGGATTCCGCCGTGGCCTTTCGACAGCTGACCACCTACAGTCTTTAAACCAGATCATCGAAAAACACCAAGAATTCAATCTACCGTTATACCTCGCGTTCGTGGATTACTCAAAAGCTTTTGACAGCTTAACACACAACGCAATTTTTTCTGCACTCGGCAAACATAACATAGAACCTACATACATACATCTTTTGCAAAAAATATACCACAACAGCACAGCAGCCATACGCCTAACTACCACCGGGCCAGCTTTTCCCATTCAGAGAGGTGTTAAACAAGGCGACCCGCTATCTCCCAAACTCTTCACAGCTACACTAGAAGAGGTTTTTCAAAAAATAAACCCACACTGGCAGGATAAGGGTGTTGTTGTCGGCGAAAAGAGGTTAACTAATCTTCGTTTCGCCGACGACATTGTCCTTGTTTCTTCCTCAGCAGCTGAAATAGGCCTAATGCTCGATCAACTGAGCCATGCCAGTCTCCAAGTCGGGCTTTCAATGAACATGACTAAGACAAAACTGATGACAAACAGCACCGAGCGTAACATAGAAATTGGGGGTGTGGTGATTGAATATGTCCATGAATACATATACCTCGGCCAGATAATCTCTTTCCAGGCAAGACAAGATAAAGAAGTTGCTCGACGCACCGAGAATGCCTGGAAGAGTTACTGGTCGATGAAACATTTAATGAAGGGATCTCTCCCTCTTTCACTTAAACGAAAGCTCATGGATATGTGCATTCTCCCCACCCTCACCTATGGAGCGCAAACATGGTCGCTTACAAAGCGTCAAAAGTCCGCACTTGGAGTCTGCCAACGAGCTATGGAGCGAAGTATACTGGGTGTCAAACTTACAGACCGCATTCGAAACTCCATACTTCGCTCCAAAACCCAAATAGCTGATGCTGGCCTTACAGCTGCTAAGTTGAAATGGAACTGGGCTGGTCACATTTGCCGCATGTCGGAGGAGCAATGGGCAAAAATAACCACTCAATGGACACCAAACAGCAGGAAACGACAACGCGGCAGGCCCAGAAGAAGATGGCGGGATGAGTTGGACTCCTTCTCAAAGGATTGGCCTACAATCGCACTAAATCGCGAAAAGTGGAAGAAGGGAAGGGAGGCCTTTGCCCTGCAGTGGGACAACACAGGCTTATAATAATAATAATAACATGAATCCGGAAAATCAGAGGTGCGTGTCTTGTGTTCGAACTTGAGACCTATGACTTGGCAGTCCGACGGTCACACCACTAGGCTAGCACTGCTTCACGACCGCAGTAGTGTAGTGGTCATAAGTGGTGCCCCTGGGTTCGAATCCTAGGATGTATAAGAATATTCAGCCTAAGGAAATGGGCTGTAATCTACAACGCAGCACCAGTGCGGGTCCTAGAATGAGTTGATTGAGGTTTCAGCCTTGTCAGTGATTTGATTTCTCCGTTACAGCTAACGAGTTGCATAGTATGGAGTGGTGTGGTGCCCCGATCGTTAGCAATAGGTTCTCTTACTCACTTTATATCATTACTAGCTGCTGCCCGCGACCTTAGTCTGAAATTATTATAAAAATATTACTTCGCCATTTGAATCGGATTTAGTTAACAATTTTGAGTATGTTTTTTTGCACGGAACCTAGTCTAGCCTAAGTTACTCCTTATAACATCAGCTATCTGACCAGTAAAAGTCCCGTCAAAATCGGTCCAGCCGTTTCGGAGATAAGCCGACACAAAGGTTTATTTTCGGAAGAACCGCGACTGACCAAGGATGAGCTAAGCCTCAGAGCTTGATATCGGATCACATTTTTTTCCAAGATTTATTCTTATCTCTATCTATAGAGCCTATCTTTAATCTCTCTGTGTAGTTGTATACTCAATGACATTATGAGACTATGACTCAACCACGACGTCGTTTCAACTGATAAACACAAGTGCTAGCAATTGAATCAAATGACATAAACGCAATCTATCATTGTGGCTACTGATTACCAGTTAAGATGTCACAGACTCAAACATGGCGAACAAGCAAATCGGGCTCGTGGCTAAATAATCACAGCCCACCACGGCCTCAAGGTTCGATCTTCAAGGTTAAGCCAGTGCTTGCCGAAGCCGGTCCGTGGATGTGTGACCATCATTAAATACTTACTGAGTTCCCTTCGTGTCTCGGTCCCGGCTGTCATTTGTCTCTCGATAGTCTGACAACCAGTCTTACCAAGAGGTATCGTTTTACCCAGTAACGAGGTCAGATAGATAGTCGCTCCATGTAAATTACTGGTATTGAGATACATCTTGATAGGGTGGATGCCGACCCTAATATAGTTGGGTAAAGGCTTGGCAGTCGATGAGTCTCAGACATGTTTTTAACTGACTTCAAAAAAAGGAGGAGGTTCTCAATTCGGTTATATTTTTTTTGTGTTTCTTACCCCATGTCTTCGTCATTTATGAACCGATTTGAAAAATTATTCTTTTATCTGAAAGGATACTTATACTTCTTGATCGATGAAATTTCATCAATATCGGTTCAGTAGTTTGGTTTTTAAACCAAAATAGCTGGAAAAATATGTCATCTAAAAGAAATTGCGAAATTGATACTTGACAAGGATTTGTGTGTGATACCTACGATAACTAAAAAGAGTAAAATGATTTTTTTTTTTGCAAAAAAATAACCGACTTCCACAAAAAAATGGTAAATAACTTTACTTTCGGAAGTCGGTGGCAAAAAAGTCAATGAAACAAACAATAGTCGCCGACTTCCGAAAGTAAAGTTATTTTCCATTTTTTTTTTTGGAAGTCGGTTATTATTTTTTGCAAAAAAGTTTTTCCAATTCACGCACCATTTTATCAGCGATAAAGATGATGCGAATGTTAAAAATGTCTGGGATTAACATATTCATCATTTTCTTGACCTATTTATTTGTGGTCGGCGCAGCAGGTCTTCTTCCATATTGTCCTAACAGTCGCCATCCCAGTAGACATCTCTTTTCTAGAGATATTATCTTTCGCATAGTACATCCATCGTGGTGGTGCTAGGCAACTGGTTTACAACTGGCATCCCAGTTTTAAACGTCCCTTTGTGCCTGTTGCCCTTTTTTCTGTCTTCTGCTGACATGGAGGGAAATGGAAATTATGTTTTTCCTACCCTCCGCTATTTCCGCCTTTTCTGATTAATTTCGTTTCGGGATCCAAGACGGTAAATTATTTCTCTGGGACTTCGTCGAGGTTCATTTGTCTCGGCGCTTTTCTGGTGGTCGCCACTGTTGATTTTGGCTTTCAGGAATTGCAGAGTTTTGGGAATAGGGTGGCGGGCTTGTCCCAATAGTCTTTCCATCGTTTCTTTGGCCTTCTTCCACATACCTACCCAAAATTACAGCTCACGACATCTTCCATAGTACTAACATGACAAGCTACTGAAATGTAATTTTTTTTAAAGCCAGTGTAGGAATTTGAAACGTTTCGAAAGCGGCTTGTCCCTTGTTTTAAACCGCAAAACCTGGCAATTTTATCCTTGCTATCAACTCCAAAACAAAATAAAAATCATTAACACAAACAAAAAGATGATTCAGCCTTTGAGTGACTTTTCTCCTAACTGAGATACGCGTTTCCTGCATAAAACTAGGCACTTATATGAATGGCGGACTGTCATAAAAGTGACCCAATAATATGCGTTCAAAAAAATATGTGATAACTCTCGCCTAAACCGCAAAACAGTCATTTAAAACTTGTATTTTTTTACGATAAAAGGCTGACGTAAGAACTTCGAAGTTCCAAGAAAAAGTGGTACAACTTTTCGTGTTTAATCACAAAACAAAAGAAAAACTGAAAACGATAACACAGCGAAGGCCGAAATCGAATCTTAAATTCGTTAATTCGTTTCTAAACGGTCACAATGAATTCAACATTGCGTACGTTTTAATATTCATGCAGCGAGTCTGGATTTTTGCACAACACATTCTATGCGGAAAAACAAGTTCATAATATACAAACTACTGTGTACTATATTTATACAGATACGGCAGTCTACTACAAGGCCGGTTACATAAGTTTACTATGTATAAAACTAGATGGCGCTTATATATATAAATACGGTAGTTGAGGTTGCACGATACTAGATGGCGTTAAATTGAATTATTTATTGATGCGTCATTTTTCTTCAAATATTTATTGGTCCGCGGGTTCAAGGCAATAATAATACAGAATTGAACTGCTAAGTTTTCGCGTGTCGTTGATAATCGGTTGTTGATGTTATTTATTTGATGTTTAGGTTTATTTTAGAACGGATATTGTGGGATACGCTAGGTTACCATCCAATAGTCAAAAATATAAGCATCGTTTTCTTAGAAAAACTATTAGCAGCGAAAACGTGTATGTTATGTATTAGACGTGAACGAATCACATGATGTAAAGACTGATGCCGTTATCTGCAATAATTCATATAAATAGGTCGAAACGCCACTGTTGCTAAACACATGTGTATTTATCTTGAAGAGAAAGTAATTCATTGTCAGGTGAAAAAAACAAACTGGAATGAATTCTTAGAGGACCTCTCGTCTCTCCTTTCTTCTGGCTCTTTCGCTGGTTTTATTTTCTATTCTCCGCTTTTACATTTCCCGCCCTATATTCTTTTTTTGAAATCGCCTAATTGTCCTGTTCTTGACCGTGATCTGATGGAAAGCAATGGATGAGATTCTTCCTTCTCCTTCTAATTAACCCTCTTTTGCCATATTTTTTTGTGAATGGCATCGCGCAGGTGACAACCTAGGAGGTTGTCGTCTGCTTAACCGGACTAACCTGTGGGTGCCTTGAGTGAAAGACCTCCAGCCAGGGGTTTTGTTATGTGCTCGTGACGCTTCTTATATGTAGTTAGGCGGCCAGCGTTTTGGAAAGGAATACCTTTCACAGTTATTTTTACCGCTGACCTTATGGTAACGAGAGGTCTTTGGACAAATTCAGAGGTAAAATAACAATGATGAAAGTGGTTTACATTCGCACTTGGTTAGCAGGACGACAGAAAAAGAAAAAGGATTAAAAAAAAACTTACCTAATGTGAAAAAAAAAACTTTACTTTCGGAAGTCGGTGATTTTTGTTTGTTTCATAGTTCTTTTTTGAAACCGACTTTCCTTTTTTTTCAAAAAAAGGAAAGTCGGCCAAAAACCTGTTATTTTACTCTTTTTACTTGTCTCACACAAATCCTTGTCAAGTATCAATTTTCCATTGTCCATTGCAACTAGAAGTTATTGGCACATCATCCACATAGTCGAAAATAACGCATAAAGTACCGAAGCAAAGTAATATAAAAAAATTATATGGGACCAAATTGAATTAAATTTATTAAATAACCACTTCCTCTACCAAATAAAAAAAGTAAGTATCACTTAAATCGGACAAGCCCCCGTATTCAAAACGCTTCGATTCGATTTCGGAGTCGTATGTCTGCCTTCTTTTGGCATTACGAAAACGAGCGAGATAGATATACGACTTTCCGAAATCGAATCGAAGCGTTGTGAATACAGGGGCAATAGTCGCGAAAAAATCGGTGAACATACAACACAAGCTCCTCCTTTTTTTGGAGTCGGTTGTCAGTTTTTTTTTTAATTAAGAGCTTGCCGCGAATCATCGCGACACGCGATTGTATTACACGATGGAGACAAATGACGCGCGCGCGTCGCTTGACGCAAGACGCATCGGGGCGTACTCTCTTCTCACCCGTTTCTGACGTCATATTACTCTTTACCTGTTTTATCTACGTGGATAACTGCTGTATTATTATAAAATTTTGTCTTAAGGAAACTTAAGATACTTAACTGTTTATATTTTGACGTAAATGGTAAACGGGAAATACTGTTAGACTGATACGCATATAGATATAATTAATGTTATGATGAAAAAAACTAATGGAGTGAACTCGTGACTTAAGCGATATGCAAAACAAGAGAAGAATACATAAAAGCTTCGTTACAATTGACATACAATAAAAAATAACCAAAGTGATTATAAAAATAAAATCGATATTTATTGCTAAGCAATTTATTAAGGTTACACCTAAAATAAAAAAAAAGATAGTAAAGTATTAATTAAATAAATCAAAAAAATCCCGTCTGAATATTTGGGGTCAAACAGTAGGGTTTGACCCCAAAATGTGGTTGGTGTGGTTTATGATATTGATTATGTATTTATTATAAACACGCCAAAACTAACAATAAAATACATATAAAAAAAAAACGTCATAACTTCGCACAGTGGCACGGTGGCACTATTGTGGTTACCACCACTATTTAGATTTTTTTTAAAAATAATGCTATATTGCATAACTTCAAATATTATAAATACTTTGATAACCAACATAGTCTATCTCTGTTTTGAACCTTACGTGTAGGTATTAAGGTTGTTTGCCGAGCGTAGATGACATAAGTAAGTCGCTAATTCGCAACATAAAATACCGGTTTAGTCATTCTAGTATGTTTGCAAAGGTCAAATGGCAGTCGCTTGATTTAAAATATTGCTATTTATGCTAAAGGATAATCTATAACACATACATCACATCTATAATCCTAGAAGTGTTAAGGCAGAGGTGAACCTAATAGTGTATACCCACATTTCGCCAGTTATGTTTAAGTCCCATGTAATAGGGGGCGAACCTATTGCCATCAACCGGGCACGGATCTAGACTCCGTGGCTGCCTGAAATCGTCTGTTTTTTTCCTGCTAATCTGCGAAACGGCTGGAATGATTTTGACGTCGTTGGAGTCTCTTTATTGAGAGATGTTTTAAGGAGTAACTTAGGCTACTATTATTTTAGAAAAAAGACTAGGGTTCCGTGCAAAAAAAACCTTCGAAATTGTTAACAAAATCCGATTCAAATAGGGAAGTAATATTTTTATAATAATTTCACGCGGACGAATGTCGCGCGTAACAGCTAGTACTGACTACAATTTCCATTTCTTTAACAAATATTCTTTAAATTTTCAGATCAGCTCAATAAATAAACACACCCTTTCTGGAGGCCAGGTGCTAGTCAACCAAGCGCAAACAGACAATTTCTCCGAGGTCAAACTCGCTCTCGAAAGCGTACAAAAGAACTCGCAATTCTTACAAAATGACAGAGAAACATACTTGGAAGACGTCATGGAACTGATCAACGAAGATACAAAACCGAAATCTATACCCAAACTGATTGTCACACCCGAATATGACTATCAAGAACATACTAACATTGATTTTTCACAAAAGAAGCTGACCTCAAATGAGTATTTAGGAGATTATGAAGAGAAAACAGTTCAACACAATGAATTGATGCAGCTGTTGCAAGAAAACTATCAAATGTCACCCGAAAGTCTGTCAAATCCCGTTGACCAATTCGGACAGGAAGAATTTACGCAGATCTTCAACAATTATGTCCAAAAAGAGTATAGCCATACGTCCAACGATGGATATCTTGGTGCAGAATATACTTTCCCCACCCCGCCAAGGTCTGAGACTGTCCCAAGTCCTATGTCAAATCTCTCCCCAGCTTCATTTTACCCCTCAAATTCAGAGTGCACCTTTTCGCCCGGTAGATCTCCAATCTACAACAGTGATTATGAGAAATACCAAGAAATCCCCCATTTCGAAGAAGAAAAAGAGGGCACAGATAAAAAAGAGCGGGAACGCACCCCGTCTATATCGTCTATGACCATGAAACAATTCAAGGATATGCAAAAGGAGATTGTATATAATTTCTCGAAGAGGGATTGTTGCCAGGTGACGAGGAAATCTTGCAAAGAATTATTGCAGGAGCATTTGCAAAAAGTTAATAAAGGTGTAAGGAAGAATTTGTGCATGGAAGTCTCTAAAATAGATCTGAAAGAAGCATATGGGTAAGTTGTCTATAAACATATTCTAACTCTTTTGTAACATTACTGTACGAGTAAGTACAGAATAACAATAGTTTTTAGGCGCCCAACTGAATCAGGGCCGTATTGCCAGACGAAAAATCTATATATTAAACTAGCCGACACACACCAGCTTCGCCCGGTGACGGACTTTCAACCCCTATTTCACTCGCTTAGGGGTTGAATTTTCCAAAATCCTTTTTTAATGGATTCCTACGTCATAATTGCCATCTGTATGCCAAATTTCAGCCCGATCCGTCAGGACAAATTATTTTATAAGTAACAAATACATTTTTAGTCTAGCAACACGGCCCCGCCGTAGGCATACAGCCCGCACACCTTAAAAAGTTTTAAATAATACATGTCAAAAAAAAAAAACTTCGGGTTTAGCTTATCTTGCCAATTCTCCAAAAAAAGGCAAATAAAGTGCTTGATATTGCAACATGCTAATACCTATTACACAGTGTAACTAAATACCTATTACAGCCGCGAATCACATTTTATTCAATGTACAGCTTGGCAATGACCGGCAAATTGCAAAAAAACGTAAGAAAATTTGAATTTCGCGGGCTACACTGGCGCTTCCACCTAAAGGGTATATAGAAAAACCCGACAACAACTATCGGGCAGTAGCCCACCAGACATAACACCAGTATGTTCAAAGGATCCTCCCTTTTCTATGTGGCATGACGCCTATACATTTTTTTTTTGCTAACCTGTTTAGACTTGGTCGTTTCGCAGTTTTTCCTTGAAAGAATTTTACCATAAACAATAATTTTACTTATTACTTATATGTTTTCATATCAATGAATTATTTTACCTAACATGTATTATTTTCCTGCTGGCTTTAACAATTGCGACAAACATGCTATGAACGTGTAATATTATTTGATGGAGGAAAATATAGGAATGATTCACCTGCTAGCTGGTCTATAAAGAATAAAGAACAACAATTTAATAATTATAGTTAAAGGACGAATAACGGGATTGTATAACGTCATTTTTATTTTGCCGCGTAAAAAAAATGGCCGTCCTTTGAGCTCTCAGACCGCATCATACTCGTAGAATGTCTTGTCGCATCCCTGTCAAAAGATTCTTGTAGCGCTTCAATTTGAAGTGCTTCATGGTTCTTTTAACATTGTCTAGAGGGCGCTGTCGGTAAAAATTGTGGAATGGGGCTATCGTGCTTGAATTCGTCGCTAGAGGCGTTCTTGTAGAGAAGGTCTTCAGAAATACCAGATTTTTTTATTACGTATTTTTACTAATTGTAGTCAAGATAGTTAGAATTGTAGTCAAGATTGAACCATTCCTGATTAGTTATGACTTGAAGATTTTAAGTAGTAGAACTTGGAGAAAAATGAGTTTTAAATGTTAAATGTTTGCTAATTTTAGGGACAATATTGTAAATATGTATCTGAAGTTTCCACTATGTTGTTATACATAAATAATATTTAGGTAATGATTAACTTCTGTTTAACCCATGGACTTAGTGGACAAACACTGAAGGACTGAGTACTCTAAAATTCGTAACACACAAAACTGAACCATAATTGCCACGCCGTAGGCTTACTTTTGTTAGACAATTGTAACTGAGGCGAGAGAGATAGCCAGAACGGAGCCCTTTGTCCCTTTCACTCGGTTACCAACAGATAAAGATGGTAGAAAATATAACACCAATAGTACCTGTATCATACGTAAAATAAGTTACGTATAATTTTTTAGCTCTTAACTTTAAGTCATGTTTATTAATAAAACCTTGTTCCCTTTTTAAATCCGAAAAACACTATTACAATCAACTAAAACCTCTTTATATTCCCATTCCAGTGTCCTGCACCACATCTTATTGAGTCTGTCGACTACGTCCGACAAAGAAGACTTACAATACGGACTCTTTGGGCTGGTCTGCGAGCGGATGCTGGCGCAGGACCCTGCTATGTTCGCTGGAGATGGTATGTATCTTTTTTTGGGACAAGCCCACACTATTACCAAACCACTGCATTTCCTGGAAGCCAGAATCGACATTGGCGACCACCAGAAAAGCTCCGAGACAATGAAGCTCAACGAAGTCCCAGAGAAACGATTTAACTGTCTTGGATCCCGCAACGAAATTAATCAGAAAAGAATAGCGGAGGAGTAGGAAAAACATAGTTTCCAGTTCCCTCCATATCAGCAGGAGACAAAAAAAATAGGCCAATAGTCACAAAGGGACGTAGCTGACATCTTTGTATGTTAGTACTATATCTTTGCACATACCTAACATAAGTGGCACAATCATGCCACTTCGGTTCAAGTCCAGAATATATCAGACTGACTGGTGACTACCCGATACTAAGAGTTTCGGAGGTAAACATCATTAAACTATCCTTGGAACTTTTTTGTTTTTTTTTTCAAGTCATCATCTACTTAGCCTTTTCCCAACTATGTTGGGGTTGGCTTCCAGTCCAACCGGATGCAGCTGAATACCAGTATTTTACACGAAGAGACTGCCTATCTGACCCCCACAACCCAGTTAGTACTGGGTGATACGATACCCCTTTGTAAGACTGGTTGTTAGACTTTCGGGCTAAAAAAAACGTTTTTGCAAAAAATAACCGACTTCCTAAAAAAACACAAAAAAAAAACCGGAAAATAACTTTACTTTCGCAAGTCGGTGACTATTGTTTGTTTCATTTACTTTTTGGCACTGACTTCCGAGAGTAAAGTTATTTTCCAGTTTGAAAATCTTGTTTTTTATCTCCTCCACAGCGGGCCTGAGCCTCCTGAAGTCAGCCGCCCTTCGCTGCCCTCATCGACCCCTTCTCACTCGTTACCTGGTCCAGTGCATCCGCACGGCTATCAAGTCTGACGCTAGCCTCGCGACCAGCAAGGAGCATATCTTTCATGAGGTAAGCTATCTACCATCATCTGCCTAACCTGTTCTCAACTATGAAATCAGAAATCATTTATTTGCCTATAATGTAGGTATACAAATATAATGGTTATTTTGAAGAGTCCCGATATATTTTACCTTACGGAATGCAAAATTATTTAATTTTATTTTGAGACACAATGATCATAAACAGTCTGACGACTATAAATTAACAATAGAAAAATATAACAAAAAAAAAATATTCCATTAGGCTAAAGTAATGTTGCTTAACATATACATACAAAGAATACAAAGCGTCTTCTCGCGCGTGCTCGAGGATGCGCGAGCGCCCAATTTTATACTTTAACATAATAGTGATGCAGTCTTTTATTCAGTGACATCAAAAGTGCGCGAGGATTTTCTGTTTGATGGAAACGGACCCTTAGTGACTCGATCAGAAAAAGCTAGGTGAATAAAACGAATTTAAAATAAAGCCATTATTTCCCAAAATACCGTTATACATAATTCCATAACATTTTTATCATGCAACTTACAATACCAATACGTTTTGAATCATAATTACATTCTTTGGTTATAGACTAAGATTATGCATTAATTATTACATACAAAGAGAAACACAATACAACAACCATATAATAATAATGAACAGTTACATTTTTATTAGAGTTACATTACAACATTTAATTTATAAATAATTATAACATATTGCTAGATTTAAATCATATTTAGTTTTTAAATTATACGATATATATTGATTTATTTTTATATGATTATTTAGATTTAATTTTAAATTCATGATTTCATTTAATATTTGATTAAATAACATTTTGAATCATATTCCAATTAAAAACGCTAGGTGGATAACGAAGTACATAATTTGTTTCGTATTTTACTGTAATTTAGTTGCGCGTGAGTGTTGTCCGTCAGTGCTTGAATTCAAGACTTCTATTCATTACATTGTTTGTGCTTCCCCCGCAGGTAGACGCGCTAGGCGACAACCTAGTGATAGCGTGCGCGCGCGCCGGCGACCGCTGCTCCGACGTGCTCTGCGAGCTCGTGCGCGTGCCCGACAACCAGGCGCCGCTGTTCAAGCACAACCACTTCAACGCTGATGGTAAGAACTTCATCTTTATCGGCATCATCATAACAGTGATAGTCTAGTGGTGTGACCGTCGGACTGCCAAGTCATAGGTCCCGATTTCGAACCTAAGATATGCACCTCTGATTTTTCGGAATCATGTGCGTATTGTAAAATTATCGCTTGCTTCGGTGAAGGAAAACATCGTGAGGAAACCAGCATGCCTGAGAGATATTTCTCGACGGCATGTAAAGCCAAGTCAGAGGCTCGTGGGCGGCATAAAAACTTTGACACCCGGTTAGGCACTCACCACACGATAAAGAAAGATCATCATCACCTTTATCCTTCCCTCATCCCAATTCAGTTGTGGACTTGTGGTCGACTCAGCATGTCTCCATTCTTTTGACCGCCCCGGACGCCTATGGACGTCAAATCAAAAAGTGCTCACGACGCCACGGACGGCATAACACGTCCAATTTGGATGCGGTGAAATTGTGGCTTGGCGTGGAGGGCACGCGCGTGTGTGTATGCTCTGGCGTTCAAAAGTTTAAGTAGTCGTCGTCTCAGCAGTCACAAAATTAGATTCACTGCTTCCGCAAACACGACGGCTATTTATATGCCGACTGATCCTTCGAAAAAGTTCCACAACCATTTGGAGCCTTCTTCACAGTACCATAATACAACATTCTAGGATTATTCTGGAATCTTCTAGACAGTTCCATGGTGGAACATTCTAGAATTTGCTAACCAACTTCTAATATTGGTACATAAACAATGATAATTGTAAATGACTTCTGAGTGGAAGCCTGGTGACCTGTAATACAGGTGTTTCACTGCCTACCACAGGCACCACTGATTCACAACTATCTAAATTACTTGTTTATGCCAATAAATAAAATTTATTATTATATATTATCATTTGTTATTTCCTTTATTTATTTTTCTTACTTATTTTTACATTTTTAAATATTCCTATATAAAATTCAAAATAAGAAAACATTTAAAAATATAAAGAATAGTAGCCCACCGGTATCGGGAACAGGGTCCAAGCTACCGGCGGTCAGGGCTCCAGAGAGAGGAACCTCCTAACAATACGAGCCGCGTCCAGGAGTACCGTTTTCTGAATCGAGCCCTTGATCCAGCCGCCAAGCGAGAGCCTCTTCAGATGTTGGTCGAGGCTCTTGGCTATTAAACCATTGGCTGATACGACTATCGGCACAATGACTGCTGTATTCACGTCCCACATGTCGACAACCTCGCGAGCAAGATCTAGATACTTGAATTGCTTATCTTTCTCTGCTTTCACGAGGTTCTCGTCATGCGGGACCGTTATATCAACGATCATTGCGCGACGCTCCAATCGATCTATCACCACAATGTCAGGCTTATTAGTAACAATAGTCCTGTTTATTATTTATTATTATTACTCGAACGTAATCTAGAATGTTGTCGTAAAGCAGCCGGCGTAACACTACTTTTTTGTTTGCAGGATACACAGCATTGCATGTGGCTTGCAGCCAACACAGCGCGTCGAACCCGCGGCTGCACACAGTGCACGTGTTGCTAGCGCACGCCGGCTTCGACATCACGGACGGGGTGAGTTTATTTTCCTATATACAGGGTTACCAGTAACGCGACGTATTCCTTGCTGGACGTCATAGTAAGGTTAAATGCAACAAATTAAGCCCCCAAATTTTCCAGCGAAATTCAGTAGTTTTTGAGTTAAAAATACCAGATAGAATAATTTGAAACGTTAAAAATTATTTATGGCGCGACTGAACCACAGAATGCATAATAGTACAAGACTGAAGAGAAATTTAAATTATTATCATGGTTGATGCCGTAGCAGACCTCTGTTAATAATTAAAAGTTAAAAAAATGCTTAAAACTTTGGCAAAAACACTAATTTAACATTAACTGTTTGTATTTTTTGCCATTACTTCATAGGAAATGTTGTCTAGTGCAAAAAAATAATACTACACCTGATGTACAAATTGCTAGGAAAATGTCCTTGTCTTGTCAACTACCTAAAACGTTATGCAACATAAAACAAAGTCATGGACTACATCATGAAAATCACATTTCCAGCTCAAAATATAGGACAGTTTTGGACCCGATATGTGGCGCCGTGCGAAGCAGGGGCGGGTCACTAGTATATTTTATTATTTATTTATTTATTCACAAGACATCAAAAGAAAAGAAAGAAAAAACGTTTATTGGCACACGCCACAAGTACACAATACAAAATTTAAAAAAGCAAATATATAATAAAATTTAAAACTAACCAAGAAATATTGTGTGACTCACGGCTGCGCCAAATAGGCCCAGTTCAGCAAAATGCCGGACAACTAGTGCCCGACGCTGGTTTTCAACTGAACCTATATGGTGAGTGTGTGGATGTCAATAGGTTTCAATAATCAAATCAAATCCCGATTTGAACACATAGTTATTTTAAATCAAAACATTACAAAATTATATAAGAATCCGTATCATAAGTCATCAGTTATCAGTGTATTATTTTCAATAACACTTAAATAATTAAATATTAAAAAAAAAACTATTGAATTGAATATAGGTACAACACATAAGCCGTGTAATTCGCATGAGATACATTGACTATTTCATGGAAAAGTCATTCAATAAAATAAAAAAAACATAGAGGGTTGTGTTAATGATTTTAAGTATTATAATTCTGTAACTACTTTCGTGTTACGGCCGCGAATCATACGGTGTGAAGGGACACCGACGCGAAAACGGAAACCATATACTCAGTACAATCATGAGCACCAATATGTATACACTTTCCTAAATTGAAAAGCAATTTTTGCGAGAAATAACGAGTGTAACGGAGATATTATCTATTTCATAAAAATATGAGTTTCAAAATGCTTTGTTCCTAACAACATGAAATTTTAATCAGAAAAGTAGGAGAAAATCACTTTTAAAAGTTGCTTAGTGTTAACATATTGGTGCTCGTGACTGTACATCATTCTGAACCCCCCCACATGGAAATTATTCGTCGGTTATTAAAAAAAAATCTGGTGTTCCATACATTTTGAATGTTTAGTTATTGCACTTTTGTAGGAAACGGCAGATTTTTTTTTATAACCGGCGAAAAATTTCTATGTGGGGGGGTTCAGAATGATGTACTGAGTATGTGGTTTCCGTTTTCGCGTCGGTGTCCCTTCCACCCCGTATGATTCGCGGCCGTAACACCCTGTATTTTTGATCAACATACAACCTGACACTGACATGCAAAATTGCAAAAAAAAAACCTAAGAAAAATTGAATTTTCCGGGCTACTCTGACGCTTCCATTTTAATGCTAGCCAGGATACAAGAAAAGTTTACAATATTAAGCGATAGACCATCATGCAATCAAGTTGTCGATTAGTTAACATTTATTATTTACTTACATGATTACAACAAGGCCTGGGCCAATCAACTTAATAAAGATCTTAAATTAATAACTCCGTAAAACTCGAATTCCATAGTCAATCTTTTCCCTGAAGGACAAAAGTTCCATCCGCCTCGCTAGATGGCGTTGATAGTCGCGAGCCGATTCCTCAATCGCGCTTTGGTTTCGTTACAGACATGCAAAATGTCCATTTAAAAATGTTTCCAATTTTTTTAACATCAATTCTAATATAAATATCTTCGAAAAATCCAAATTCTAGATTAAAATTTAATTTCCAGCATGTGTGTGTGACCGACCCTGGCAAGCGCTGCTTAACCTTGAAGATCCACTTCTTCGACTGTTATTATTTAGTTACGAGCTAGATTCTGTTAACTTTTCGAACGCCAGAGCATAAAAGCACACGCGTGCCCTCCACGCCAAGCCACAATTGAATCGCAAATACCTACAAAAAGGATAGGGATACCAAAACTGTATCGATAAACAACATTATTAAAGAGACAAGACAAGAGCTTAAATATTTAAAGTATACAAATAAAAGCACACAAAAATAATGACTTAATTGTTTACTTCGTGTTATATATAGTGCATCGCATTTTTTGTCACATATTTGTGTCGTTGGCGTACAGGGTACAGGGCACGCGCTTGCTTGTCACGTATACGTGTCGAAAAGGTTAATAACCTAATGCTTCATCTCTATAGGACCAAAAAGGCGGCGACACTGCGCTCCATCTGGCGGTGAACTCTGCTCACTGCGATCTTCAGTTGGTGCTGATGATGTTCAACCAGCTGCCCCGTAAGGACTGGAAGAGTCTGGCGCATCATCCTAACTTGAGGTAATACCCTAAAGTTACTAAAAAACATAACATCACGCCTGGAATCTCCGAAGGTTGTGACAGAGGTGTACCCATTAGTACACCCACATTGCTTCATTATGTTTAAGTCCCATGTAATAGGGGGCGAGCCTATTGCCATCGACCGGGCACAAATCCAGACTCCGTGGCTGCTACTGAGATATTCCCGATGGAAAAACCCAATAACACTTTGTTCAGGTTACTAAATATTTAAGTGTATCTTCTTTAGTCTACTTGGAAGTCATCAAACGCAGACATACACATCTGCGGACTTAAAGGGGTGTGTACAAGGTGTAAACGGACCCTTCACGAAGCCGTCATCCAAGCATTCTGTACATCAAACTAAGTGACCCTACGCAAAAATTATTGCTGGGTAACGATTTTTTTTTTTTTGGGGTGAAAAATCACGTTTTACTGTAAAACTCAAAATAAAAGATAGTATAACTCAAAATATTGTGCTGATGGATGCATTGAATAGTAAACGGGTCATGGAGGTATTTAAAGTAAAGTTAAAATCTACAAAACTAGTATTTTTTTATTAACTTTCAAAAAGTTGGAACCTTGACCTCCAAAGTCAAAGTCAACATTATTCGTTTGCGTTAAATGTGGTACAAAAGATGGTAAATATAACATGTAGTGCAGTGACACATTTTGCCATAAAAATAGCATGCAAATATTAATAAACACATTAAATTAGGTAGGTAACCAAATAAATACAGACATTAAATAATAAATATCTCCGTAACTAGAAGGTTCTCAGGTATGGTCCAGAACAAAAAAAAAATCGCAAAGACGGTGAGGACAAGTGCCTGTCGCGTTCGTTAAGGGTCTATTTACAAAAGCTTGGCAAAGTGACTATACCTCAACGAAGCGGTTAAAGATGCCGTCGAACCAAGCGCACTGGCTTCAACGGTTGGAACTGGCTTCAGCCGTTTCCTACGAAACAGCAATACCTTCGACTCGGTCAAAATGTATGAAAGAGCTGACTTTTTTTTAAATTACCGCTGTAAAATTTCTATGTGGGGAGTTCAGAATGGTTTAATTAATACGTGCTAATTGTTTTAGCGTCGGTTTCACTTCCATTCTGCATATTTTTTTTAGTTATTTTTGTATGCATGTCACGTCCCTGCGACAAATAAATAGTTTTCTTTCCTTCTTTGGCTAATTTTGTATGTATGTAAAATAATTTTCTTGTTTCTCTTCCCCAGTACCAAGACCCCGCTGGACCTGGCCCGGCTGGCGGCGAAGACGACCACCAGACAGAACTACCCACAAGAAGTACTGGACTTCCTTAAGAAATGCCGTTAAATACGCAATAGTACCTAACAGACACCCCCCCCCCTCCCCCTACCTAGCCTAGTGGTGTGTCCGTCGGACTGCCAAGTCATAGGTCTCATGTTCGTACCCAAGACACGCACCTCTGATTTTCGAATTCATGTGCGTATTGTATAATTTTATTATCACTTGCTTCGGTGAAGGAAAACATCGTGAGGAAACCAGCATGCCTGAGAGATATATCTCGACGGCATGTAAAGCCAAGTCAGAGGCCCATGGGCGGCACCACACGATAAAGAAGAAGACCTAACAAACACATACAAGATATCAAAAAAACCTACAAATTCCTTGAACATACCTATAAATTGCCAATGAAACCCAATACCTTAGGTTCGCTTGCACGACACCATCATCTGCCTAGCCTTTTCCCAACTATGTTGGGGTCGGCTTCCAGTCTAACCGGATGCAGCTAAATACCAGTATTTTACATGGAGCGACTGCCCATCTGACCTCCCCAACCCAGTCACTGGGTGAAATGATATCACAAAATATGTTTAGCGCTTAACGAATTTAAAATATTGTTTTCTTTTTGTGAGATTCGTTTCAAAACATAGAGAAGTTTTAATTTTTTTGTACACTTAACGCATTTTTCATTCAGTGTGTTGCAAGCAGACCTTCCATAGTGTTTACAGACTTAAAAATGTCCCAGTCATAATTTACTGTCTACAAAAAAAAAAATTAAAAACTAATGTTTTATGTAGTCCTCAAACTAAGTTCTAATCTCTTAAGCAAAATTAATATACAGAATAACTTTTTTCCATTCGCCGGGCCCTCTTATTTCAAGGTTCAAGGTACACCTCTGCCCTAATCGTAGGAGAAAACGGGCATTGTTGTCAAATTGACATTAGATCTATTTTATTCGGCATAATTATTATAGAAAAAACTATGCATTTCAATAGGTTTTCGGTGAGAAAACCCGTCAATTTCGAAAGATAGTTTTATACTAAAAATAATTTAAGAAACCGCTAAAAAGGGATCTTATTATGACCGAATATATTTCTACATGAAAAAAGTTGAATGCCTTGTTGGGCTAGTGATCCCAAGCGCGGCTGCTGAGCGTAGGATCTTGGGTTCGCTGTCTGAGTCGTGTTATTTTTTGAGGATTTTGTCCTATTTGCCCGGCTGATGGCAATAGGCTCGCCTTCAAATAACACCACGTAACTGGCGAAATGAGAGTACCTATACTCGTACTATACACCTCTGCCTAGCTGTTATGGAAATAAAGGTGTGATGTTATGTACAACGAATTTCTTTAAACTAAAATAAATGTATTACTATCTTTTCCTGACAGAAAACGAAACAGACGGAGATTATTTTTAGAAC
This sequence comes from Standfussiana lucernea, assembly GCA_964057025.1. Classification (NCBI taxonomy): domain Eukaryota; kingdom Metazoa; phylum Arthropoda; class Insecta; order Lepidoptera; family Noctuidae; genus Standfussiana; species Standfussiana lucernea. The sequence goes on from OZ059813.1 coordinate 4,665,348, forward strand.
TGTCAAACAACTAAAACGAAGCATGTGTTTTGGCGCCATTTTCCAAAATGTCGTCACACGTTCTATGAAAATTCAGTCGAATTTGACAGTTTTTATATCGTTCTGTCTCTTTCTTGTTTTACGTTGGAGTAAAGGATAGCAATAGTAAAGATTTTCTCCTTGCTTACTAGGTGCAAAAGTTTTTCTGTTAAAGGCTAAATATGTTTTTCAAATGCAATAATAAGATAAAATTCGTTTGATTTTTATAACGATATAAATATGCATTACAATATAATAAATGTGTTATGTTTTAAAGTGGTGTTATTAGTATATAGCCCTCTCGCTTTATTCAAAAGAAAATGACAAGGATAGATTGTCTCTAGAAAGGGAGTTTCTAACAATAAAATAACCGTTTATTTTTTACTGAACGATAGGATAAATTCGCTCGCAAATAGTTTTTTAAACGAGCAGAAATATATTTTATCATCGATAAATATGTTGTATATATTAAAATTAATCGATAAAATAATATTTTTGATAAAATAATATGTATTGATCGAAATGGTTGTGCGTTAAACACGTAATTTTTTAATAAATCGTAGGTTTTATTTTAACGATATTATTAATTTCGCGCCAATTGGTACCTAATTTTAACTTTAGAAAATAAATTACTTACGTACCACACGTACCATTTTTTAAACTAAAATATCAAAGAGTAACGAGAATATTTGTTTATAATATTAAAAAAAAAAACGTTATATTTTGTTTTGGCGATTTACTTTGTCAATGGAATTTTATTGGCGCGAAAATACACAAGTTAGTTGATGTAAGGTTTTAGAAATTAGTGATTTTAAACATTGTTAAGAATGTATTAAATATATTGTTTCAAGGTCATTCATAAGATATTTGAAGGAATGAGGTTTTTACTGTCATATTCTGTTATTTGGGATAAGCTGCCAAATCATAGACAAAGCAAGGTTTGCTTTGTCTATGCCTAGGTTTAAACCATAGAGGCATCTTAGTTTACTACGGCTGGCGTAGTTCTACGGTTGGCGTATTTAGAACTACGCCGCAAAAGCAGTTTTTTTTAAAGAACTTTTTCTAGTCGGGATAAAGTTCAAAATACAATAACAGGTTGGATGGTTTGAGGTGGGACTTAAATTTAAAATATGTTTTCTACTTTATATGGCCAGCAACAGAAATCGAATCTGAAATATCTTAGAAATGGCTTATTAATAGGTATATCTATACATTTTGGTACCATTATACATTAATTTTGTTATAGATTTATTTCGATAATATGTTAAAAAATATAAAGACCCTTTCTGAAACTTTGATATAACTTTGCAACATTTAAAATTATGAAGTATGTCATGGGTTACAAGAATTTATCATAGATTCAGAATGGGTACGTTTAGGATCTAAGTCTTTTATTTTTAGAAGCATTGTTAGCGAGCTAGTATCGAGAATATAGTGCGTCTAGTATATCCAGACAGAAGTCAGATAAAAAAAATCTTGCTTATAATAATTTTTTGCCACTTTTAGAGCAATCTGCCAAAATATATTGGACGTTCTTTAGATACTGTACAGTTGGCCTACCATGACGTCTTAATGCAGGAATGTTTAGTTCTATTCCAGTGTGGGAAAGAGATGGCGCTAGACATCCTGTATAGCGCTGTCTCTTTCCCACACTGGAAGGCTACACTGGGCCCGTGCCACTACCTCCAACAGTATTACTTTAATGACATTTGTGTGGGAGTGAGATGGAGCTATACAGGAATTCTAGCTCCGTCTCTTTTCCACACTGAATAGATTAAAACAATACTGATCGAGGTCACGTTAGGCCACCGGTATCATAGAAAAATAAATAATTCTTGGTATAAAAACGAAACTTTCGCCCGTGCGACGTGCTACGGAGGCGTGTAAAACGCCCAGTTTCGGTTACTAGTCGAATTATTATTTGTTTTCCTATGTTACGTTGGCCTGTCAAGGAACGATCGTAAACTTTGACAGAAAACCTGTTTTAGTGTTTTAAACTGAAACAAACATTAGTAATTACGAATAACGTAGATTTAAAAAAAAATATTTTTATTTCATACGTAATAACACTTCGATTTGTAAGCGTAATTTTAAGTCTTATGTTTTGTTCGCAAAGTTTTATTTTTTAAGACGTATTTTCGGGAATTATTACATGTAAATTTAGCGAAAGGTGCTCAAATGTATTTTCGGGATGATAGAAAGAGATGGCGCTATACGAAATCTAAGCGCCAACAAGAGATAAAATATCAGTTGTCAAAACCGCCTGTCATGAGTACCTACAATCGCTTATTTAACAATATTTTGTATATGTTTTAATTAAAATGTGATGAATTTGGCTGTTCGAAAAAAAAATCATGATTCATGTTTATTTTCGTATTTAAAATTCATGATTTATGCTCTATATACAATGTTTCTTGAGAAAATCTACAAAATATTCATTTTTGATCTCTCTTTGACAAGATAAAATACATAGTTACGGAAAATAATTCTGAGTTTTATTTTAAACTGGCTGTTGGATTTGTGCCCGATAGATGGCAAAAGGCTCGCCCCTTATTACATGGGACTTAAACAAAACTAGTGAAATGTGGGTGTACTATTAGGTACACCTCTGCCTAACCCTTGGGGGATTTCAGGCGTGATGATAATGTTTTGATTTCTTTTTGAAGGATTTCGGACGTACACTGCAGGCCAAAAGTTTAAGACCGCACTTAAATAGTATAATTATCTATCAATTGTAATAAAGTCCCATAAGATAAATAAAAGAAATGCACACCTGCATATTCTATTGTTAATGTAGAATATTTTAAAGAAGTCATTCTTTTGTTTACTTTCAAGTTATTGGACAATAAACATCTATTGTTTTCAATCACCGACAAACGCTGCGCTAGAGCCAGGTGGTAGAGTCCTAATAATATGTTTATTGTGTGCTCATTACTTATTACTTTGCTTTTGTTTGGCATTGGTCAATATTAAGGATTATTTAGCTTCTGAAAACACGTAGTTTCAATTTATTGTAAATATGTATGGTCGCGTCGCCTTCCGAAAACCTCTGCTAAGGCCACAAAACAAGAAAAAGCGGATGCAGTGGGCTCTTGCCCATCGAGATTGGACTGAAGAAGATTTTAAAAAAGTTCTTTGGACCGATGAATCCAAGTTTGAACTATTCGGTTCAAAACGAAGAATTTACGTGAGACGCAATGCTCAAGAAAAGATGGTGCCGGACTGTGTAGTCCCAACAGTCAAGCATGGCGGTGGCTCAATTATGGTCTGGGGTTGCTTCTCTAGCCAAGGAACTGGCGATTTGGTCAAAATTGAAGGAATTATGAAAAAGGAACAGTACAAAAACATTTTAGAACAAAATGCCGTTCCTTCCGGGTTGCGATTAATTGGAGACGCATTCATATTCCAACAAGATAAAATAAATAAAATAAAAATAAAATAAAATAAGTTTATTTCATATCATTTTGGCTTACATTGCATATCGAGGAGTCTCCATTTAGGCATAGAAATGCCTGTAGTTGAAGGCTCCGCTCAATCCCTTACATTATAAATATACCATTATGTAATTAACAAAAGAGTGTGTGTGTATGTGGGTGTGTATGTGTGTGTGTATGTGTGTGTGTGTGAGTGGTTGAAAAAGTGGGAAAGACAGAGTTTGAGTGTACAGGGTGTGACTAAACATTCTTATTACATCAATAAATATCATTTTTTTTTTAAAGGTTTTCAGTATTAAGTCACACGTTGCAAAAGTAGCTCTGTATCATCATAATTTAAACTATGCAGCCATGTTATAAGTTGTTTTTTGCATTCAATTAGTTTTTTATCATAGATATATATATTTTTATTTATTTTGTTATATAAGAAGGCTGAGCGTTTTTTATATTGTCTGCTAGCAAATTCTGTTTTAGTCCTGGGAACGTTAACTATGCAATGTTTCTTTCTCTTCTTTCGTATTTTGGGGTCATATGGTGTCGCCTTGTGCATTTTGAGGATGATCAGAAGGATGTACAATTTTCTCACTGACAGCAGATTACATAGATCATAAAGTTTTTGAGTGGAGAATATTCTTTTTTTGAAGTACATCACCTTAAGTATCGCTCTTTGAGCGCGTTCTAACTCTAGGAAACTAGATTTCGCTGCTCCACCCCATACAGTTATGCAATATACTAAAACAGACTGGACCAAGGATACATAAATTTCATTTAATAGATTTCTTTGATTGCTATTATTTTTATTTATTCTCCTTGGTACAACATATCTCAGCTCCTTGAATATCCAAATGAATTTTCGAACTCTACTCATGACTTGATCCAGTTGAGGATACCAGGAAAGACGCTGGTCAATTATCACACCCAGATATTTAGTTCGAGTAACTTGTTGTATAGTAGGACAATTGCTGCAAGTTCCATCTGTAGTAATGTCGCACGTGTGGATTCTTAAATTAAATTCTTTATCTGATGGTAATTGATTATTATAAATATTAAAACAAATATAAGTGGTTTTGCTTGTGTTCAGGGTGAGCAGATTATTTTTTAACCACGTAGCAACGAGAGCTAGTCCTTCTTCAGCACTATTTTTAACATCATCCCATGTTTTCCCTGAGAAGACGACAGCTGTATCATCGGCGTATGAGTATACCTTGGCATTAGTAATCCTCATATTGCAGAGGTCATTTATATAAATTAAAAATAGCGTAGGTCCTAGTAAACTACCTTGTGGTACGCCGTATGATACATCTGCGTCCTCACCAACGATATGATTCAGTTTCACCTTTTGTGTTCTACCGGAGAGATAGTCCCTAAAAAGTGCCAGAGGCATTCCACGAATTCCAATAGCTTCAAGCTTGTGTAAAAGAATGGGATTAGAGACGGTGTCAAAGGCTTTTCTTAGATCCAGAAAGGCAGCCATACATTTATTTCCTTTGTCAAGTTGTTCGGTTACCAAAGAACTTAGTGCTATAACAGCATCTTCAGTTGACTTCTTTTGCCTAAATCCAAATTGAAAAGGTGACAGAATATTAAATCTACTTAGATACTTCAAGAGGCGAGTGTTTATCAATTTCTCTATAATTTTTGAAATCGCAGTTAAAACGGAAATAGGACGATAATTGTTAACATCGTCTCTATCACCACCCTTATACACAGGTGTAATAATAGATCTTTTTAAAGGGGCTGGAAACGTACCTTTTTGAAAGCATAGATTGGCAAGGTGCGTGATTACTGGAACAACTTCATTTTTAGCAAGTTTCAAGAAACAAGTGGGTATGTTGTCCCATCCAGGGGCACTGTCAGATCTTAGATTCATAAGCGTAGTGCAAACTTCGGGTTGATCAGTATCTAAAAGTACCATTGAGCTTGTGTGTGATGGCGGTTTATTAAGGGGTTTATCAATTAAGTTTGTACCAGATGCTATGTTCTGGGCCAGATCTCTGCCTATATTTGCAAAATATTTATTTATGAAATTAGCGGATTCTATGGGAGATGATTTAACCTGAAGCAATTCTAAGTTCTCTGTTCGTGTTTTATTCGTATAAGTGATGTTTTTTATATTTTTCCAAAGAAGTCTATTGTTTCTTATAGCGTTAGTAATTTGTTCCCTATTATATTTTCGTTTTAACTTTTTAATTAGATTAGTGCAATAATTTCTATACCGCGTATACGTCATTTTGGCAATTTCATTATGAGGATCATTTCGTGCTTTTTTCTGTAACGCATTACGATTCCGAATACATCTCAGAATACCCTGAGTAATCCAGGGTTTTAATAAGCGTTTACTACTTGGTATGGTGACAGTGCGTGTATTAACAGACAAAGATTCAGTTATTTTTCCAATCAAAGAGATTATAACCACACTTGGATCATCAATAAATAGAAGTTCAGCTAAATTTTTATTCCGCAAATATAGGAGAGCACTGTCAAAATCTATAGTTGTTTTAATTTTATCTGGAGCATTATTGTCTTTTGTTTTTGCCAAGGAAAGAAAGGTGGTATAGTGGTCTGAAGTGGTAGTGCGTAGGATAGCTATAAATGCAGAAATTTTTTTCGGGTTAATTTTAAGCATGTAATGATCAAGACAATTCATTTCTCTAGTGGGTAGTGTATGCCCGGCCAGAATTCCGTACGACGATAACATAGTCAGGTAATTTACTCTATTTTTGTGGTGGTAGTATTGTTCAGTTTCGCTAGGTCTCAAGTTAATATTTATGTCCCCTGTGATAACAATGTTTCTTTTTTGTATGTTTAGAGATTCCAAATGTGAGCTTAAAGAGTCAATAAAATTATCTGCGCTTAAATTTGCAGGGGATCTATATACACCGACGATAATGTTATTTAGTACCTCGATTTGAAGACAAGATGCATGAATAAGCTTAACTTCAGTAACTTTATGTTTTAAATTTTTTTTCACATACGCGACGACTCCATCATGTTTATTTAAAAGGTTTGTGGTATAATAACAGTTGTAATTATCAAGTTGTGGAATAGGTTTGTTTAAATTAAGTTGGCATTCCGTTAAAATAATAGTGTCTGTTTCAAATTTAAGACTAGATAATGTAAGTAAAAAGTCATCGAAATTGCAGCAAATGCCTCTAATATTCTGGGAAATTATAGTAAAGTCATTTTTGTGTATGGTTGTATGTTTCACAAGATCTATACAGTCGCATGTGATCGATTTGGCAATCTGTATGTTGTCAATTTCTTGTAGTGTTTGTAATGATTCACACGTGGCAGCCATTTTTAAAATAATAAGTTACACTAGTCCTTGCTGGCCATTGCTTATAATGTGTGTAGTGTGTTGGTATGATGTTTGTGTTTGTTTTATGTGTGTTTACATTTGATTGGACATATATTTTAAGAGTGTGTATATTGAAGTAGTGTGGTCTAGAGTGATTGATGGATGTGATTGATGGTTGTGTATTCTTTTGTTTTTTATAGGTGAGATAATGATCCAAAGCATAGCTCCAAATTATGCAGAGGATATTTAGAAGAGAAAAAGGAGCAAGGGGTGTTAAAAAACATGGTTTGGCCTCCTCAGAGCCCGGATCTCAATCCAATTGAACTTTTGTGGGAAGAGCTTGACAGGAACGTCCGTAATCGTGGCTCATCCTCGCAAGAAGAAATGTGGAATGCTTTATGCGAAAGTTGGAGCAATATATCACAAGACACCATCAACAAATTGATTGCTCGTATGCCGAGACTTGTGAAAAAAGTCATACAATGTAAAGGAGGATTTTTTGATGAAACATCGGTTTAGTTAACTATAGCCTTTTTTCGCGTGGACTGTTAATATTTCCTTATTTTTTAAATTACAATTTGTCAATAAACACTAATTAGTGACTAATTGATTAGATAGTTAAACTGGTTAATTAAACATTTAATATTTTATTGGTGTTTTACTTAATTTTCATACTTCAATTAAGGTGGTCTTAAACTTTTGGCCTGCAGTGTATATCTTGCTGGAACTATTTATTTTCTGAAAAAAAAAAAATACCGAATTAAATTCAACATCTATACTATATAATATTATAAAGAGGAAAGATTTGATTGTTTGTTTGTTTGCATTGAATAGGCTCCGAGACTACTAGACGGATTTGAAAACTTCTTTCACCATTGGGAAGCTACACTATCTCCGAGTGACATAGTCAATAATCACAGATAGTCTTTTCCCACAAAAACTGCTAAAACTCGGGGAAGGAATTTTATCAGAAATTGTGACATCCTTCTGGACGGGTCTCTAGGCCAAATAGTTCATAATTTAGATATTTTAATAGATGCAGTATACCCTTTTTTTTTCGGATGGGAAATCATCAAATGACTTCTCCCGCTCTGGGCTGAGCGGGAGGGAGTGTCAGACTTTTACTGACTAAAACCCACCCATGTTCCTTCATCGCCCTTTGTGTTCCGGGGCCGCGGTATCTCTTTCGAACAACCCGCAGCACCCGGCAGGCATCGGCCCTTGCGGGCCCCTTCCCTATGCTGACATCTCTTTGAGGCGCGCGTGGAACACGAACGCGCCGTCGACACAGCCTGTCGTCCTAAGACGGAGGGACGGCGAGCTAGCCCTTAGCTCACCGTATGCAGTATACCCTGACATCGAGAATTTGCAAGAAAAGGACTTTCATTGATTGTGTTCTAGGGCAAAAGTGTCACCTAGGAATGGTACTGTCAACGAAATAAACAATCTGATTACTCAAAAAGTAACCGGCCAAATAAAAAATTACAAATCGATCGACACCGTGACTAATATCGAAGACGCAGTCAATTATCCACAGGATTTTTTAGATTCACTAAACCCTTCTGGAGTGCCACCACATGAATTGACGTTAAAAATCGGAATTCCAATCACATGAATTGACGTTAAAAATCGGAAAAGTCCTTCGAGCATGCTTTGGGAACTCCGTCAACGGTTTTTAAGTACCTACTCGAATGAGGTTGGACCGCGTACGTGATGTAGCAACATCCTAAGATAAAAACACTGATTGAGAAGGATGAACACCGTAGACTCTTCCTGAAGCGGCATCTTTTTATATGCCGGAATGGCAAACTACGTCCTCACCACGCCTCCTTCTTGTGAATTTATTGTTGGCCCATGTGTAGTATTGCGGGACTTCGTGGTATAGAAGTGTCTTTGCGAATTCATCTTCATTACAGAGCTCAAAGAATGCCAGCAAAGTAGTTTTACGTGGATTTTGGGCCACTTGTTCAGCCGTTTCTGAGGTAAAATACACCTTTTGGCCGTTTTCTAAGTGGACAACTAACTGCAAGACTGTAGGATGCCGCTCGTGGATCGGAAATTAAAATATTCGCCAGACAGCTTCGGATGTACTTATGTACCGGCCATTCACGTAGTTTTCCACTTCATCATTTGGGTTTCTGACGCTAAAAGTCGCTTGGTCAGACCCTTTATTGATATATTTACAAATGTATTTGATGGCTTGAACTGAGTGGCAGTACTCCACATCTATGTGAGCGTTAAACGTGGAACGTAGTGGAGAATAAGAGACAATCCATCTATTATCTATATTGAACTTACTTCCTCTGATATTTAGCGAAGCGCTCTGTCCTCCATTTTCGGCGTCACGACGACAATAAACTGGATATCCGTCCTCTCCGGTCTGGGTATCGTGGACGAAACCTCGAGGGTACTTTTTTGTACAGATACCGTTTTTCATACTAGTTGCTGTTAAGTTATGCTCTCCGCATGGTCCGTGTACCATAGTTTTAGTTACGATATCGTACAATATCGGATAAAGACATATCATTTACAAAAACGAATATTTCTATTCGTTTTTGTAAATGGTATGTCTTGGAAATGAAAAACGGACTCTAAATTCGCTACCGGCGAAAATGAGACGCATACCTACATAGTAAAGTTGGTGGATGAACATTTTGACGTGGTTGAGTGGTTGAACGGGGAAAATTAAAAGATTATTTCACATGAATTAATGTGATCTAATCAAACGATGTGATAGCGCTTGTGTTTTATTAGGAATTATTATATGTTTTAAAATAAAATAAATAAAAAATAAATAGCGTATTTTATTCAGACAACTATTTATATTATTTTCTAGTTTTTAGCCATCTAGTAGCACAACGTTGAACTAACTCCCAACTATCCTTGATTTTACAACTTTTGACAAAGGGGGCTTCAAGAAGTTTGTAAAATAGTTAATAGATGGAGTTGTTTTAAAATTTAGGATGGATTTCACCAATTGAATGACAACGCGATTATGTCGAGTTGATTTCACCAACACAACGTAAACCTGCTTTGAGATAAAACGAGGTTATCATGCGAACGCCTGAATGTTGGCGTTTAAGAGCCAAAACCGAGATTATGAGCTGTCAGTGTCATTATTTCCTTTATTTATTTTTCTTACTTATTTACATTTTTAAATATTCCTATAAAAAAAAAACATTTAAAAATATAAAAAAATAGTAGCCCACCGGTATCGGGAACAGGGTCCAAGCTACCGGCGGTCAGGGCTCCAGAGAGAGGAACCTCCTAACAATACGAGCCGTGTCCAGGAGTACCGCTTTCTGAATCAAGCCCTTGATCCAGCCGCCTAACGAGAGCCTCCTCAGGTATTGGTCGAGGCTCTTGGCAATTAAGCCATGTGCTGAAACGACTATCGGCACAATGATCGCCGTGTCCACTTCCCACATGTCGACAACCTCGCGAGCCAAGTCAAGATACTTGGTTTGTTTATCTTTCTCGGCTTTCACGAGGTTCCCGTCATGCGGGACCGTTATGTCAACAATCATTGCGCGCCGCTCTGATCGATCCACCAGCACTATGTCAGGCTTGTTGGCCACAATAGTCCTGTCAGTGATGATGGATTGATCCCAGTACAGTGTGATATTGCCATTTTCGAGAACTGGGTCGGGCACATACCTATAGTACGGCACTTCCGATTCCACAATGTTGTATTTTAGAGCAAGTTGCTGATGGATAATCCTGGCTACAAGGTTGTGTCTATGCAAGTACTCACCGTTAGCTAGACGAGAACACCCGGAGATAATGTGACGAATTGATTCGCCCGGACGGTGGCATGCCCGACATATGTCAACCGTGCCGTCCTTCACAATAAATCTGCGGTAGTTATTCGTCATCATAACTTCATCCATAATTGCACAGACAAAACCTTCGGTTTCTCCGAAGAGGTCGCCGGAACGTAGCCAGGCTACGGACGCTGATAGGTCTACATCGGGCCCATGAAGGGCCCGGAAAAAGCGTCCGTGGAGCTCCTTACTCTGCCATACCTCCCTGCGGTCGTTAGTGTCAAGTACTACAGGTTTGCGCCAGTTCTCTTTAGCCAAGGAGAGCGGGGTGAGGCCCTTGTCCACCGCGACCACATCCCGATGCATCCCCACGTCGGTTTCTAGGAAAAATTCCCTGAGACTGCATATCTCGCGATTGTGGAGAGTCTTAGCGTTTAAAAAGCCTCGACCTCCGTACCTCCGCGGGATATACAGTCTCATAACCGAAGATCGTGGGTGATGCATTCGATATGCCGTCAACAATGTACGGACCTTTCTATCCAGGGCGTCTAGTTCTGTTTGTGTCCATTTGAGTATGCCAAAAGAGTACATCAAAACCGGCATGACCCAACCGTTGAAGGCACGCACCTTGTTCCCGCCTGATAAAAGACTATTAAATACTTTTCTCAGGCGGCCAAAGAAGCGCTCCCTCAACGATTGCTTCATGTCAGCTACATTGATGCCCAGCGCTTCCGACATACCCAAATACTTGTAGGTTTCGGTTGCTGAAAGGGATCTAAGATTTATGGAATCCGAGAGTTGGGTTCCCACAGATTCCACAATCTCCCCTCGCTTTACATGCATGACCGCACATTTGTCCACACCAAATTCCATCCTGATGGCACTACTGAAAGTTTCAGTTACCTTCAGTAGTTCCATCAGTTGCAAATCGTTGGGGGCAAAGAGTTTCAGGTCGTCCATGTAGAGGAGGTGAGATATAACCTGACCACCTCTCCTCAACCGATAACCTAGACCTGAATCCTCCAGCAGCGTGCTAAGAGGATTCAAGGCTAAGCAGAACCAAAGTGGACTCAAACTGTCGCCCTGAAATATACCTCGCTCAATCCTTATCGGCTCGCTATTCCTCTGGATTTGCCGACATCCTGGATAGCGAAGGACTGTCCTCCATTGCCCCATACACGACATCAGGAAGGTGCGCAGAGTTGCATCAACTTTATACAACTCTAGCACCCTCATGAGCCATGTATGTGGCACCGAGTCATAGGCCTTCTTATAGACTATCCAACATGTTGACAGATCCTTTCGGGAACGGCGAACCTGTTGGCTAATGGCCATATCAATGAGGAGTAGCTCCTTAGTACCACGGGACCCGTTCCTACATCCATTTTGAGAAGCGGACATGATAGAATTTTCATTAACGTGTTCGCTAATTTTAGCTCTCAAGATGGATGTAAGAACTTTATAGACTGTTGGAAGACAGGTAATCGGTCTATAATTTTTGGGTTCCGCAGTACTACCCGATTTATGGAGCAGGGTTATACCTGTTGTCAGGAACTCGGGCAGCGACCCTGATTCTAAGGCTGACTGGAACAGGGAAGCCAGGCGAGCGTGCGATCTTTGGAACCATTTGATCCAAAAGTTGTGCAGCCCGTCCGGCCCTGGGGATTTCCAGTTTGGTAACGGACGGACTGCACGAACTACGTCTTGGGGGCTGATAGAGATTGCCCCCATTTCTGATACTGGATCACACGCATGCTCAACCTCCCGAGTCCATTCACCCTCGGTATGGCTGACAGGCACCGACCAGATGCTGCGCCAGAACGAAGTCATGACGTCATCATCCGGCAGGCGCGTGTCAGCCACACCTTGGTCCGGTCGCTCCCAAGCCCTATAAACCCACCTTTCATCTCTTTGGAATGTGCGATTCTGAGTGTATCGTTCCACCCGTCGCTTATACCTACGAATACGGTTCGCCCATGCATACACTTTCTGCTTCAGGAAGTCGATGCGCTCTGTGACACGGGAGATGTAGTCTCGAGGATTAATATCAGTCCCCGAGAACGCCCGTCTCACAAAGCGCATCACTCTAGGGCGCGTATTGCCCTCCCTGAAGGAGATTAGTTTGCCGATGAGTGCTCTGGCCCCATCAATACGTCGCTCAATCCTGTACTGCCATGCTGGTACGGCTGGCTTAGGTCGTGTAGCTCTGTCATCAAAAAATTTGACATGAGCTACACGACATGCCGCTACAGCCGCACAATACAGGATTGAGTGAGCATCAGTGAGGTCTTCGCAGTTATCAAAATAGTTTGACAACTGCGAATCCAGAACAGCCACCAGCGCCCTATTTTTGTTATGCATGGGCAAACGCGGTATGCGCGGTCTAAGGTCGGGCGACATGAACCGATATTCTCGAATCGCACCCTCCAAAGCACACCTCATTTCCTCACTGCACTGGGTACTTACATTAATAGCCATGTCATCACTCAAGTCGTCAGCGCGATCCGGTATTGTGGTAGACTGTGGTGGTACCACAGCCTGCACCGACGGGGTAATGACATGGCTACTCTGCATTTCAGTCCGCAGGCGATCAAGTACGGTGTCATCCAACATACGATTACGCTGGATGACTCGCACCTGATCCGACAGTCGTTGCGCCGAAACGTTGACAGCTGGCTCAAGCACCTGAAACAGAGAGAGCATCCGAACACGGTACGCGGTCAGGTTGTTTCCTCCCTCTGTAGCCCCATAGTATGAGCGCATGACGTTTTCATTGATGGTCTGCGTCCATCGCATGCGCTGCACACTTCCGCCGGGAGCTGGGACCCTATCAGAGGCCGGTGGGCCTCGAGGTCCTAAACCGTCCGGCGGCCGGCGTCCTCCCCGTCGACGAGCAGGTGGTGGCGTCGTGGGCGGAGAGAAATACTCGTCGCTCGAGCTCGACGCAACTGCCACGGCCGGTGTCACAGCACTCACGGTGAGGCTGGGTTCCGGCGGCGGCGAGGCGGAGCTGAGCGACGGGTCCGGAGGCGGTAGGCGTGTGCGACGTGCTGCTGCCCTCGTCAACATTTTCAATTCATTTAGGTTTATTGTATTTGATTTTTCATGACTTGACAGCTAGCTAGTGTAAGGTTTATGATTTTAGTACTTACTAATTATTATTTTATCAAATTAAATCTCTTCAATTGAAATACTAAATTCTAATCTATGATTTTTATCTATGGTTCGAATGGAGTGATGGGGATCTATGGTCGGCGTCGGGCGGGCTTTTTGGAATAAAAGAAAGATATTTTCTCGGCGTGGGGGCATTTTAAAAGATTATAAGGATTGTTAACAGGAATTAACCTTGTAATATACAATTATAAGTATTGAGACCGGAGTTTTATTACAAATCAGAAGTGGTAAGTACATGCTCACATTTATAGAATTTCTATTCCCTGGTTACATAAAGAAGTTATTGAGCAATTTCAGAAAAATGTGTAAAACAGACCGACCTGCGACGTTTGGCCATCTAAATGCGGTGTTATTCATAACATAACCGTTAGTTTACAATTTGCAATTGCAGTCATCGTAATTATGGAGTCTCAATAATTCAGCATGTTCCATTTTATTTTACCTTTTTTTTTTTTTTTCGATGACCTTGGGAGTTCAGGGGTCAATGTGATAGAAAGATGTTCAGCGATATCACGTTGGGTTGCAAAGGGGACATTTTATCATTATTGTTATGCTAGGTCGCACCGTTTTCGAGTTACACCTCGTTTTCTGATTTATTAGTCTAATAATCAAATTCAAACCGCTTCTTTCGTTTCCGAGTTACAGATAATGGAACAAAACGGGAAGTGTCTAAGCCACCGGTTGGAGACTCCTGAGCGCACCGCATCGAGACGTGATGGCGGCGGTGGCAGGCGGAGTCGGAGTCACTCACGTAGCGGGACGCTGAGGGCACGCACTCGCTATCATCGGAGCCGCAGTTCAGCTCATCGCAGCGAGCGCAGTACGTGCATCCGGGAGAAGGAGCGCGAGTTGGAGCGAGAACGCGACAGAATCAGGCGCCTCGAAGAAGAAATTGATCGACAGCTATATCATAATAAGCAGTAAGGTCGGAGGCCAATCTTGCTAGAATGGAAAGGGTTAGCAAGCATTGGTAGGGTCGGAGGCCAATCTTGCTAGAATGGAAAGGGTTAGCAAGCATTGGTAGGGTCGGAGGCCAATCTTGCTAGAATGGAAAGGGTTAGCAAGCATTGGTAGGGTCGGAGGCCAATCTTGCTAGAATGGAAAGGGTTAGCAAGCATTGGTAGGGTCGGAGGCCAATCTTGCTAGAATGGAAAGGGTTAGCAAGCATTGGTAGGGTCGGAGGCCAATCTTGCTAGAATGGAAAGGGTTAGCAAGCATTGGTAGGGTCGGAGGCCAATCTTGCTAGAATGAAAAGGTTAGCACGTATTGGTAGGGTCGGAGGCCAATCTTGCTGTTGATGTTTTCTTTGCCGTAAGAATTGGATGGGTTTGCGGTAGAGAGAACATAGTTTTATCAATGGTTCTGTAAGAATGGATGGGTTTACAGAGCTATTGATTAGTTTATTCGAAAAATGTGATCTATTAAAATGTGTTTTTTTTTTCTGTTCTCTTTTGCACTATGAATGTATGATAATGTAAAGAATGCCTTCATCCGAGTGTAAGGTTAATGAGTTCCTCGATCCGTGTATGAGGACATACACGAGGTCAGGATGGTCGAGTGTAAGGTTTATGATTTTAGTACTTACTAATTATTATTTTATCAAATTAAATCTCTTCAATTGAAATACTAAATTCTAATCTATGATTTTTATCTATGGTTCGAATGGAGTGATGGGGATCTATGGTCGGCGTCGGGCGGGCTTTTTGGAATAAAAGAAAGATATTTTCTCGGCGTGGGGGCATTTTAAAAGATTATAAGGATTGTTAACAGGAATTAACCTTGTAATATACAATTATAAGTATTGAGACCGGAGTTTTATTACACTAGCTGTCAAAGCCAATTCGGTCGTATATTTTCATGTTAAAATAAATATTATATTGCATTTTCTGGTTTTCAGTGTCATCATTATTGTACTGATTTTATTGGTTTTCAACAATATTTGGCTTATAATTAAATATATACAAAGACATTCAAATATACACGTTTGGGTCTACCGCGCCGGCGCTTTTCGTTGACTGGGACTGGCGCTACGTCGCCTACGAATGGGGTCAACTGAGAGACGTGGTACTTTCCTAACGTTTCACCACTACTAACCCTTTCCAACAAATAAGTAGTTGCGCTTAAGGGCTCCTTAACACGGTATGGGCCATCTCTCCTCGGTATGAACTTTGGCGTTTGCCCGTGTGTCGTGTCGTTACTCCCTTGGGTCTTCAAAAGCACCAGATCACCGATCGAGTAATCAGGCGCAGGGCTACGCCCCTCGTCGGCGTAGCGCTTCTGATTCGCTTGTACCTTTTCATGCACATCTCTAGCTTTAAATAGAACGGTTGACATCCTCTGAAGGTAAGGGGTAAGGCTCGTCACGACGTTGTCGCTCTCTACAATGGTGCGCATATCAGCGATGACGTCGGCCGGTGCATGCATCTCTCGTCCGAACGTCAGGTAAGCCGGTGAGAATCCAGTGCTGCTGGTCACTGCAGAGTTCATCGCGAAGCGTATCGCGGATAAGTGGGTGTCCCAGGTGTTGTGATCCTTCCCTACCAGAATAGCAAGTTGCGGTTTGAGATCGCGGTTCTTTCTTTCCACCGGGTTCGCTTGAGGATGGTATACTGGTGTCAGCGACTGAGTAATGCCAAACGTATGGCAAGCTTGCTGCATTACCTCGCTTATGAACTGTACACCATTGTCACTCAAGACCCGTCTAGGTACACCATATCTCAGGAAAACCTCTGAGATCAGGATCTTGGAACAGTTCAAGCTTGTAGCATCCTGTAGGGCAAACAGCTCTACCCATCGTGAGCAGGTGTCTTCTACGATAAGAATCCACTTGTTCTTATCAGCGGTCTCCGGTAACGGACCGAAAAGGTCCACGGCAATCACTTCGAAACGGCGATTAGTTGCGGGAGTCTGCAGTAGTCCGGCCGGTTTCCTATTATCGGCTTTGTATCTCTGACAGTCTACACACTTTTTCAAGTATCCAACGATGTATTGCCGCATACCAGGCCAGTAATACTTCGACTTCATTCGATCCAGTGTGCGCTCTACTCCGCAATGTCCAGCCGTCGGTGCGTCGTGATATTCTGCCATGACTTTATCGCGTTCGTGCTCCGGTATAACAAGACATCCCGTCTCTTCTTCACATTCGTCAGGTCCGTATCTATATAGAACACCGTCTGACATGGTAAAGCCGCGGTCAGACCAACTTCTCCCCCTAAACGGATCGTCGGCTGATTCAAGGTCATCGACCCTCCTGATAAATCGAGCAAAAGTTCCGAGTTGCGTTGTTACGGATGTGGTCAGCTGGGAGTGGTACGTTCGAAATGCAGTAACTGCAAAGATGCGACGTCTTCAAAAAAGTCGGATTTTTGTAGCGCTCGGGTAGCCGACGGTGACGATCCGCGGCCACTGGTGGAAATTCAGGTCGTGAATCGCAAGGGAGTTGCTATCTTGGACACTGGGGCTACTCATTCTATTGCGGGACCCATGCTTTACAATTTACTTTTGAAAGCCGGCGTTATTTTTAAGGAAAATTCACGCACCATAGGGCTTGCTGACGGATCGCAGCAAGTAGGTACTGTGCTCGAGTGCACCACTGACGTAATATTACAGGGACGCGTCGTATCTACTATGTTCATTGTATTACCAGACGCGCAAACCCGTACATTATTAGGCAGGGACTTTATTCTGAAAGCGGGGATCATGTTAGATTTACCTCAGAGCAGCTGGTGTTTTAACAACAACCCGGGATGCTGGCATCCTTTCATTACTAGTTTCGACTTATCTACCGGCGGCCAAATGGAGCTGATGAAGGTGGAAGCTTCGAACCTTGTGCTGCGGGATGATGAAGGCACCAAGTTGACAGCCGATCAAAGGATACAACTGAATGCGTTTCTGTTGAAGAGGTCCGACCGCTTTGAAAGGGGTGGGCCACCAACAGAATACGCCACGCACCGGTTGAAGATTGACCCACATCAGGAACCCATCGCCTCACCACCTTACCGGATGTCTCCTGGTAAGAAAGCTCTGCTGGAACAGGAGTTGCAGAAGTTGCTGGATACTGATGTCATAGAAGAATGCGAGTCTCCTTGGGCCGCCAACGTGGTCCTCGTGACGAAGAAAGATGGAGGGGTTCGGCTTTGTGTAGATTACAGGAAGCTGAATGCTGTAACTGAGCCTGATCGCTACCCACTTCCGCGCATCGAAGACGTTCTCCACGCAGCTAAGAACACCAGTTTTGTGACAACCTGCGACCTGCGATCAGGTTACTTTCAAATCGCTGTGGAACCGGACGACCGCGATAAGACTGCGTTCGTAAGCCCGCTCGGTTGTTTTAGGTTCAAAAGGATGCCAATGGGTTTGAGGAATTCAGGAGCGACTTTCCAGCGGCTTATGGACCGATTTAGATCTGGCAAGGAATTGGCCGATGTTTGCATGCTAACGTATTTAGATGACGTCATCGTCCTGTCCGAGTCGTTTCCCAAGCACCTGGAAGACCTGAATGCTATCTTCAACCGGCTAGAGATGTACAACCTACGAGTGAACCGTGAAAAAAGTTGCTTTGCTCGCGAATCTGTTAAGTTTTTGGGCCACGTTATCGTGCCAGGCGGGGTGAAGGCAGACCCTGATAAGACAGCAGCTATCGCTAACATGTCCCCTCCTGAGAACGCGAAACACGTGAAGACATTTTTGCAGACGTCAAGTTGGTTCCGGCGCTTTATTCCCAATTACGCCGATGTTGCTAAACCTCTGACGGATCTCCTCAAAAAGGATAGCAAATGGACCTGGACCTCGAAGCAACAAGATGCCTTCGATTGCATCAAGAGAAAGTTAATCTCCGCTCCAATTCTGCGTCAGGCCGACGACTCGATGCCGTTTTCGTTGAGGACCGACAGCAGCGGATATGGCCTCGGAGCTGTACTGATGCAGGGGGAGGGGCCCGAGGAAAGACCAGTAGAATACGCCAGCCGTTTGTTGAATAGTGCTGAAAAGAACTATAACACAACGGAAAGAGAGGCGCTAGCAGTTGTGTGGGCGGTTACAAAGTTCCGCGCATACATCGAAGGATCAGAGGTTGTGATAAAGAGTGACCACCAACCTTTGCGATGGCTCATGACTGTCAAATCACCAAGTGGTCGTTTGGCAAGGTGGGCCCTTACCCTCCAGGAGTACAACCTCCGTATAGAGTATACACCCGGCAAGTCAAACGTCGTCGCTGATACTCTCTCGCGACCACCTTGTGCTGAGGAAACGGATAGCGATATTCGCTACGCCGAGGTGGATTTCCCATACTAGTGAAATATATACAATGAATAGACTTTTATCGCTATGTTTTGACGAAAGCTGGGACGACGATATGATTACTGTTCGTCGTCCAAGATCGTCGATCCGTGAATGGGAGGAACATTTCGAAACTTTGGATGACCAAGATTTTTTCAATCAAAGAGGTGTAGTATAATTTAATGTCTTTCGTTTCAATAGATTCCGATTCATGAAACCAACAGTTTTATCTGTCCTGGAGTCTATTGAAGACAAGATAGTTTCCTACAAATATGTAAGCACCAAAAGATGTTTTTATTAGCTACACCTTGTGCATAAAACAACTACTCAGGTCTAATTCATTAACATTAATTGTATCATGCTATGGCAACTAGGAACATAGGAAATGTTGGTTTTATTTTTTAAGTTCAGCGCCATCTCTTTTCCAGCTAGTCGAACAAAAAATATTATGTTGCAATATAAAAATATATATTAATGAGGCCGGGAAACAGAGTGAAACACATTGACTTATATAAGATAATTCTCTGAAAATATTAAATGATACATATTGAAAAAAAAAACAATAAATGAAAGCCGAGTATTATGGTCCTGTTTATCGGTCCTGTAATGGTTTTTTTCAGAGTTGACATAATGGGAATTTATCGTAGTTGCAATAGTAATACTTTAATTGCAAATGTCTATCTGCGCGTGAGTGCCGGGGTTTCCGTTTCTCGTTCAGATTTGGGTTTTGCAATTTATTACTTTCTGCCTCTGCCCCTCCGTGTTGCTGTGCCGCGTTACTATCATCCTCCGTTTCGTACGTCCACGTTGAGTTCTCCTCCGTACCGGCGGCGTTTCGGAATAAACTTGTGAAGTTTCTGTTTTGTTTACTACTGAGCATAGGCGCTTACTGGTAAAATAACCTTTTGGGATAAAAACGACCCCATGAAGGAAAAAGCATACATGCACTACTCCAAAAATAAAGGGAGGAAGAGAATAACACAAAATAATAAATCTGTAAACGTTTAATGTTAATCGCAAAATAAAACTTTTAAAAGAACAAGCTGTTTTTTTCTATGATTCTTTTATTTTTCATTCATGGACATCGGGAAGTTTTACCTAAGCTAATAAATTATTGTTTTAAATGCTTTTGTAATAATTATGTTATCCATTCTTAACATACTTGTCATTTTTGTAAGTATTTTTAAGAATGCATTACATAATTATTACAAAAGCATTAAAAACAATAATTTATATGCTTAGGTAAAAATTCAACTACCAAAAAGTAACAACTATATCATTCTATAGCTAGTTACCCATATCCATAGCTATACTATAGGTAATAGTTTTGGTTAGCTGACAACTAGATGGCGCTTTGTGCTATCATTCAGGAAAGGCAGAGTTGCCTGTCTATACCCTATATTATATTGTAGTCTTTGATTTGTATTTAAGAAACAACAGCGTGTCCCCAGTAAATCAACTTCTGTGTGCGCTACGTTTCTACGCAACTGGGTGCTACCAGATGACTGCTGCAGATTTATGTGGATTTAGCACCTCTACTGCACATAGAACAAGTCCACAAAGTCAGTGCTGCCATTGCTTCACTCCGACCACGCCACATCTACTATTACGCACTATGGGATTTTGTACAAGTAAACTTCAAACTAATTATCACACTCAGTCTTTATTCAGGCAGAGTAACGCCTAATCCAACGATCACAATCGAATTGCATTTTAATTTTTTTTTTTGTGAATGGCATCTCGCAGTTCAACCTAGGAGGTTGTCGTCTGCTCAACCGGACTATCCTGTGGATGCCTTGAATTTAAGGCCTCCAGCCAGGGCAAAAAGAAACTTACAAACTAAGCGACTACACGCTAAGGGCACCCCCTGTGGGGCTCGGACCTCGGCTTAGGGCGTCGCTGGGGGAGGGCAGCAAGGGGACAGGCTGGATCTGAGTGGTATTATTTATGGGCTGGTTTAAAAATACTGGCACAGCATCGCGGGCTGGCTCGAGCAAGGGTCGGGGAGGGCAATTACCGGGACGTCGCGACGGACCTCGACGGCGAGGGCGGAAAGACGGCGGTTTGGATCGAGGTTTACGCTTGAGCGTACTAGTTTCCCTACGGCTCTCCTGGAGGAGAGTGATAGCGTCGTCGGGAGTTACGAGTGTGTGCCATGGTCGGCGAATCTGACTGATACGCGAGGGGTCGTATCGGGCGGCCGATGCGATCAGGGGTGCATTTTAAAATCAACTCCTACCCTATTTATACATTTGTAACACTACACCAAATCAACAGTTAATTATGATTGAATACATTTCTAAATGCTTAATGAGGGATTTTCTTTTTAAACTCTTCCCTAGTCGCTGGATAGATGGCGCTGAACTTGGTAAGTTACTGCAAGGAACGGAACGTCACATCATTTCACTTGGTTGTAATTTTAATTATTAAACGAAAGTGTCAGTTAACGAGCGTATATTGTGTCGTGACGCAATGTTTTTTTTCCAAGCGTTTTGGCTTTGGCACCTAGTAACGTAGTCAGTTCAACTACGCCATCTACAGAGGTCTTGGAAACTATGTTTTTTTTTTAAATACTCAAAAAGAAAATCTCTCATTAGTCTAATAAATCCAACAGAATATTAATTAGATAATAATGGAAATAGTACAGAGTGATATCATTGTGTCCTAATAATAAATCAAAAGTATCTACGTCATAACCGTCGCCTGTCTATTTGGTACTTGTTAACACTACTTTCCAGAGTTACCGCACGATATCCACCAAACCCCAAATTCTATAAAAAAGCTAAATTTCCGTATGTTATAGGCTTATAGGTGCTATAGATTGCACTCATATAAAGTACACCAAATCACCAGGTAAGGAATTGTTTTTTTTTTACAGAACTGGCCGTGTAATTTAAAATTGTATAAACCAGTTGTAGAGGGGCTTATTCAAGATATTCATAGTTTTAATACAATATTTTTCAATTAAATATTTTGGACACAATTTAATACAGACATATTTTTAGGTCTGGAGGATCCTGAACTTTTTCGTAATAGAAAACATTATTTTTCACTCAATGTTCAAGCCATCTGCAATTCCAATTTGGAGTTTATTGATGTGGTAGCTCGACGGCCAGGGAGTACACACGGTTCTTATATTTTTAACAATTGTTATAGAAGAGCTATGTTTGAACAGGGAAAATATGGAAGTGCTGTTCTTGTAGGAGATGCGGGTTATGCTACTAACAGATATATATGATGACTCCATTAAAACGGTGTAATACTGTTGCTGAAAATTTATATAATGAATCTCAAATAAGAACGAGAAATTGTATAGAGCGACTATTTGGAGTCTGGAAAAAACGTTTTCCAGCTATGGCTGTAGGTTTAGGAGTTTCCTTGGAGAATTAGTTTCCAATAATTATTGCCATAGCCGTATTACATAATATAGCAATAAGAAGTGGTGAAGCGACAACTGATGATAGCCAAGTTATCAATCCAGCTTCTTGGGATGCTTTGATAGCACAGGCTGATGTACACAGGAATATCAACACATCACAAAGAAGCAATCCAAATTACAGCAGACGTGTAAGCTTTGTTATATTTGATTTCTTTTACGTTTAGTATTTGTTGCTCAATTGACTAAAACTGTTATATTTTAATCTGCGTCAGTTTCTAAACAATTCAATTTTATTCAAAGTTAAAACAGTTACAGTTAGTTTAAACAGTTGATCAATTGATTTAAAGTGTTGGTAAAATGACCGATTCCGGAGGTTACGCTTTTAAATAAATAAAATAGAAATGGCGGTAAAGCAATGGCGGCAAAGAATGGCGGGAATAGTTAAGGTGGCGGCCGTTTTGAGCTGAGCGGTTCTCATTCGTACTCCAGCCGTTGCAAGTGCTACATTATTTGTGATAACCAGTGCAATTAATATTGTTGAGAAGAATATAACAAAGAAACAGAAAAGTAATACTGTGCTTCATTTCGCCTCCTTACTTCTGAATTATCATCTTATAGCTTGTAGCTAACTACTTTACGCAGTAAGTTAACACCAATTCATATCTCCTCCATCTAAATCTATTATTAGTTCTTGATAGCACAATATAACGTTTCCTTAACAAATTGATTCAAATAGACTGTTTGAAACAGATATCACACTGAGCTGAAAAAATAATGTTTTAAACGACAATCTATTTCAGTAATTTTAATGCATTAAAACGTTTAACTTTCTTTTATTATCTTTTCAGATTAGCAAGTTGAGTAAAACGTATTCTTTCAGTCGCCTAGTTTTTATGCACGACAGTTTATTAAACGATATTCGATCTGATTCGAGAAAAATATAAAAGTTTCAACAAGTGACTGTCAGGGCAAGCTGCGAGAAGCACAGGTACTGAAGAAGACGAGGCCTTGGCAACAAGGAAGACGTGCATCGAAAAAAAACTGTATTAATCAGTTTTATTTAAATACTAACTTTAACCGTTTTTACGGGTCATTTACTTGCTAAAAGTGGGTATTGTGGCACCATGTTAGAAAGTTAATGAAACAAGAAAGTTGTTCCTGTAATTTACACGGCAAGTGTGATACATTTATTTTGAAAAAACTGCCTAGAAAGACAAGGGAAGTTCCAAGAATATTTCAGATTATTTCATGGCGCTTAATTTCCAAAGCAAATGGACTTTTTTGACAAATTGGTTTTCTAAAGATTTGTTCATTTACGATCTATCAGAAAAGTATCAGTTTAACATCCTGAACGGCGTAGATTTTTCACAATCGGCCGTTTATGGTGGATTTGTGAAAGATTTCGAAAGATCTTGAAAAGTTTGATTTCTCCAAAACAACCCAGTTTGGACCCCAAGTTAACGGGTTAAAAATGTTGCAAATCAGGTCTAGTATCACCCAATTACCAATCACCCTGTATACTTTCATCAGACTACATAGTATCTCTATACAATTGCTTGTTCGTAGCTGAGACACATTGTACAAGTTTTCAGCAGCAGTTTTACACCGTTCTAATGGAGTCAACATATATCTGCTAGAAGCGTAACCTGCATCTCCTACAAGAACAGCACTCCCATATTAAAATTTATGAATCGTGTGTACTCCCTGGCCATCGAGCTATCACGTCAATAAACTTCAAATTGGCATTGCAGATAGCTTGAACATTGAGTGAAAATTGGGTTGTCTGTGTTGTTTAAGCACAAGGTGTGTGTGTTCAAGTTGATTTATTTGTATAGAGAATAGATGAATATTGTAAAAGTTATGTAATAAACAATAATAAAAACATTAAAGAAGTGGTTTATTTACAGCGAAATAATATACACAGTACATAAGCTCGAAACATTTTAAATTTTTAACCAACTTCCAAAAGAAGGTATTAACAATTCGTCAGATTTTTTTGTGTACGTGTACAGCGATATCTTCGCCAACTGTGAACCGATTTCCAAAATTCAGTTTTTGTTTGAAAGAGTATTCGTACGAGGTGGTCGCGATTAAATTTGGTGAAGATCTGATGCTGACCTTCGGAGACACACACGCTGGTTGAGAGTCCTATGCACCTGACCATTCTGAAGAACCATTCAAATTTTGTCTTTTCAGTTTCTCTAATTCTAAAATTTGTAATTTAATCATATCTTGATCAGTTTTAATTTTTTCTTGCTCAGTTTTAAGTTTTTCTTGCTCAGTTTTAATTTTTCCTTGATCGGTTTTTAATATTTCTTGTTTGGTTTTCTGTTTTTCTTGCTCATAAATCTCTTTTCTAATTAAAATTTCAAGACCATGCTCTTCCTCAGCACGCAAGTTTGACATCAATAGGAACTCGAGCCTTTGCTTGCTGAGAGATGATTCTGTTTCACGTCTTATCGTTGGCCTCCTGCCACTCGTACTGGCACGAACCGGTAGCTCCGTAGCCGTGGTCGTAGAGAGTGGTGCTGCATGGACTGCATGAGCTCTGAAATAATTGATGTGTGCAAAATATGTTAAAACCATCTAGTAGCAGAACGTTAAACTAATATGCAAATATGAAAACGAATATAATATAATCTTATAATAATATAATCAGCTAGCTGTTGCTCGCAACTTTCGTCCGCGTAAAATTAATTTAAAAATATTACTCCCTATATTATGAATCGGATTTTATTAAAAATTTCAAGGGTTCAATTTTTTTTACGCGGAACCCTATGTTACTTCTTATGACATCACCTATCTGCTAGTACCATCTGTCTGTCTGTTCGTTCCGGCAAATCTCCGAAATGGCTGGACCGATTTTCAACGGACTTTTACTGGAAGATAGCTGATGTTATAAGGAGCTACTTTTATTTTAGAAAAATAAAACCCTTGAAATTGTTAACAAAATCCGATTCTAATGGGGACGTAACATTTTTATAATTATTTCACGGATGAAGGTCGCGAGCAAGTTATTAAATAAATATTACTAACCTTAGAGGGGTACTTGATGCTGTTGGGCTTGGTGACCTAGCCAAATTTGGGTGTATTGGTTCTCTAAGCATACTTGCGTGGTATTGGGACCAGTCCTGTACACCAATATGATGACATTAATAACATTATTGATACTAATCAAAGACTCTACATACAAAAGCCGCTGACGTATTTGCGGGTTCTAGTGTGTAGAAGGCATTAAACAAACAAACGAATTATCAATAATTTAGTTCAAGTATACTAACAGCCGTCGATGTGGTTGCAACGTGATCATATCCTGCAACATTTACCTGAGTATCTGACTCACATATCACGGGATCTAAAAAAGATAAAACAAAATAAAATAATAGATTCAGCAGCAGGCAGGCTCAACTATAGGATTATAAAATCAAAATTATCTTCTCTTTTGCAGCGAGGAGGCTTTTGTCACAACAGTGAAAACAATAAAAAAAATAAACGCTGTTAAGAAGTCATTTCTATACAGTGCATACCGGTTGCATCCAACAAATCCTCAGGTATCGTCTGTGTGTCAAATACCACACTAGCAGAAGCTGAAAATAAAATTTTATTTGCTATACTTCTTACAAGTATTTTTAAAGAACAATTTTTTTTACGAATTCTCACTTAAAACGTGGACCCCGTCCATGTCGTTTTCATTTTGAAAGCCAGTGGCCCTTTTTCGTATGAGTGCCAGCACTCTCTCCAATAGCGGGTTTAAATTTATTGTAGTTGGTGGCCCTCCTCCTTGGAATGAAAAACGTGTATTCAAATGATTAACAGCGAGATGAACAAACTTTCTACAAATTGGAAATCCATGCTATATAGATCCTGCCTGCCTTGGATTAGTACATATACCAGTTTTTAAGAAATTCTGGTTTCTGGAGGTTAGCTCTCGCTTAGCTTTTTTTTAAAAAATTTCCCAGCAGTTTTTCAAAACAATCCAGTCCCTTGGGTATACGCTGGAGATCGCATTAAAGGACCGTGCAAGTTTTTTTCCATTCATTGTTTTTATCGCGTAAGCTCACATCATCGGTTTTTTTTATTCCAGGACTGGAAAGTTTTCACCCACCAACTCAATTAGGGCCTCTTTTTCACTAACTGTGAAAGTCGGGTCCCTTTTTCGTTTTAATGACATATTTTTATAATATTTGTGTGTAAATACGTAAAATAATACAGTATTCTACACGTTTAACGGCAGATGTGAATTTGACGCAACTGTAAAGGCAGTTTTGATAACCGCGTTTACAGATACGGAATTCTTTTCTTTATCGCGTGGTTAGAGCCTAACTTGGCCTTTACATGCTGTAGACTGTAGAGAAATATCTTTCAGGCATGTCGGTTTCCTCACGATGTTTTCCTTCACCGAAGCAAATGAAAATTATATCTAGGATTGTTTTAGTTAAGCTGCACAACTAAAAAAAGCAGAAACAAATATCCCTATGGTCCGCAGCGCTAGACTCTGCTGCGCGCGGAGGGTTTTCTTGCTCGCCTCGCCAGTGAGGGCGAACCAAGCGGGACCGGCGTACGTCAGTGTTGAGCGTATATAAGTTTTATACACACCCAACTTGACACGCACCGGGAGGCGGAACGAGAGCACTGAACGTTGTTGGCCGCGGGCAGCCCTAGTCCGTGCAACGACCTGGCGGACGTGATGACTCATCGAGAGCCGACGGTCGATGGTGACACCCAGGTACTTCACCCGGGGCAACCACTCGACGTCGGCACCTTGTGGCGTCAGGGGGGGGCGGGAGGGGCACTAACCCGGTGACCAGCGCCTGCGTCTTACCCACGTTAACCGACAGCCGCCACTTGGACAGCCAGTCAGGTAGCAGATTTAGCGCGCGCTGCATCTTAACCGCCGCGTACTTCGCGTTGAGCGAGGTGGTAATGTACGCGGCGTCATCAGCGTACAACGCGAGCATCGCCTCTGGCGTCGTGGGGATGTCGTCGAGCCTTCCTAGGCCTCGTCCTTTGGATGGCGCGTCCGACTGCCCCAGGCGAGAAAAAGATGGCGTCTTCCTCGGGAGCTATCGGCGCGGCGTGGCGAAGTAGTCCCCAAGGTGTTTCTCGACTGTTGCGACATGTTCCACGTCGCTGGTCGGGTTCGGTTGGAACTGAACCAATGT
The DNA here is from genome assembly GCA_964057025.1 of Standfussiana lucernea. Lineage (NCBI taxonomy): Eukaryota > Metazoa > Arthropoda > Insecta > Lepidoptera > Noctuidae > Standfussiana > Standfussiana lucernea. Next base: position 4,692,854 of record OZ059813.1, read on the forward strand.
CGCACGGTGGTACCGTCTTAGTTCATAAATGCAATAATTTCATCATCAATTACCCCCAATTAAATTACCTAATAATGATATAATAATGATTTACCGATAAATAAGCTACCCAAAAGTATAAATATGTCACCCATTTTACCTAATTATCAGGTCTTCCCCTGGGGTCGCTTCATCGACCGACTCACCAGCCATGGTTCACCTGATGTGGGTTTACCGGGTTGGCCCCGGATGTTAAATTTCTTCTCTAATTCTGCAGTTTCAGCTGAAATTACTGGCTTAAATAAAGATTTGATTGAACGTTGTTCCACAATTTGACGAGCCTTGTCCTCGGGTTTTAATATTGATTCGGATAAATTTTATGAATATGCTTTGGAAACCGCGCGACTTTTAATTCAAGAACATCCGTGGTATAATCTCCCAGCTTCCGTTCACAAAGTTCTCATCCATGATGCTGAAGTGGCACAGTATGCTTTATCCGAATGCGACTGAATTATCCGAAGGTGCAGCAGAATCTAACCACAAACATTATAAGGCCTTCAGACGGGATCACACGAGAAAAATGTCGCAAGTACTTACGAATACGGACTTACTTAACAGATTTTTACTTAGAAGACCCATTCATTACTAATCTTCGGAAACTTCCCCGAAAGAAAAAGAGCATTATGTCGAGGCCGGTTTTAGATTTATTACGAATTTAGTTTAAATTGAAATTAGATTGGTTGTTGTAATATTTTAACTTAGTTGTGGTTGTGATGACGTTTGTAAATAAATTGTAGTTTTTTGCTTTTTGTTGTATATAATATGTATAATATTTAAAAGAATACATATTTAATGATAACGCATTCATGAATAGCGTTAATATCATATTCAGGTGTATTTCCGAACGAGGGACAATAAATCTCAAATATTGACTATTTAAAGGAGATGGCTAAATGGAAGTATGGACGACTGCCCCAGCAATGTATAAACATGGAACTTTGCAATATGTAATGCTGAATAGCTGAATATTAGTATTTCATGTGAAAAAAGTTTCAAGAACTTTTCATATCTTTACAATCCTGAAAACAAAATCGTGTAACTCCTAGGTCAATAGGTATAAAAAACTGCAAACAAATGACATATTGCTATGAACTTTTATCTAGGCGTTTGGATATTTCTGCAATGATTTACGATATTTTTGTCTGGCGATACATCCCGATTTCGCACGGTGGTACGTGAGTATACATCTACAAAGAGGTAATTACGGGCTTTCTACAATCCACGCAAAAAGCACTCCCGCCCGCGTGCAGGGTTGCCACCTTTAGGGGAAAAAAAAACGGGACGATCGGGCATCCATAAGAGACGGTCGGAGTTTGGTGAAAAAAAAAAATTTACCCATGAGACGGTCAAAGGAAACTTTATTTTGTGTTTATATTTGTATTTATTTTATATAATTATTTTTTCCATGTGTATTTCTTATTATTACGAGCCGCTTTTAGTAAATCTATATCATTTTTGTATTTATTTATGAAGTCTGAACAAGACATGTGCATATTCAAAGAAATTAGCAATTCTGCTTTTATCAAATCTAACGAGCAACGATTTCTGATATTAGACCATTTCATGGTCATTTGTGAAAATACGCGCTCAACATACGCATTTGAAGGAGGTATGCTCAAAGCATGAGATACAACACTAAATAATGCGTTCAACTTCTGCTCCTTTGTGACTTTAAATACTTGGACCCATTTTTTATCAACGCTTTGACTGACTTTGTGACTGGGTTGGGTACCCGTGAATGAATCGATAGGCGTCGGGACGCGGGACAATGTCTTCGAAATCGGGACTGTCCCGGCAAAATCGGGACGGGTGGCAACTCTGCCCGCGTGTATACATAAAAATGCATCTTACCTAGCGGAATTGTACATCTATCTCAAATACAAAAATCTATAGTTGTTTGGGTGTCTGTTAATATTAATCCCTATTTTCACATAGGTTCATCATTTCAACCACTTATTTATATATTATCTGTGAAAACTGTCTTTACTTCAACTCATATTCCTACACGAATGTATGCCTAAACCTTCCGGAAGAACCAATCAACCTACTAGTGACAACCCCTTCAAAATCTGTTTGTTGATACATCCGTAGGCAGACTGACAAACGCGCCAGAGGGACTTAGTTTAGTAGGTAGGTATGCGGTGATTGATAAATCCTGCCTAAACTACGATATCTAGTTTAGGCACTAAGTAACCAAGGACATAAAAGATATTGAAGTAAAACAACAAAAATACAATTTATTTATTTATTCCTCATTCTCATTCCGCCGCAGTCTGCGTTGCCACACCGCAGTTTATGCATCGCATGATGAATGATTGCAAGTCCGTGTCGAGAAGCGAGAGGTCAGTAGATAGGCGAGCACACACTAAGTCCAATAAACAAGCCAGGGTCAATGAAAATCCAAAATAAAATAGCACAATGAACAAGAAAACGGCATATCGTTGAAACGGAGTCTGTTCTGTTGTCTGTCGTATGACATCTGACCATAGATAATACACTAGCTTCTGACGTTTGTTTTTTCATAAAGAAGGGATTGAACTTCAAGTGTAACAGAATCAATATAATAATCGAATAGGTTGAAAGAAAAAATGGAATTAGTTTTTATCGACCACTATTTAGTTTACCTATATTCTTATATTTAGTTTACCTATATTTTTCGACACAAAATAGGTAGTAAGATTAAACGAAGAAGCACAGTCCGAAGCTTTCATTTATTTTTATTTGATTTTGATTAGAATAAAGTGGAATTAAGTAAAGTCGATTGTCACTTTAAAAACAACCCCATTTTCCGAATCAAAACCCTGTGAAAACATAATAACAAGCAACTATACAGGACACCGAATTGGACGCCTTAGTTTCAGAAAAACCTGTTATCAAAAATCGATTTAAATACCTACAGTTTCATTTGACATTCTGCAAAAGCGATAAGACCCCTCCCTAGCTTGCAGTTAGTGTTATTTCCCCTTGACCTTGTCATGTAAGTCAAAAATACAAATAATATACTTTTTTATGTTTAACGTTCACGAAAGTTCTAGGAAATTATTAAACACTAAATAATTCATGAATGATTTTTTAAATATTACGAGTTAATGTGAGATTCCTATACATGCTGGGGCAGTCATTTAGCCATCTCCTTTGTATATAAACAGTACATATTGTACAGTTTATTGTATATTATGTAAATAAAGCATTAATGTACATTTGTGAAGTATTTTTTATTATTTACCCTTCAGAAAAAAATCCCATTTAACAAATTTAATAAAATAAGGTATTTATGACCGCACTTGTAGGGCGCTTGTACCACCGTGTGTCGGTGCATGACATTTTATTTGAAATGAGACTAACATACATACATTCACGCATTTTCCCATGGAGGTAGGCAGAAAACACAGAACGGGATTGGACGGGATAGCTCAAACTCAAAGCATTTATTTCAATTAGACCATTACAGGCACTTTTGAATGTCAAAAAATAAATAAAAAATAGAACGGGATAGACGGGATAGGACGGGATAAGATGGGATAGAACGGGATAAACGCGATAAGACGGGTTAGACGGGATAGGACGGGATAGGACGGGATAGGACGGGATAGGACGGGATAGGATGGAATAGACGGGATAGAAGGGATAGGTCGGGATAGGACGGGATAGAGTGGGATAGATGGGATAGGATGGGATAGACGGGATAGGACGGGATAGGAAGGGATAGACGGGATAGGACGGGATGGAGGGGATAGGACGGGATAGAGTGGGATAGACGGGATAGGATGGGATAGACGGGATAGGTCGGGATGGGACGGGATAGTGGGATAGACGGGATAGGACGGGATAGGAAGGGATAGACGGAATAGGACGGGATAGAAGGGATAGGTCGGGATAGGACGGGATAGACGGGATAGGACGGGATAGAGTGGGATAGGATGGGATAGACGGGATAGGATGGGATAGACGGGATAGACAGGATAGGATGGGATAGAACGGGATTGACAGGATAGGGCACCCACATATAACGAAAACTCCACATAAATAAATGCGTAAAACATGATATTCACAAAACACTAACCCTGTTTTTGAAATTCCATCACACATAAATAACAAAATAATTAGCAATTAGTAGAAATCACTGAACACAAACACACGGATGAGTCATCGTTAAGTAGCGAGCAGCAACAATGAGATGCGTTCACTTTCAAGGTCTATAAATACGTGAAAATTGAAGTAAATAGCCCTGATACTTATACACCTAGGTAGGTATGGTCTTAGTGATTACATCGTGCTATATGAATTTTATTGTCAATATTTACCATTGAGTTATAGGGGTTTTGACCGATGGGCGGAATCACCGTCACGCTGGTGACACGAAAATCTGGAAATTCTATTGAAGTCCGTGGCGGTGAAAAGGTTAAGTATAGTCTAGCAAGCTTCCTCAAAATGGGGAAGTGATTCTTATTGGCACTCAAAGCCGGGGTGTTTTATATGGGTTTATAAAAATATTCGACTGGTTTCTTTACCTTCATTGTTTTCTTTTCTCAATCTTAGTGTAATGATTGTTAAGGTCAAGAAATTACTACAAGTGTAACAAACTATATTATTATTTGAGAATAAATAAACGTTCCTTTTTTGTTAAGTAACAATGGCGAGTATGCGACTATTAGCCGTAGGAAAGGCGATGAATCGGCATTCGGCTGTTCGCTATGACAACTATACGCGAAATCTCCATATACGTATGTTTACGATTTTTGTACTAAAATCATTTTCCTAAATCTATATTTTTTTTAATGTGACAACACCTCATCGTCTTAAGTATGTTTGATCGTCGATTGTTTGTTTATGACGTCACTACCCGAGAAGGCACCGGAGTGTTCCAGCCCACGCCCCTGTATTGCCACGTAAGTTACCCCATTTTATTTAATTTTTACAGGGTATCACATTAACAGAATCGAATCTTGATATACCTAATAATACCTTCGCGGATCAGACGATCCGGTTATTTTAACGTAATAAATGTATCCAACGACGGACTCATACTATTGTTGAATGTGACAAACTCAAGGACTTATTTCGTACCTGTGAGGCTTCACCAGTGTGTAAACGAATGTGATTTGTTAGAGTATACCTTTGGCTAAAACTACGCTGACATACATCACACTTGTAAGGCTTTTCACCAGTGTGTATTCGAATATGTTTTGTTAACCTACCCTTTTCGCTAAAAGTACGCTTACATTCATCGCACTCGAAAGGTTTTTCACCAGTGTGTATCCGCATATGTGTGTTTAAACTACTATTTTGTCTAAAACTACGCTGACATACGCCACATTTGTAAGGCTTTTCACCAGTGTGTATTCGAATATGTTTTGTTAAATCACTTTTTCCGGTAAAACTACGCTGACATACGCCACATTTGTGTGGTTTCTCACCGGTATGTACTCGAATATGTTTTGTTAAATCACACTTATAACGAAAATTGCGCGGACACACATCACACATAAAAGGTTTTTCACCTGTGTGTATTCGGATATGTTTTGTTAAATCACTTTTTTGGGTAAAACCTCGCTGACATACACCACATTTGTATGGTTTCTCACCAGTGTGTTTTCGAATATGGTTTGTTAAATCACCCTTTTGATTAAAACTGCGCGGACACACATCACACATAAAAGGTTTTTCACCAGTATGTATTCGAATATGTTTTGTTAACTCACCCTTTCCCTTAAAACTACGTTTACATTCATTGCACTTAAAAGGTTTTTCACCAGTGTGTAATCGAATATGTATTGTCAAATTACCCTTTTCGCTAAAACTACTATGACATACATTACACGTGTAGGGCTTTTCACCTGTGTGTATTCGAATATGTGTTGTCAAATGACCCTTTTGGCTAAAACTTCGCTGACATACATTACACGTGTAGGGTTTTTCACCTGTGTGTATTCGAATATGTCTTGTAAGATGACGTTTTTCGCTAAAACTGCGCTGACATACATCACACTTGTAAAGTTTTTCACAAATACGTGCACTAGTATGTTGCTTCAATTCCTTGGCTCCATTTGAACTACGCTGATCACATTTGTAAGACCCTTTGACAGAAGTGCCACGTTTGGACGTACGATTTTTAGTAGTCCGGATAACTTCCAAGTTTGACTGTTCAGTTTTCTTTAACTCTGCAGTAATTGTATCTTCTAGTTTTGGTTTCTTCTTGTCGGGCGCCCCTGTGAAAATAAATCTGGTAAATACAATGTTGGAAGAAGATTGACATACACCAATCAAACCACCAGCGGTTTTAGTTGTTCACATTGTATGTCATAAGCATAAGATAACGCCTGTAATCACACGGAGTAGAACAGGTGCTAATAGACTGGATCACTAACATGCTAAGTAAACGAGCCTTTTTCGCCTTGCAAAAGACGAGCAGATGGCCATGATAGCTCGAGGCTGTCTCCAGGGACGAGTGCTATCTCTACTCCTCTGGAATCTGGTGATAAATTATTTCATCACAAAATTCAACGCGAACCACTACTACACAATCGCGTTCGCAGACGACCTCGCTATTCTCATTTCGGGAAAAGTGACAGGGACAATCTGCAACCTCACCCAACAGGCGCTACGAATCGTAGAACGGTGGTGCAGGGACTTCGACCTTTCAGTGAACCCCACGAAAACCGAATTGGTCATGTTTACCCAAAAACGAACACTAGGCCCTTATCGCCTACCTTAACTTTTCGATACAAAACTCCAGTTAGCCAACGAAGTCAAATACCTGGGTGTCATCTTGCACAGTAAGTTAAACTGGAGGAGTCACCTAGACAACAAACTGAACAGGGCCTGCGTCACCTTCTGGCAGTGCAGGAGAATGATAGGTAAGAAGTGGGGCCTGTCCCCCAATATTATACTCTGGCTATACTGCGCGGTGATCCGACCCATGATCACCTACTATTTCCCTGGCGGCATCAGCCATCCTCGCCAGGGAAGTTAAGGACCACTCAATTCGTATACTCTCAGACAGCACGGCTGTACTGCTAGCGCTAAACAACCACACAGTTAATTCTGGGTTCATACACGAATGTCACCAGCGCCTGAACCAGGTTGGTGATCTCAATAACATTACCATCCAATGGATTAAAGGCATGGCATCGAGCATGGCAGCAGTGGGACCCGAACACATCGTGCCACTCCCTGTCGAGTTTCTACGCACACGGGTAAGGAAACGCACCAGAGAACAGCACCACAAACTGTGGCTGGACCGTGGTGAGTGCAGGCAGGCCAAGGAAGCACTTCCTACTATCGACGGCTGCTTCACCAAACAGACGCTTCGCCTGTCAAAACTAAAGCTGCGCACAGTTACAGCCGCCACCACTGGACACGGGTCTTTCAATAAACATTTGTCATAGGAGTCACAGATAGCCCACTGTACCGAGCCTGCATGTAGGAAGACGAGATAGCAGCCCACGTGCTTCTGCACTGCCCAGAGGTTGCCCCATACAGGGCAAAGTACTTCGGTAACCAAGGTACTCTCCGCGAGATTGTCAGCTACACCAAGGCGTTGCTGGCCTTTCTCGGGGAACTAAGGTGGATCGAATAAAGTTCCCACCCGTACGCAAAATACGCGCTTTGGACGTGGAGTTGCGGACACCAGCCCGCTATACAATACAACGCCTGTAATTCCCGAAGGTTGAGGCAGAGTGGTACACCTGCTGCTGGGGTGATTGTGAAGAATGCAATTGTGTACCCGCACCCCAGCCAGTAGTGACGAGGTGGAACACCGTGTGGTTTCAGTCAGTAGGAGTCTGACAGACCCCTCCGCCGGCCCCACGGCGGAAGACATCCATTAAGGATTTCCAAACGTAAAAAAAAAAATATCACATACATTTACACCAACATTTCGCCAGTTGGGTTTAAAACGTAAAGGATGAGCCTATTTCCATAAATCGGCCACAAATCCAGAATCCCTGGCTACTACAGAGAATTAATTCCTGATGGAAAAACCCAATAGCACTTTGCCCGACCAGAGAATCGAACCCAGGATCTCGTGCTAAATACACGTAATAGTTCGTTACGCTCCCTAGTTGTTACTGCTTGCAGTAGCGTCGGGGCCAACAAACAGCGATGTGGTAATAGCTGATCTTAATATATAATATAATTTAAGATTTGTATTGTATTATTATTAATATTTGTCATAATTTATTTATTTTGTAGTGCACTTACAGGGTACATGTTTGACACTTTTAGTTTAATCTTATTCCAACCCCTGTACACCTTGTTTGCAACAAACTGATTTGATTTGAAACTAGTTTTGTTTATGTGAGAATGTTAGAACTTTTACCAAAAATATCTCCGTAACTAGAAGGTTCTTGAAGGGTTTCGTTGCTGCTTGTGATGACTTGGTTGTGCAGCTGGATGCTAATATATTGTTATGAGCAATTAAATGTTACATGATTTAACTTTGATGGTCCTTTTTTTTTTTTTTTTCGGATGGGAAATCTTCAAATGACTTCTCCCGCTCTAGGCTGAGCGGGAGGGAGTGTCAGACTTTTACTGACTAAAACCCACCCATGTTCCTTCATCGCCCTTTGTGTTCCGGGGCCGCGGTATCTCTTTCGAACAACCCGCAGCACCCGGCAGGCATCGGCCCTTGCGGCCGCTTCCCTATGCTGACATCTCTTTGAGGCGCGCGTGGAACACGAACGCGCCGTCGACACGGCCTGTCGTCCTAAGACGGAGGGACGGCGAGCTAGCCCTTAGCTCACCGTCCACAGGCCCGCGTCTACGGTGGCCGGGGGCCACCAGGGCCGGACGCGAGAGGTCGCCGCCGCCGATCGAACTTTGATGGTCCTAGTTTATCATTTCTGACTATGAGACCACAAATCTATGGATAGAATTCAACACAGCACATGTAGGTTGGTACATGCTTGAGGTAATGCTAACCACTTCCTGTAAGGTGGCCTGTCAGCCTGTTTGCTTACATATTGATTAAGTAATGTAACGTGTTTTTTAAACTGTTACATGCTTTTCATATTTTAGTCGATTTCGGAACGATTTTTATACTGTCTTTTATTGGCTATGGTACAGTTCGGCAACTGTCATTTTTTGACGTTTCACTTTACGACCTGATTTCGTCATCGAGGCATTTATCTCGCCAATTTAATTTTACGAATCCGGTATAATCACGGATATTTTTAGGCCAAACGATGCCATAATCGCTGCCTTAAACACCCAGGACAAGGTGTTCAGAAGGAGGGATCCTTAATTTCTTCGGATTTCAATATTGGACGATGCTCTAGTGTGATTTTCACCTACTTTGGATTTATCGGTGCACACGGGAAAAGTCATTTATTAACGGAAAAAACGCCCTGCTGTGGCGTTTTTCTTTTTCTTTTTCTTTCGTCTGATTATAATTTTCCATTTCATGGATTCTGGATTCTCTCATCTTCGACGCCGAAATCTTGAGGTCTAATTTAACATTTTTTTAGCCAGACATCTGGCCCAAAATCAAAATCAAAATCAAAGCATTTATTTCAAGTAGGCCAATTACAGGCACTTTTGAATTGCCGAAACAAAGACAGCAATAAAAAAAATGAAGCTACAGTCCCAGTCACAAGACATAATAACTGTGAAAGTACTGTAGTTGCCCATTCCAAAGCGTAGATCTCTATGGAGAAGAATGGGCAAGAAACTCCATGGACACTCTTTTAAATCATAATGTTTTTACAAAAAATCTTGGATACATCATTCTTGTAGAGATGGTACATTATGTGAGAACGATGTAGCAAGACGTGCACGTTAAAAGTGTCCACAGTACAAAAAAAGGCAATTAAAAAACAAAATAATTAGTTCAAATAAACCGTGGCAACCAAGAGATGACCAGTCACAACTGACAGCGCCCGTTCACGAACATGACGCATGGATCAGCCATTATTCAACTCAACCATTTTGAAGGGAACTAAATGACCCGACACACACGCCACCATCAGCGAGACATTTGAGTGAGCATGACATACTCTTAACCGCCAGGGCACATTCAAGTCGAGAAAAAATAAAAAAAGTAGGTTTCCTGTGACTGATAGCTTTCTAGTACATAGTACTCACACAATATAGGCTATGCTGCTATATAATACTAAAAAGATTGAATTTATACAATGCAAAGACAGCCCAAACTTAATTTACTTTCTTCACATAAAGATGCAACAATAATGATAATCTCGAATTAGTAATTTAATATTTAAAGTAAAAAGAAGCTACTGACATAATAAATAAGGTATTACCAAAGGTATTTCCAGTGTTTCTATTATCCTAGTTTAGTCACCCCCAGCAGATTAAAAGTTCGACTCTTCGATTTATTATATCTGGCAAGTATTTTTTAAATTTAGTGTGCGTTCCCAAGGCGCCCGAAATTCTTTTATTGTTACACATACATCTTTTTTTTATTTTTAATAGGAGAACACACACACACACACATTCTTTTTTTTGCTCTTGTATGATTTCTTACATTGGATCTTACACTTGATCCCACACACACCCCGGGTATGTTGCAGTAACTAATACTTACTATTGCTCTCCACGGCTCTTCGTTTCTTCATAGATACTTCTTGTTCCACTTTAGATGTTAACTCCATTAAAGGCACATCATCTTCTAAATCTGAATCAGAGAGGTGTGGGGGTATATCTTCTGTACCTACATAGGTATTGTGTTGATTTTCCAGTTCTCCATCTGTATGTTAACAAAAGCAGTAAGTAATGTGATAGCAGCATTTATGTTATGACATTACATCACGCCCCTGTAATCCCCGAAGGGTTAGGCAGAGGTGTACCTAATAGTACACCCACATTTCGCCAGTTATGTTTTAGTCGCATGTAATAGGGTGCGAGGCGATTGACATCAACCAAGCAAAAATCCAGACTTTGTGGCTGCTACTCAGAAATTTCAGATGGAAACCCAATAACAATTTGCCCCACATGGGAATCGAACCCAACACCTCGTGCTGAGCAGTCGCGCTTGTGATCAGCGAGGCAGTCAGCATAACTTGTTGATAACAGCATTTCTTATTTATTATTCAATCCTAAGTATTTAAAACTATTTAATTTCATTTGAGATTGTCTAGTCATCATATTATGTTTTGTACTTAGAAACATACCATCACTTTGATATTCCTCCTTTGGCTCAATAACACTATCTTGTCTTTCACAAATATCTGGTAATTCTTCTTTGATTTCTTTGATAGCAATGCTTTCGGTTTGACATCCATCAACTACACTTATGAGCTCTATTTCAGTTTTACTAAAACCACTGCAATACTCTAAGTGGTCTATATTCATTGAAGGATTTGGCTGCAAAAAGATAATTCCACAGTATTAGGTAAAATCACTCAAAGGAGCCTCCATAAGTGAGGATACTTAAGTAGGCACAATGCACCTTGGACAGTCAGCTGTGCTACGAACCTCACTGACCCATGCACAAGCTTTTGCTGCATAGCTTGAGAGAGCCGTTATCAAACTGCCATGTACATATATTTACAAGTTTCATACAAAAGTCATCGCAGTATTATGTAAATGCTGTCAAAATACATTTGAGCTTGAAAGAAATAATTAACACATTATTAGGGCATGCGAAACCCAGTTTGGGTCCCATAGTACAACCCAGGATTTTGCAGGTTTACTGTGGGATTAAGAGAATAAATATCTTGAAGAATACCCCACCTCATAGTCCTCATTCATCATTTGACTGAATAGCTCTTCAGCTTCCAAACATTTTCTCAGCAATCGGAAGCATTGCTTCAGTTTAGCGCAGCAGAAGAAACAGGCAAGAACGGGTCTACGGTCTTCAGTTACAAACTGCAACAAAACTTGTGTTGCACTATTCTGTTTCAATGGATAACATACGTTCAAACTGACGAGGTTACATATTGAGGTTTCCTCACAGTTTTACTTCAGCGACGTCAGTAATTTACATATTGAGTATTCAAAGATAGATTGGTGATGTATGTCCAGGTTTCCTCGGTTTCCTGAGTTTTCCTACACCGCTGTCAGTGATTTATTTCACATATGACGACCCTCGAACCGAAAATTCACAAGAATCTTCGTGTTTGAGATGAGAAGCAGTTAAAACATTAACGGAAATTCAATCCCTAAACATCTACTTACTGGAATATCAGTCAGCTTCTCATATAGTTCATGCAGATTCTTGTTGACCACTACATACATGCGAACATTTTGCACTAAACATATCCTACACATTGGCAGCTTATCCATTATATTTAATAAAATTACACATAAATATTAAAAACCGTGATATTTTCTTTAACTTGACAAGTTGACATTACTGATTACAGTACACAGACCAAAGAGTATAGTCAGTTTTTTAATCCCTGAGACTAAATTGACACATGACATGCAAATGTCAACTTACAAAATGTTTCTCCGTCCGTTTATCCGTTTTTTTTATCCGTTTTATCGTATACGGGTACAACACTGATAGCATCTGTAATTTTTGCTAATCGTCTAATAAATATAAAAAAGTGAAGATTCAACAAACCGGTCTCGTAGGTACAACACTACACAAAATAACTAGCAACATTATATTTTGTAAGTTGACATTTGCATGTGTCAATTTAGTCTCAGGGATTAAAAAACTGTCTATACTCTTTGGTCTGAGTACGGTGATCAGTAATGTCAAGTTAAAGAAAATACCACGGTTTTTAATATTTATGTGTAATTTGATTAAATACAAGATGGATAAGCTGCCAATGTGTAGGATATGTTTAGTGCAAAATGTTCGCATGTATGTAGTGGTCAACAAGAATCTGCATGAACTATATGAGAAGCTGACTGATATTCCAGTAAGTTGATGCTTAGAGTGATTGAATTTTCCGTTAATGTTTTAACTGCCTCTCATCTCAAATTCGAGGATTCTTGAGAATTTTCGGTTCGAGGGTCGTCGTCGGGTCGTTAAGTGAAAGAAATCACTGACATTGGTGATGGAAAACTGTAAAACTGTGAGGAAATCTGGACATACATCGCCAATCTGTCTTTGAATACTCAATATGTAAATTCGTAAAATTGAACGTATTTTATCCATTGAAACAAAATAGTGTAACATAAGTGTTGTTGCAGTTTGTAACTGAAGACCGTAGACCCGTTCTTGCCTGTTTCTTCTGCTGCGCTAAACTGAAGCAATGCTTCCGATTGCTGAGAAAATGTTTGGAAGCTGAAGAGCTATTCAGTCAAATGATGAATGAGGACTATGAGGTGGGGTGGTTCTTCAAGATATTTATTCTCTTAATCCCACAGTAAACCTGCAAAATCCTTTACTATGGGACCAAAACTGGGTTCCGCATGCCCTAATAATGTGTTAATTATTTCTCTCAAGCTCAAATGTATTTTGACAGCATTTACATAATACTACGATGACTTTTGTATGAAACTTGTAAATATATGTACATTGCAGTTTGATAACGGCTCTCTCAAGCTATGCAGCAAAAGCTTCTGCATGGGTCAGTGAGGTTGGTAGCACAGCAGACTGTCCAGGGTGCATTGTGCCTACTTAAGTATCCTCGCTTATGGAGGCTCCTTTGAGTGATTTTACCTAATACTGTGGAATTATCTTTTTGCAGCCAAATCCTTCAATGAATACAGACCACTTAGAGTATTGCAGTGGTTTTAGTAAAACTGAAATAGAGCTCATAAGTGTAGTTGATGGATGTCAAACCGAAAGCATTGCTATCAAAGAAATCAAAGAAGAATTACCAGATATTTGTGAAAGACAAGATAGTGTTATTGAGCCAAAGGAGGAATATCAAAGTGATGGTATGTTTCTAAGTACAAAACATAATATGATGACTAGACAATCTCAAATGAAATTAAATAGTTTTAAATACTTAGGATTGAATAATAAACAAGACATGCTGTTATCAACAAGTTATGCTGACTGCCTCGCTGATCACAAGCGCGACTGCTCAGCACGAGGTGTTGGGTTCGATTCCCATGTGGGGCAAATTGTTATTGGGTTTCTATCAGAAATTTCTTAGTAGCAGCCACAAAGTCTGGATTTTTGCTTGGTTGATGTCAATCGCCTCGCACCCTATTACATGCGACTAAAACATAACTGGCGAAATGTGGGTGTACTATTAGGTACACCTCTGCCTAACCCTTCGGGGATTACAGGGGCGTGATGTAATGTCATAACATAAATGCTGCTATCACATTACTTACTGCTTTTGTTAACATACAGATGGAGAACTGGAAAATCAACACAATACCTATGTAGGTACAGAAGATATACCCCCACACCTCTCTGATTCAGATTTAGAAGATGATGTGCCTTTAATGGAGTTAACATCTAAAGTGGAACAAGAAGTATCTATGAAGAAACGAAGAGCCGTGGAGAGCAATAGTAAGTATTAGTTACTTAATCAATATGTAAGCAAACAGGCTGACAGATCACCTTACAGGAAGTGGTTAGCATTACCTCAAGCATGTACCAACCTACATGTGCTGTGTTGAATTCTATACATAGATTTGTGGTCTCATAGTCAGAAATGATAAACTAGGACCATCAAAGTTCGATCGGCGGCGGCGACCTCTCGCGTTCGGCCCTGGTTCGAGCCATGGTCCGGAGCGAGACGGAATGGGAAGCCGTCACCTCCTTTTGCGAAGCAGGCATGCTAGCAAAGGAGGAGGCTGAACGTGAGAGAGAGCGTTCCTCCTCACGTCCCAGCCGCCGCGGGAGACGCACCGGGCGTCGGGGGCCACGTGGTGGCCCCCGGCCACCGTAGACGCGGGCCTGTGGACGGTGAGCTAAGGGCTAGCTCGCCGTCCCTCCGTCTTAGGACGACAGGCCGTGTCGACGGCGCGTTCGTGTTCCACGCGCGCCTCAAAGAGATGTCAGCATAGGGAAGCGGCCGCAAGGGCCGATGCCTGCCGGGTGCTGCGGGTTGTTCGAAAGAGATACCGCGGCCCCGGAACACAAAGGGCGATGAAGGAACATGGGTGGGTTTTAGTCAGTAAAAGTCTGACACTCCCTCCCGCTCAGCATAGAGCGGGAGAAGACATTTGATGATTTCCCATCCGAAAAAAAAAAAGAGGACCATCAAAGTTAAATCATGTAACATTTAATTGCTCATAACAATATATTAGCATCCAGCTGCACAACCAAGTCACCACAAGCAGCAACGAAACCCTTCAAGAACCTTCTAGTTACGGAGATATTTTTTTGGTAAAAGTTCTAACATTCTCACATAAACAAACCTAGTTTCAAATCAAATCAGTTTGTTGCAAACAAGGTGTACAGGGGTTGGAATAAGATTAAACTAAAAGTGTCAAACATGTACCCTGTAAGTGCACTACAAAATAAATAAATTATGACAAATATTAATAATAATACAATACAAATCTTAAATTATATTATATAATATGATCAGCTATTACCACATCGCTGTTTGTTGGCCCCGACGCTACTGCAAGCAGTAACAGCTAGGGAGCGTAACGAACTTTTACGTGTATTTAGCACGAGATCCTGGGTTCGATTCTCTGGTCGGGCAAAGTGCTATTGGGTTTTTCCATCAGGAATTAATTCTCTGTAGTAGCCAGGGATTCTGGATTTGTGGCCGATTTATGGAAATAGGCTCATCCTTTACGTTTTAAACCCAACTGGCGAAATGTTGGTGTAAATGTATGTGATATTTTTTTTTTTACGTTTGGAAATCCTTAATGGATGTCTTCCGCCGTAGGGCCGGCGGAGGGGTCTGTGAGACTCCTACTGACTGAAACCACACGGTGTTCCACCTCGTCACTACTGGCTGGGGTGCGGGTACACAATTGCATTCTTCACAATCACCCCAGCAGCAGGTGTGCCACTCTGCCTCAACCTTCGGGAATTACAGGCGTTGTATTGTATAGCGGGCTGGTGTCCGCAACTCCACGTCCAAAGCGCGTATTTTGCGTAAGGGTGGGAACTTTATTCGATCCACCTTAGTTCCCCGAGAAAGGCCAGCAACGCCTTGGTGTAGCTGACAATCTCGCGGAGAGTACCTTGGTTACCGAAGTACTTTGCCCTGTATGGGGCAACCTCTGGGCAGTGCAGAAGCACGTGGGCTGCTATCTCGTCTTCCTACATGCAGGCTCGGTACAGTGGGCTATCTGTGACTCCTATGACAAATGTTTATTGAAAGACCCGTGTCCAGTGGTGGCGGCTGTAACTGTGCGCAGCTTTAGTTTTGACAGGCGAAGCGTCTGTTTGGTGAAGCAGCCGTCGATAGTAGGAAGTGCTTCCTTGGCCTGCCTGCACTCACCACGGTCCAGCCACAGTTTGTGGTGCTGTTCTCTGGTGCGTTTCCTTACCAGTGTGCGTAGAAACTCGACAGGGAGTGGCACGATGTGTTCGGGTCCCACTGCTGCCATGCTCGATGCCATGCCTTTAATCCATTGGATGGTAATGTTATTGAGATCACCAACCTGGTTCAGGCGCTGGTGACATTCGTGTATGAACCCAGAATTAACTGTGTGGTTGTTTAGCGCTAGCAGTACAGCCGTGCTGTCTGAGAGTATACGAATTGAGTGGTCCTTAACTTCCCTGGCGAGGATGGCTGATGCGGCCAGGGAAATAGTAGGTGATCATGGGTCGGATCACCGCGCAGTATACCAGAGTATAATATCGGAGGACAGGCCCCACTTCTTACCTATCATTCTCCTGCACTGCCAAAAGGTGATGCAGGCCCTGTTCATTTTGTTGTCTAGGTGACTACTCCAGTTTAACTTACTGTGCAAGATGACACCCAGGTATTTGACTTCGTTGGCTTACTGGAGTTCAGTATCGAAAAGTTAAGGTAGGCGATAAGGGCCTAGTGTTCGTTTTTGGGTAAACATGACCAATTCGGTTTTCGTGGGGTTCACTGAAAGGTCGAAGTCCCTGCACCACCGTTCTACGATTCGTAGCGCCTGTTGGGTGAGGTTGCAGATTGTCCCTGTCACTTTCCCCGAAATGAGAATAGCGAGGTCGTCTGCGAACGCGATTGTGTAGTAGTGGTTCGCGTTGAGTTTTGTGATGAGATCATTTATCACCAGATTCGAGAGGAGAGGGAATGGCACTCCTCCCTGGGCACAGCCTCGTGCTATCATGGCCAACTGCTGGTCTTCTGCAAGGCGAACCGCTCGTTTACTTAGCATGTTAGTGATCCAGTCTATTAGCACCTGTTCTACTCCATGTGATTACAGGCGTTATCTTATGCTTATGACATACAATGTGAACAACTAAAACCGCTGGTGGTTTGATTGGTGTATGTCAATCTTGTTTCAACATTGTACTTACCAGATTTATTTTCACAGGGGCGCCCGACAAGAAGAAACCAAAACTAGAAGATACAATTACTGCAGAGTTAAAGAAATCTGAACGGTCAAACTTGGAAGTTATCCGGACTACTAAAAATCGTACGTCCAAACGTGGCACTTCTGTCAAAGGGTCTTACAAATGTGATCAGCGTAGTTCAAATGGAGCCAAGGAATTGAAGCAACATACTCATGCACGTATTTGTGAAAAACTTTACAAGTGTGATGTATGTCAGCGCAGTTTTAGCCAAAAGGGTTATTTGACAAGACATATTCGAATACACACAGGTGAAAAACGTTTTAAGTGCGATGAATGTAAACTTAGTTTTAGTCATAAGGGTGATTTAACAAAACATATTCGAATACACACTGGTGAAAACCCTTATATGTGTAATGTATGTGATCATAGTTTTAGCGAAAAGGGTAATTTGACACGACATATTCGATTACACACTGGTGAGAAACCTTTTAAGTGTGATGAATGTAATCGTAGTTTTAACGAAAAGGGTGATTTAACAAAACATATTCGAATACACACTGGTGAAAAACCTTACAAGTGTGACGTGTGTCCGCGCAGTTTTAATCATAAGGGTGATTTAACAAACCATATTCGAAAACACACTGGTGAGAAACCATACAAATGTGGCGTATGTCAGCGTAGTTTTAGCGAAAAAGGTAGATTAACGGAACATATTCGAATACACACAGGTGAAAAACCTTTTATGTGTGATGTGTGTCCGCGCAGTTTTAGTCATAAGTGTGATTTAACAAAACATATTCGAATACATACCGGTGAGAAACCACACAAATGTGGCGTTTGTCAGCGTAGTTTTACCGTAAAAAGTAATTTAACAAAACACATTCGAATACACACTGGTGAAAAGCCTTACAAGTGTGATGTATGTCAGCGTAGTTTTAGCCAAAGGTATACTCTAACAAATCACATTCGTTTACACACTGGTGAGAAACCTTTTAAGTGTGATGAATGTAATCGTAGTTTTTACGGAAAGCGTGATTTAACAAAACATATTCGAATACACACTGATGAAAAACCTTACAAGTGTGATGTGTGTCCGCGCAGTTTTAATCAAAAGGGTGATTTAACAAACCATATTCGAATACACACTGGTGAGAAACCATACAAATGTGGCGTATGTCAGCGTAGTTTTAGCGAAAAAAGTAGATTAACGAAACATATTCGAATACACACAGTTGAAAAACCTTTTACGTGTGATGTGTGTCCGCGCAGTTTTAATCATAAGTATGATTTAAAAAATCATATTCGAATACATACCGGTGAGAAACCACACAAATGTGGCGTTTGTCAGCATAGTTTTACCGTAAAAAGCAAATTAACAAATCATATTCGAACACACACTGGTGAAAAGCCTTACAAGTGTGATGTATGTCAGCGTAGTTTTAGCCAAAGGTATACTCTAACAAATCACATTCGTTTACACACTGGTGAAAAGCCTTACAAGTGTGATGTGTGTCAGCGTAGTTTTAGGCAAAGGTATATTCTAACAAATCACATTCGTTTACACACTGGTGAAGCCTCACAGGTACGAAATAAGTCCTTGAGTTTGGCACATTCAACAATAGTATGAGTAGTGAGTATGAGTCGTCGTTGGATACATTCATTACGTTAAAATAACCGGATCGTCCGATCCGTGAAGGTATTATTAGGTATATCAAGATTCGATTCTATTAATGTGATACGCTGTTAAAATAAAATGAGGTAACTTACATAGCAATATAGGGGTGCGGGCTGGACTTCTCGGGTAGTGACGTCATAAACAAACAATCGACGATCAAACATACTGAAGACGATGAGGCGTTGTCACATTTAAAAAAATATAGATTTAGGAAAAAATATTTTGTTTGTGTTGTCAAATCATAGCACAATTTCATATTTAAATTTAAGTTATATTAGTATTTTTATTTAGGAGAATTATGTACTTAGCTTTAGTAATTAAGAATTTATTGATTTAACGACAATTAATTGCATTTCGGTACCAAATTGTTTTAACAAAACTGCATGAGATTAAATATAATTTTTTGGAGTTTGTCTTATACTCGTACACGTGTTTACACGTGTCTTATACTCGTACGTGATTTATATTTTAATAAATTAGTTCATCAAATACGTCTCTTATTGATATTTTACATCGTTCACAACAAGAAAGAATAACTAAAAATAGTTTTAGTGGTGCGGAACCACCGTGCAGCGCTACGAAATAAAAATGTTAAGTACTGAATTTAAAGATTTTGTTTCATTTTATTATTTAATATAGCACTGTGTAATACCCTGTTTTTTACTTTTCGACACAAAGGAAGCCCTTATTTCTTTTAAAATCAGCAAAAACAAAAACCCCGAACATTTTTATTAATTAAAGAACATTATAAATACCCTTTCTGATCCGTGGAACACCAAAGTTGTTCGCCTAGGTGTTTACGGTTAACTTTCTGTACCTTTTGGCCGCCTAACGAGTGAACCATGGGTATTTATACAAAATAATGTACCTGTAGTTCGCTTAAATGTTGAACTAGGCATGATTCTATAAAATAATGTACCCATGGTTCACCTAACTGGGAAACCTCAAATGATGTTAAATATTGTACTTTCAAAAAGTAAAAGTTTAAATTGATGAAATAAAAGCAACAAGTACCGTAATAACCGTAAAATAAATACCGTAAAAACTTTTTTTTTAGTCGCAAACCTAGTTTAACTACGAATATGACCATTTTAAAATTTTTAATGATAGTGATGCCAGTGAGGTTCCTTTTGACGCCTTTGTTCGATTTATTTAGGAGGATCTTAGACAATCGATTTTGCATAAAGGGTAAATAAGGTGATTTTATTTAACATACTATGTACATTATATACAAACTACAAATAGAACTAAAATAATAGGTTATAAATAATTAAGACTAACAGTACAAAACCTATAACTACATCATTAATATACTACTCAAAACAGAATAAGGGCCACGAGGTATTTTTACATTTTGGTGTAATTTAGTAAACATTTACATATTGAAAGTAGTAAAATATTGAGTATACAAACTCTTTGATACCTAAACTTTTTAATATTGTAGTATTCATCTAATGCTGGCAACAATTTTAAATAAAATTTGATTTAAAATTCTTTTTGAAGATTTTGATTCCATTTTCTTTGACGTTTTGCTTTCCTTAGCTTCTTGGTTTATTAGAAATTATCAGAGTTCATTGATATCTCGAGTCAGAAACATCTTTTGCAATATGCCACAAGCACGCAGGCGTCATATGGACTCGCTGACAGCAACCAGAGCCGTTACAATGATTGAAGAAGGTCATTCGCAGCGATCTGTGGGTTTGCAATTGGGTTAGTGTTAGAAGAAGACCTGGTTCGGGCAGAGTTCGCATTACAACAGCTCAAGAGGATCGTTACATTCGATTAAGTGCGCGCCGAGATCGCACAACGACGGCCCGCAAGCTGCAAAATCGTTTACGGCTGACAACGGGTACTCGTGTCAGTGACCAAACTATTCGTAATCGATTGCATGAAGACCAGCAGGCATCAAGAAGGCGAGTTGTCCGTGTTCCATTAACCAGAAATCATCGTGCAAATCGTTTAAGATTTTCCCGTCAACATTTGGACTGGGACATAAACCAATGGGGCATGGTGCTCTTCACAGACGAATGCAAAGTTAAATTTTTTAACGACGATCGGCGTATTACGGTATGGAGAAGACGCAGCGAGATATTTTCAGAAGCCTGCATCCATGAAGTCGATCGTTTTGGTGGTCCAAATGTAATGATTTGGGGCGGGATAAGCTTACACGGCAAAACTGAGCTCGCTATTTTAAATGAGGGTACTGTTACTGCTCAGCGGTATATTGAGGAAGTTGTCAGACCACATGTGATCCCATTTGCACAGCGAGCGGGTCCTGGATTCATCTTGATGCAAGACAATGCTCGTGCACACACGGCTCAAGCGACTCGGTTTGTACTGGAAGCCTCTCAAATTCAAGTCTTGTCGTGGCCGGCGAACAGTCCGGACTTAAATCCAATAGAGCACATGTGGGATCAGTTGAAACGAAGAGTTAGAGACGGTGATCAGGAAATCCACAACCAACAGCAACTCATCAACGCTGTTAAAAGGGCCTGGGAAGAGATTCCAATGGAAAATGTCAGGCATTTGATTGAGAGCATGCACTCCAGGCTTCAGGAGTGCGTAGCTAAACGAGGGGGGCATACCCGTTACTAAAAGATGAGCATGGAGTATTTTCTTTTGTTTTCAGTAACTTTACATTGTTTTTATTTTTAACCTAAAATGTGTTTTTTCTTTCAAAAGCAAATAAACTTTTTAATCATTATTATTTGAATAAATGTATTGGTCTACATGGTAAAAACAACATTCGTTTTCGTTATGGAGACAAAAAAATATATATTGGTTTTATTATTTTCATGGTACAGACAAAATACCTCGTGGCCCTTATTCTGTTTTGAGTAGTATATGTTTAAACAACGACGACATTACGACACTGAGGCGTCAAAGTACTCCTCCGCATCGCTGTCATCCGGGAACGCGCCCAGAAGACTGGCACTACTGGCAGCATTGCCACGTTGAATGTCAATGCTACTTCTTTGACCAAGGAAGAGCCGCCCTCTGCCCCCGTATTGCAGCCGTCATGGGGCTGATCACGCGCGACCAACCGGCGAGAGATTTCCTTAAAAAGGAGACGCGCACTCGGGCCCCATGACTCAAGCGTTTCAACCACAAACGGCTCAAAACTATAGCTAGGTACCAATCGTTATTGGTACCTAGCTATAGTTTTGAGCCGTTAACGTAACGTTTTACAGTAGGTATTCGCGCCGTTTGAGGATCTTGGCAGCCGCATCAGCAGCGCCATTTTGCATTATTTCTGTTCTTTCAAATCCATAATACTTATTGATCATTCAAAATCATATAGGCCAATTGACTTGACAGTGACAAATCGACGAGAACCGACAGCAGAGTTGCCCTATAATAAATTAATATGTTTGTGGTTCGTCCACCGACGAACCGTGTAAGGGGAAAGTTTGGTCCAGCCGTGGCTTCAGTACGTCAGAAGTCAGATGGTAATTTGTTTATTACTTACCATAGCAGAAAGTCACGAGTCCCAGTTTAAGTATCAGTTTCGTATATTTAAAGTGGACAGAATTTTACTGAAAAATATGTTATAATTAGTGGAGTGGCGTGTTCCCGAGACTAGAGGAATGTTTTAAATAGCTTAACTGGCAACCGTAAATAAAAAGAGGTTTACTATGTAGTCTGTGGTTGTTTAGTGTGTCAGCTAAGGATTCTACCAGGGATGCTCGAAATTAAAAAAGTATCGATGTTAACATCTATTCAAAAGCAAGTACACTCATTATAAAAAGTAACTTTGTTTTTGAAGTTTTCCTTTATATACATTCTTTTGTTGATACAGATATTC
>OZ059813.1:5957204-6163664 GCA_964057025.1 Standfussiana lucernea
AAAGTTATTTTCCACTTTTTTAGTGTTTTGTTTTGGAAGTCGGTTTTTTTTTTTGCAAAAAAGTTTTTATTTTACCCTTTTTAGGGTTCCGTACCTCAAAAGGAAAAAACGGAACCCTTATAAGATCACTTTGTTGTCCGTCCGTCCGTCCGTCCGTCCGTCTGTCAAGACCGTTTTTCTCAGGAACGCGTGGAGGTATCAAACTGAAATTTCTATATGATACTTAGTTCTACTGTCCCTGGAAGCTGTAGAAAAATCAACCTTCTAAGTCAACGCAATCAAAAGATACAGCCACTTAGGCCGCAAATTTCCGCAAATTTTCGAAACTCGCACGGGAATCAAAACCTACAGGGTACTTCCCGTGAACTTAGAATCTTGAAATTTTGTACGAAGTCACGTCTTATAGTACAGATATAGGAAAAATTACGAAAACCGTAAATTTTTAGTTTCGTCATATAAAAAAAAGTTATATACCCACAGGTTTGTACGGAACCCTCGGTGCGCGAGTCCAACTCGCACTTGACCGGTTTTTTTAGTTATCGTATCACACACAAATCCTTGTCAAGTATCAATTTCGCAATTTCTTTTCTTGGATGACATTTTTTCCAGTTATTTTGATTTCAAAACCAAACTGCTGAACCGATTTTGATGAAATTTCTATGGGACCAATCGGGAAGTAAATCCATTCAGATAAAAGAAGAATTTTTCAAATCGGTTCATAAATGACGGAGATATGAGGTAACAATATTTCTCATATTCATTAATAGTCACCGACTTCCGAAAGTAAAGTTATTTTCCAATTTCTTTATGTTTTTTTGGAAGTCGTTTTTTAGTGTCTTTATGTATTATTCCTGTAATGTGTTTTGTGTGTACATAAATAAATAAATAATAATAAATGCAGACTTCTTTCTAACGATCGCGTGGAAGTCGTCGACGTGTGCCTGCGCGAACATACCCGATGCACTGCATAAACGGGGCAGCCCAACATCCTGAATCCATTATTATACTGGACCCTTAACTTTGAATAAAAATCAAAATGGCAAATGGAGATAGATGATTATGCTACTTTCGTTAGTGTACATTTGTAATTTCGTATTATTTACCTACTTTTTTTTTGGTTAGATAATGTTAAGTCTTTCGAGGTCGTGGTTAAATAATAACAACCGCTCGGGTCGATCTTTAGGTTAAGCCGCTCTTGCCTAGGTTTGTCCGTGGATGGACGACTACCCGACACAACAAGTTTCCTCCGTGCCTCAGAAAGCACATTAAGCCGTTGGTCCCGGCTGTCATTTGTAGATCTTTGACAGCCGTTACATGTAGTCAGTGGCCCGAAAAAGTCTGACAACCAGTCTTACTAAGTGGTATCGTATAACAGTACTAACTGGGTTGTGGAGGTCAGACAGGCAGTCGCTCCACATAAAATACTGGTATTCAGCTGCATCCGGTTAGACTGGAAGCCGACCCCGACAAAGTTGGGAAAAGGCTACGCAGATAATTTTCAAGTTAACTTTTTTTAAACAAGAATAGAATATAGTTTATTGTACACCAAAATTGATACAGAACGGTTTTACAAAAATTAAACAACCAACAACAACAAAAAACAACAACAACAAACAACAACAAACAACAACAAGGTTCAAGTTCCTCGTTTATACTACTAAAGTTACTGAATGGTAACTTACCGGTATACTTGACAGGCAGAGGTATGATAGTACTGTTAGGCCTCTTTGGTGGCGGGTCACCCATCTCAGTTCTCGCTTCGTCCACCAAATTCTTGTTTACTGGTATCAGATGCATGTTGTGTTTCGTCAAAGCTGTCTGTTGATAAAAAAAAATACAGCTACAGAATGTCCCAAGAAAGGACGTCAAAGAGAAAAATAAATAATCTTAAGTCAGGTGAGATTTAAAAAAATATATATACAGGTTGGTTGGAAGGGAAACCGACGCGAAAACGGTTACCGCGTACTCAGTAACTCAGTAAGTATATCATTCTGAATTCCTGCACATCGAAATTTTTCTTCGGTAATTTAAAAAGCGACTCGGCGACTCTGCGTTCCATAACTCAGGTTGTGGATGTCGGAGAAAAAACAGCCAAGCTAAAGTGGGAGTGGGCTGGCCACGTAGCGCGAATGCACCCGGAGAGGTGGGCGAAGATCGTCACTCACTGGACGCCTGACGGAGGAAATCGCCGTCGAGGTAGACCGCGGCGAAGGTGGTGTGACGATCTGATCTTGTTTGAAGGGCGAACATGGCCAGATATCGCACAAGACAGACAGGTTTGGAAGAAGAAAGGGGAGGCCTTTGCCCAGCAGTGGGACACATGACAGGCTAACAAAAAAAAAATAAAAAAAACAGCTGGTTCCTACAAAACTGCAATACCTACACGGTCAACATATGGAACAGCAGATAAAAAAAAAAACGATACAAAAGTCTATACTAGGGGGGTTCAGAATGATGTACTGAGTACGTGGTAACCGTTTTCGCGTCGGCGTGCCTTCCACCCCGTATAAATAAAATATCGTCAAGTGAATGATCACTGTACATACATAGAAAACTTTACAAAAAGGTGTCTAAAAATTTCCGGGACAAGTCAATTCCTGGACCATAGAGAGTAATTGAAATAACTAAAAAACTCTTAATTATTATGAACAACTTTTAGAAAGGGACTTTGACCGCAAAAAAAAATCTGCTGTCAATCAAGTATAGAACAGCAATTTTTTTATTTATGTCCGGTTACCTCGACAATGTGTAAGGAAAATGTCGTGAGCAAAGTTTTGAGTATGAATGTGGATGGGTATAAGAGTAGAGGAAGACCAAAGAAACAATGGATGGACTGTGTGAAGGACGATATGGCAGAAAAAGGAGGTGTCTGATGAGTTGACGAGTAATAGAGAAGTATGGATGAAGAAGACATGGCAAGGCAGGAGAAGGACGATGGTGTAAGGAACTGCTGCTGTACGTTAAGCCGTTGGTCCCGGCTGCCATTCGTAGACCTTCGACAGTTTGTACAGTAGTCAGAAACCCGAAATTCTGACAACCAGTCTTACCAAGACGTAGTGTTACCCGGTAGCTGGGTTGTGGAGATTAGATAGGCAGTCGCCCCACGTACAAACTCAAAGCATTTATTTCAATAAAACCGTTACAGACTCTTTTGAAGCTACAGTCCCAGTCACAGGGCATAATAACTTGTGAAAGTGCTGTAGTTGCCCATTCGAAAGCGTAGATCTCTATGGAGAAGAATGGGCAAGAAACTCCATGGACACTCTTTTAAATCAATTTTTTTTACAAGATCTTGGTTACGGCATTCAGTGTTTTCGGATAGGATCACGACAAACTTAACATATTTAAAAATAAATTCTATAAGCAGTTTCAGTTAGAGGACAGTGAGTTATCATTCCAATAATCTATTAATGAATTAAATAATAACATTAATCATGACGGGAACCTCGTGAAAGCCGAGAAAGATAAACAAATCAAGTATCTTGACTTGGCTCGCGAGGTTGTCGACATGACGTGGGAAGTGGACTCGGTGATCATTGTGCCGATAGTCGTTTCAGTCAATGGCTTAATTGCCAAGAGCCTCGACCAATACCGGAGGAGGCTCTCGTTAGGCAGCTGGATCAAGGGCTTGATTCAGAAAGCGGTACTCCTGGACACGGCTCGTATTGTTAGGAGGTTCCTCTCTGGAGCCCTGACCGCTTTAGCTGATAGCTTGGACCCTGTTCCCGATACCGGTGGGCTACTATTTTTTATATTTTTAAATGTTTTTTTTTATTTTGAATTTTATATAGGAATATTTAAAAATGTAATTAGTAAGTTAGAAAAATAAATAAAGGACATTAATCATAATTTTAATTTGAATCTTAATTTACTTTGAGTTATATTAAGATCTCCATTTCAATCACCATTGATTTATTCTGACATTACTATTTAATTTGATTTGACTGTATTCTGGATATTTTAATTTTAATAATAGCATGATTCTTTATTTGTATGTATACCTAATTTTAATGTATTCCTAATTTTAATTTTAGTTATGTATTTAGAGCATGTGTACTCGATAATATGCAAGCCGTGGTTACCTGTAATTGAGTGTACGTTACAGGACAACGTATTCTGTAGTAGTTTTAATTTTATGACTGATAATGTTATGTAACTCGTTGGTAATCCAAAATAAATAGGATAGACTGGTTGCCGACTCCAACATAGTTTGGTAAACGATAAGCAGAATATGATGGGCGGGCTTATTTACCTGTAGTGGGGTCCATTCGTCGCGAGTGAAGGTGTGAGGATCCACGCCGACGGTAGCGCCCTCTGACAAGTGGCTAGTCAACCATTTCTCTATGGTCGGTGTATCGGTTAGGGCTGTGGGCAAAAATAACATTGAAAATCATTATAGAGAGTGATTTTTTTAAATGGAACAATACGGGGAAATGCATAAGAAATTTAATTAAAATCATCAATTAAATAAATTTTAGCACACATTTTTATATGTCCCGTCTCCACAACATATTAGCATCCGGTTAGACTGGAAGCCGACCCCAACATAGTTGGGTAAAAGCTATGCAGACGTGGATTTTAGGGCTCATGGTGATAGCGTAATAAGCCAAAAGAAAAAAAATACGTATTTTCAAAATTCGTATTTTTTACACATCCGGTCAATTTAGACATCCGAGTGTACAATAATTCGCACCCAGCTCAAAGTTGTTAGGATTGTTCAAAACACCATCATAAATGAAATCCTCATCGATCCGATACCTGGAAAAAAAAATACTCGGGGTCATAGGTCACAAAAACGGATTTTTCGCGATTTTCAGCAAAACGGTAAGTTTTATCATAAAATTAGTTCAGACAAAAATTGTAGATGAGATAATTATCGATGAGGATTTTTTAGATTTCATTTAAGATGGTGTTTTGAACAATGCTACCAATTTTGAGCTGGGTGCGAATTTTTGTACCTTCGCTCCTATTTTTTGGTCTAATTTGACCGGACTACAATGGTCATAGAAATCGAAAAAACATCATATTTTTTTTTCATGTTTTGTCGTCTTTGCTAGCGAAATTCTGTACCCAGACGTATGAATCTATAATCCTATAGATTTTCAATAATTACACCTTGTATAGAAAAAAACCTAGTAAGTAAAATATATCTTTTTAGAATTTAAACATCGGTGAAGGAAAACGTCGTGAGGAAACCTGGACTTATCTATACTAATATTATAAAGCTAAAGAGTTTGTTTGGTTGAACGCGCTAATCTCAGGAACTACTGGTTCGAATTGAAAATTTATTTTAGTGTTGCATAGCCCATTTATCGAGGAAGGCTATAAGGTATATAACATCACGCTGCGACCAACAGGAGCGGAGCATCAATCAAAAATGTTACGCAGACGAAGTCGCGCGGGTCAGCTAGTAAAAAATATTGCTAATACACACGTCCGCTCTGTCATGTTTAAGCACAGAATACAAAATAGTACATCCAATTTAATCAAACTCAAAAATAATGATAAAAACTCACATTGTTTCATCAGAGTCCAGAGGCTCAAATCAGCTTCCTTTTCAAACTGGGTATAGTAACGCCCGTCGGTCCATACCAAGGCGGCTGATGACGTCACTACGGCTGTGCCAGCTGAGCCGGTGAATCCGGAGATCCACTCGCGTCTGGCGTCTACAGGTGCTATGTATTCAGACTGCAAGTGAGGGTTTAATAAAGTAAATAGGAACGGGTAACATCCTCCAGGTTGTACGAGGACTCAAACACGGTGGACTTGACAATAGTGAATCAGCGGAATAAACGACGACGTGTCGCGTTATTCTACGATTTGCATCGTTAAAAATCGCGATGATTTAGATGTCGTGAACTGAAAATTGGCGAAAGAATCCTGCGCCAATAGCCGCGTACTGACTGAGCGAGCAGCCTCGCGAGGCAGCCTCCGAGGTTTGCTTCGGGCGAGGCACGTCCTGGCCGGCCGAGGATTTGCATCGCGCGGCTGCCTCGCGAGACTGCTAGCTCAGTCAGTACGCGGCTAATGATGGGAAGAAACAGCTAAATCCAGTACCTTGTGATGTGCCGTTCACCGTACCACGATTAGATATTTTGTTATGATTTTTTAACTAGCCATGTTAGTCAGTTAGTATGTAGATATTAGTCAAATCTTGCAACAATCTTGCAACAATCTTGCAACAACAAACCAGTAGCTAAACCCCGAAACGGCTGGACCGATTTTGACGGGACATTCACTGGCAGATAGCTGATGTTATAAGGAGTAACTTTAGCAAATTTTATTTTAGAAAAAGGTTTGGGGTAAATTGTTAACAAAATCCGATTCAAATAGGGAAGAAATGTTTTATTTATTTATTTATTTATTTAACAATTTATGTACACACTAAATACAGAAATCAAGAAAGGAACAGAAAAGAGAGTACAAAGGTATTGCTTATTTCTAATGAAATCTCTTCCAGCAAACCTGCGAAAGGAGATAATAAAAAAAGAGATGTAGACAAAGTGTGTAAAAGAAAAAGAGAAAATGGAATACATAAAACATAAATCAGATAACTATTTTAAATATAATATACAATATAAGAATATACTTACATACATATCAATACAAAGATACATACAACAATCCTATAAATACAATATAATAAATAATAATAGATACTTTTGCAACTATGACGAAATGGAAAGATAATGTTTGTGGTTGTTGATGTGTTTTAATAATAATTACACGCGGACGAAGGTCGCGGACAGGAGCTAGTGTAATATAAGTTTAGTATACTCACATTGTGGGCATCCGCGGTAGGCACGATGTAGGCAGCGAGCGCTTTCGGCTGGTTAGCCATCAGCGCTCTAAGCGTTGTTAGCCGCTGTAGCGACATCTTGTGGTGGGCTGGAATTAAATTTTTCGCTGGAGTAAGCTGATTATCCTATTACCCAGTATTGACTGGGTTGTGTAGGTCAGATAGGCAGTCACTCCATGTAAAATACTGGTATTCAGCTGCATACGGTTAGACTGGATGCCGACCTCGACATAGTTGGGAAAAGGCTAGGCAGATGTTGACTAGTTTTTAAGGTTATAACTTTACTTTAAATTGACATGAATGATGTAACCGAGACTTTGTAACAATATAATGATTTAAAAGAGTGTCCATGGAGTTTCTTGCCCATTCTTCTCCATAGAGATCTACGCTTTCGAATGGGCAACTACAGTACTTTCACAAGTTATTATGCCCTGTGACTGGGACTGTAGCTTAGTTTTTTTTTTTGTGTTTTGACATTCAAAAGTGCCTGGAATGGTCTGATTGAAATAAATGCTTTGAGTTTGATACCTCCTTGACCCTCATACTATTCAATGCGCATCAGCACAATGTTTTGGACTGCGTTACATTGAATCCTACGTGATTTTTCACCCAAAAAAAGTTTCTCAGCAATCATTTTTTGCGTAGAGTTACTTAGTTGGGTGTACAGAATGCTTGATTGACGGCTTCGGCGATTACTATGTTGGTGTCGTGGCAAAAAGTTGTTCAGTTTGATGGTAGATTTGTGGTCATATTTTTACATAATATGGTATGGCCATATGTAAAAATATGACCACACATTTCTGATACTTGCCGTATAGAGTTCGGTTCAGTGGTACAGACAGACAGACAGACAGATTACTGTTATTCTTTCTAACAGACAAAATGTAAGAAAATATATGCATAAAATTGCCATAACAAAGCTTATGTACAACGGTGAGCGTAACCCAGAATTGGATTATCTTGCAGCAGACCTTACTTCGATCTTTATTTATACAATACAGTGTGAAAGGGACACCAACGCACATCGAAATTTACCATCGGTAAATAAAAAAAAAAAAAGTTTCCATACATTTTCACCGTGTAGGTATTCCACTTTTGTACAAAACAGCTATTTAAAAAAAAATACCGATGGTAAATTTAGACGTGGCCTCCCCACATCTAAATTTACCATCGGTTGCAGCTGTCTATAATCATGTGCTGAGTACGTGGAAACCTTTTCGCTTCGGTGTCTCTTCCAATCTGTTTAATATTACTATGGAAATTATGCAGTATGAAGTAAGCATTACCTTTATCTATAGAATGCTTGATATCTTCATGCGATCTTGAATACGACTGCTCGACTAAACTGTGGACAACAATAAAATTACTTAAATAATCGTTTTACTTACAATAGCTTGATAAATCAGCAAGACATTGTTGTTCATAAAGTTACGTCTCACAAACAAAGATATATCAAGAGAGACATTTCAAGTTGAAAGTACAATTTTCGACATCGGACGCATATGGTCGGATGTATAATTTCTCTGTGTTTGAAAATCCTACCTTATGCTTACAAGCATAAAATGTGTGATGTATGTCAGATGTAAAAACTCTCTGTATTGGTACACATCCGTCCTTATGTCTGATATCGAGAATTTTGAAGGCTGTATGCGGTTGCGCTCGCTATTGTATAGGCTTTCAGTAAAAGGAGAAGTCAGCTTATTCTTTGAAATGTGTCATCGTTCATACAGTTTATCACTCGTGAATTTTCAGAAGGACCGAAGGCAGAGGTTTATAGCAAAACCCACATTCCTCCAGTTATAAGACCCATGTAATAGGGAGCGATCCTATGAAACTGACCCAGACTCTGAGTTACTATTGAGAATTTTTCGTAGATAAACTTATAACTCTTAGCCAGGTCGGGTAGCTACTAAGCCCAGGACCTTACGCCTAGCAGTCGGGCTCTCACACATAACGACCAAGGTAGCAGGCCTACTCTCAGTACCTCTTCTATTACCTTTATGAACATTTTTGCGCCAAGCATATTACCCTGCAGTAAACCACGATACTAAACAGTAAGTATTGATTTTATACACTTCGATAATAAGGAAAATTCTGGATTATAGATAGAAGATACCTATCTTGTATTGGAAAGAATTATATTTTTTGAATAGCCCAGTATCGCCTTTTATTTTGTACTGTGATTTAGATATAAAAATGCTTGGTAGTATTGTGACTTAAGCAATCAAAAGCCTATCATATCTATGGCCTTTACAGTTATGCAGGCCCTATAAAGATTCAAGTATTATATATATCTGGAACGATAAAATTAACTATGCTTCTTGATAAAATATTCCAATCTCACTGAGTCAGGTTAACTGAGAAACACATGAAGTTTGTGTCAAACAAGTTATTTAAAATCTAGATCTGGACATGATCTGGATGTAAAGTGAAGGAAGTAAATTCTGAGATTAAAGCTAGTTAGACGTATGGCAGGAAAATAAAGTGTTGCAGCCGGCGCTAACCTTAAATAGGGTAGGTGGAGGAATTTACTTTAGAATGGTATCCAATCTTTAAACTGGATCTCTTGTTTACAAAAAAAAAATGTGCGAAAAACTACTCACACAATAACACTAAAAAGTAACACATACATTCGCAACATAATTAATTAAAATCAAAACTTAAAACAGCTAAACGAAAATACATTCACTTAATAAATATTTCATTTACTAAATCACAATTTTATTAACACGATCTAATTCAAAATAGACGCCATTTTCATATGACAATGACAATATTGTGACACACAAGATTCGCGGCAACTTTCGAGTCGTTCGGAAACGACGCACGTCTGCAGTGAATTGATAATCTGAATAGGACAAAATTAAATAGGAACACAATGGCGTGGGTAAAGGTGTGTTTATATACAATACTTATCAATAAAAAACCGACTTCCAAAAAAAACACTAAAAAAGTGGAAAATAAGTTTACTTTCGGAAGTCGGTGACTATTGTTTGTTTCATTTGACTTTTTTGCCACCGACTTCCGAAAGTAAAGTTATTTTCCACTTTTTTAGTGTTTTTTTTGGAAGTCGGTTTTTTTTTTGCAAAAAAGTTTTTATTTTACCCTTTTTAGTTATCGTATCACACACAAATCCTTGTGAAGTATCAATTT
Source organism: Standfussiana lucernea (assembly GCA_964057025.1). Taxonomy (NCBI): domain Eukaryota; kingdom Metazoa; phylum Arthropoda; class Insecta; order Lepidoptera; family Noctuidae; genus Standfussiana; species Standfussiana lucernea. The sequence continues at coordinate 5,967,157 of OZ059813.1, forward strand.
CGCAATTTCTTTTACTTGGATGACATTTTTTCCAGCTATTTTGATTTCAAAACCAAACTGCTGAACCGATTTTGATGAAATTTCTATGGGACCAATCGGGAAGTAGATCCATTCAGATAAAAGAAGAATTTTTCAAATCGGTTCATAAATGACGGAGATTTGAGGTAACAAACACAAAAAAAAAAACATACAACCGAATTGAGAACCTCCTCCTTTTTTTGAAGTCGGTTAAAAAAGAACTAATTGATATAGGGTTTCGCAAATGACATGTTTTTAGGTTTCTTTATTCATATTATCTTTCAGTCTTCTTCCTTTATCGTGTGGTTTGTGACTAACCTTTGCAGGTTAAGTGTTATTGGGTTTTCCATCAAGAATTTCTCAGTAGCAGCCACAGAGTCTGGATATGTGCCCGGTTGATGGCATTAGGCTCGCCCCTTATTACATGGGACTTACACATAACTGACGAAATGTGGGTGTACTATTAGGTACCTACACCTCTGCCTAACCCTTCGGGGATTTCAGGCGCGATGTTATGTATAGTTTACAAAAACTGCGGTAATTGCGGAGAAGGAACTGTTTTTTGGCCCAAGTCATCATCATCGACATCATCTGCCTAGCCTTTTGGCCCCAACTATGTTGGGGCCGGCTTCCAGTCTAACCGGATGCAGCTGAATACCAGCATTTTACATGGAGTGACTGCCTATCTGACCTTCACAACCCAGTTAGTACTTGGTAATACGATACCGCTTGGTAAGACGTGTCAGACTTCCGCGCCACTGACTACCTGTAACGACTGTAAAAGATCTACAAATGACAGCCGGGACCAACGGCTTAACGTGCTTTCCGAGGCACGGAGGAGCAAATTGCCACAGTAATGGATGGTCACCCATCCAACCATACGGGCGGACCTCGACAAGCATTAATCCGTGTAGCTGTCATTGTTAAGCCATCAGCCCCAAAGTTGAAAAAAAAAACGGAGTGAACGACCCTTTATTTTGTGCAACAGAAGAATGAATACACTAGCAATTTACAACCAATTGTAAACTCTACGAATAACAAGTTACAGTTACAAGTATAATGGTCGCAAAAAATCCTAGATTGGACCAGTCTGATACAAAGAAAATCTATTTTTTTTAATGAGCCTATTCTGTCCCACTGCTGGGCAAAGGCCTCTCTCATGCCTTTCCAACTCTCCCGGTGTATCACCTTCTCTGGCCAATCAGACAGGAACGAGTCCAAATCGTCACGCCAGCGTTTCTTGGGCCTGCCTCGGTGGCGACGACCGTCTTCCGGCACCCGCTGTGTGACGATACTGGCCCGTCTGTCCTGACCTAAGTTGGAAATGTGACCCACCCACTCCCATTTTAACCTCGCAGATATAATTTAAAAATATTTCAAACGACTTTTTCACTCTCGGTATATTATTTTTTTGATGTGGGTACTAATAACAATCAGTGAATAAATGAACCAACGAAGCCTTTAACAAAGCATTCTGTACATAAAACTAAATAACCAAATACATGACTTTTTTGTTGGGTTGAAAAATCATGTTTTACGGTAAAACTCAATGTAACGCACTCAAAACACTGTGCTGATGGATGCATTGAACAATAAACGGGTCATGGATGTATTTAAAGTAAACTTTATAAGCTTTAAAACTAGTATTTAAAAAAAAAGTTGTGAAACTTTGACCCCCAACATCTCCGTAACTAGAAGGTTCTCAGGTATGGTATACGAAAAAAACTGATTGCAATGACGGGGTGGACAAATGCCTTTCGGCTTTCTTTGTAAGAGTCAACTTACACCCTTTATAAACAGGTTTATCGACAATTAACCCGCTTGCACCACAAATCACTAAATAGACGAACGTTTTGCTAAATGAAATCAAAATTTGGATTGAATATGTTTATCAGGCTTTAAAAGGGAAAACTGTATTGTTCGTGACCCAGAACTAACACGTAACGTCCTATTTATGTACTTAAGCATTAAAATAGCCACTAGTGGTGAATAGCTGTCAACACTTGAATTTCGAAAACTGCTCTCGAAAATAAAAACCAAATGTAAATGAAACAAGCAATAGTCACCGCCTTCCGAAAGTAAAGTTATTTTTCACTTTTTTTGTTTTTTTTTTTGGAAGTCGGTTATTTTTTTGAAAAAGTTTTTATTTTACCCGTTTTTAGCTATCGTATCACACACAAATCCCTGCCAAGTATCAATTTCGCAATTTCTTTTACTTGGATGACATATTTTTTCCAGCTATTTTGATTTAAAAACCAAACTACTAAACCAATATTGATGAAATTTCTATGGGACCAATCGGGAAGTATATCCTTTCAGAGAAAAAAAGGATTTTTCAAATCGGTTCATAAATGATGAAAATATGAGGTAACAAAAACAAAACAAAAATACAACCGAATTGAGAACCTCCTCCTTTTTTTGAAGTAGGGTTAAAAACCTGCTGCCGACCCCAATAACGTTGGAAAAAGTCAGGCAGATGATGTTGGTAATTAATAACATTTAATTAACGCGCAAATACCTATCCAATTCTATCTCGGTTTACCCCCACGTCCCTTTTCACCCCACTTTACCGAAGACACCTATTTATAGAAATAATAATAATCAGTATTTACGAGAACCTCGTGAAAGCCGAGAAAGATAAACAAATCAAGTATCTTGACTTGGCTCGCGAGGTTGTCGACATGTGGGAAGTGGACTCGGCGATCATTGTGCCGATAGTCATTTCAGTCAATGGCTTAATTGCCAAGAGCCTCGACCAATACCTGAGGAGGCTCTCGTTAGGCGGCTGGATCAAGGGCTTGATTCAGAAAGCGGTACTCCTGGACACGGCTCGTATTGTTAGGAGGTTCCTCTCTCTGGAGCCCTGACCGCCGGTAGCTTGGACCCTGTCCCCGATACCGGTGGGCTACTATTTTTTACATTTTTATTATTTTATATGGGAATATAAAATGTAAAAAAAAAGAATGAAAAATAAATAAAGGAGACAAATCAGTATAAAGAACAAACAGTGTTTACCTGAGAAACACGATCGCACACAATCACAGATAAATTAACACTGATAATGGAACGATTACGCAATAGATAACTTTAAACTGCTTATTGTACCACCTGTTACATCGAGTAACATCATATTAACTTCAAGGTCAACACAGACAGAGCAGCAAGACACTCGAGCAAAATTTCATCGATAAATTTAATCATCATCAGCCTACATCAGTTCACTAGACATAAATAAATAAATTAAATAAATATTTTTTTATCCTTGTAATTCTCTTTTATCTTGTCCCAGAGAACGGGACGAGCTTCCACTAATTTCAATTTCAATTTTCAAATATCTTTATTTACCATAAAAAATAATAACAAAATGCACTTACCCTAAGCTACATTAACACACTAAAAATGTTGACACTTTATTAGGCTAGCAATTCGCCTTTCAAAGCTTATATACCTAATACTTAGTTTAAACTGGTAATAACATAAACTTAACACACAATATTTATGGGTATATAATGACAAAAATGTAAATTATTTAGTTAATTATAATTTACTGCTTGCATGTAGGTAAGTCGAAAATATTTGAATCGCTAGCTGATCACGCAGTCTACGTATGTAAACACAAGCAAACGCGCGACCAGCTAACGATCAGTGGACGGAGCTTCCCTTCCCTGCCGCCCGCGCTCCAGCGTATTAGCGACCGGGGCCGTGCTTCACTAGTGAAATTAAAAAGTCGACATCTAAATTGTCAGCCATTATTATGCATTAGTTAACACGTGCCAACTAAACAACAACAAAACATTAACTACCGAGCGGTTCGCCGTGTGCCACCGTGGTGCACCGTATACGGCACCGTGCCGCGGCGCGACGCCGCGCGCCGTGGCTTTACACGGTGGCTAGTGCCGTACCGTAGACATGGTGTCCACGCCCATAGGCCTCTCCAATCGCACGCCACTCAACTCGATTCCCGGCAACTCTCATCCACCTGGCTGCCTCGTTTCAAACCGGTGGCGACCATTTCTTCCAATGAAGGAGCGCCTTTACATATTCTACAGACTTTAGTTTGTCAATTTTGACTTATTCGTAACTTTAAACTTTGCGATGTCAACGCCTACGCTATACGAATGTCTAATCGACCAAGTGCGAAATGACTCCAAGCAGAATGGCGTAATAAACTTCCCAGCAACAATTTTTTGATCCGTAAATCTGCCTTCTGACATTATACGCCTGAATTAAGTTATCTGTGTTTATACCTATGTCACACCGACTTCCATAATTAACATTTTGCTAAGTATCGATTTGCCCTTTCACAACGAGGAGACCCGAGCAGGTCGAGAGGAAACGATTGGGTGGTCGCTATTTATAGTCTTATTCGAAGATTTATACCAGTAGGGAAATTTTCATCATCATCTGTCTAGCCTTTTATTTATTTAAACTTCATGTACAAGAGTGGTACATAAGCGGAGTTAATGCCACAAGGCATTCTCTACCAGTCAACCATTGGGTGAAATAGGATAGCATTGTGATAGAGTAGGTACAATGAAATAAATACCTAAGAAAAAATACCATTTTGTTAACATAAATTGATATACATAAATAGGTTCATACTAATACATATATACATAAGTACATATATAAAGCAGTGATAGCCTTGTGGTGTGACCGTTGGACTGCCAAGTCATAGGTCTCGATTTCGAACCCAAGACGCACCTCTGATTTTTCGGAATCATGTGCGTATTGTATAAATCACTCGCTTCGGTGAAGGAAAACATCGTGAGGAAACCAGCATGCCTGAGAGATATTTCTCGACGGCATGTAAAGCCAAGTCAGAGGCCCATGGGCGGCATAAAACTCTGACACCAGGTTAGGCACCAACCACACAATAAAGAAGAAAGAATAAATATATATTCAGATAAAATAAACTAATACATATAAATAGTCCTAAATACGAGAACCTTATAATAATTACTAATGACTACATAGTGAGCAATTTAGTCTGACTTTAAATTGTACTTTCGAACTGTTGAGCCGGGAAACCTTTTTGCCGGTTGGAGTTTAGCCTTGCGCGCGCTATGAAGCGAGGACTTTCCCAATTTAGGCAGTAACGGTTTGGTTGCTTTGAGGGTCTAGTGTTTGCAATCGCGGCTGCTGACCTTGAAGCCTTGAGTTCGATTCCCGGGTCGGACAAATTCTTATTGGGTTTTTCCATCATGAATTTCTCGGTAGACTGCCATGGATTCTGGACTTATGCCCGATTGATGGCTATAGGCTCGCCCCCTATTACATGGGACTTAAGCATAACTGGCCAAATGTGGGTGTACTATTAGGTACACCTCTGCCTAACGCTTCGGGGATTTCAAGCGTGATGTTATGTTATGTATCGGGTTAAGCTTGTCTATAGAAACTATTTAGCGTCCGAGAAGCATGGTCGTGCGACGCACCGTTTCTGAGTTATGGGCTTTCAAAAAAATATCAAATATTGCTCATTTAATAGTACCTGTAAGATATGATACACGAGAACGCCATCAATCATATTGTCCTCCGCAAATATTTGCGGAACGTATAGGATCTCATAGCTACTCAAAATATTTGACTGATGACAGGAGTGACAGTTTTTTAACCTTTTGAACGCCAGAGCATAAACCCACGCGCGTGCCCTCCACGCCAAGCCACAACTTCACCGCATGCAAAAAAATACGTTCAAAAAGAATAGGCATTTCAAAACTTTATCGATAAACAATATTATTAAAGAGACACGACAAGAGCTTAAATATTTAAGGTATACAAATAAAAACACACAAAAGTAATGATTTAATTGCTTATTTCGTGTTCGCATGCATCGCATTTTTTGTCACATATTTCTGACGTTGGCGTACAGGGCACGCGCTTGCTTATCACGTATAAAAGGTTAAGACTGAAATCGGGATATTTACCATGTTTACTATATGTTTCGAGTTCCCAATATTTCGGCGCTGTTGCAAGCGCCATGATGACGGATAAACTGGAGTTATTGTGGGTGGGTATTTATGAGCAGACAAATCGGTCTACCTTCTTGCTGGTTCGTTTTTAACCCACTTCAAAAAAAGGAGGAGGTTCTCAATTCGGTTGTATTTTTTTGTTTGTTACCTCATATCTTCGTCATTTATGAACCGATTTGAAAAATTCTTCTTTTATCTGAAATAATATACTTCCTGGTTGGTCCCATAGAAATTTCATCAAAATCGGTTCAGCAGTTTGGTTTTTAAATCAAAATAGCTGGAAAAATATGTTATCCAAGTAAAAGAAATTGCGAAATTGATACTTGACAAGGATTTATGTGTGATACGATAGCTAAAAAAGGGTAAAATAAAAAAAAAAGTAAAAAATAACTTTACTTTCGGAAGTCGGTACTAAAAATTTGAATGAAACAAACAATAGTCACCGACTTCCGAAAGTAAAGTTATTTTTTACTTTTTTTTTTTTGGAAGTCGGTTATTTTTTTGCAAAAAAGTTTTTATTTTCGAGAGCAGTTTTCGAAATTCAAGTGTTGACCGCGATTCACCACTAGCTAGCTATTTTAATCACAGATATAATAAATACAGGAGATATGATTTGTAAACAAATGTATTCGAGTTCAGATGTCGCCGTGTTCTCCCCACTTAATTCACTAACACAAAAGCAAAAACTATAAGAACGGCACACGAGCTCATATTTCTCCCGCACACAAAGAAACTTACAGCAACACTAATAAACTCACTAATAGAACACAGGCATACATAGGGCGGGGCTTCTACCTATAGCTACGGACTCAGAATAAACACACATCGCAACTAGTGATGTGAAGAGGTAATCGTAGAAAAAATAGTATCGATGAAATTCAGTTACCTTTAATCTGCCCTTTTTATATATAAAAATATAGTACTATTTTTGCACCTGAATTCGAGGTGGCTCAAAGTGAGACGAACATATCGTGTTATTTTTTGTGGGAAACCAGTTTGGACCTTTTCCTGTCGCATTTATCCACTTTTCTTTTATTTTTGGATACTTCGGATAGCTAAAATGTTAAAATAGGTACCTCACATTAGTAAACAACAGAAGTTCCATGTAACAAAAATAGTCTAATTTTTTACCCTTGTGTAATCATTCGTACTAAGGGATCGTATAAAATATCGACAACCACAAAAGTGACATCACCTCTCTAATTATCTACCTAAAACACACCCGCTTCACGAAACTATCGTGTGAGTGAGAGTATCAGTAAAACACTTATCCATTGCACTATTAGACCAGCCGATTCATTGATCGATTTGTATTAAGCAAACAATGGTTGTTGTTCCTAATGAAAATAATTGCTTTTGGTACTTTATCGTGTTTCTAGTATCACGAAGTAATGTTTTAATGAATTTAATAAGAAAAACAATCATATATTAGTATTTACGTGTGAAATGAGATGCCATCTTTCGTATAATTCACAATAGAGGTGTTATTTTTGCAAACAACCTCTGTACAACGCGGCATTTTGTAAAAAATCACAAGCAGTGAAGACGTCGCAAGTTGACATTCGACTAATGGCCGAAACTGGCAACAAGTCTCTTTGCGGCTAGATGCGTTCGCAAGCGCCACGCCTCCTTGCCATATCTCCTGTATTTATTATATCTGTGATTTTAATGCTTAAGTATAGGACCTTACGTGTTAGTTCAGACTCACGGATAATACAGTTTTTCCTTTTAAAGCTTGCTAAACATATTCAATCCAAATTTTGATTTAATTTAGCGAAACGTTCGTCAATTTAGTAAAATAAAAACTTGTATCTTTTCGCGCTGGGTACCGCTACCATTGTCACTCACAACTCGATTCTGTTCCCGACACAAGTAATGGGCAAAGTAGTGGGCGTTCATTATAACAAAAAACAGCCTGTAAAGCCCTCAGGGATCTTAAAAATACATAGCAATATTATTTATATATGTACCTATAATATTGTGAGAAATTAATATTGATGGCACCTCACCTGACCTTTACGTTGCGTAGGTGTAACGTGGGTTTATCAAAAGGTTATATTGAATTATTAGAGAATCTTTCCCACTGGAATCTGGGGGTAATCATTGGCACAAACACGGGTGAGTAGAACCGAAGGGTGTTCGTCATAAAACATTGCGGCTTTATTTCTGGAAAGCACAGGCATTGCGTAGTACCTATGCCTACAGACCTACATTTCGGTGTAGAACCAAGGACATTAATTCACTTCAATAACAAAAAAAACAATAATTTCTTAGTCGTAAAAAGTTATCTCTAGAATAGAAAAAAGTTATCCTGAGAAAATTGTGGAAATTTAAAAAAAAACATCGGGGGTTTTCTTTCATTTGAATTGTGTTTAAAAGAAAGATTTTTTGCGGAACATTGCCAGGTACTTAAATAATCATAAAACTATTTTCACCATCCCTACCTTGTTCATATTCCGCCAATTCGCACTAAGCGTTTCCAAACGTCTTTTATTATGCGCACAGCAAAGGAGTGGAACTCTCTGCCTGTGTCTGTATTTCAGAACGCATTTAACCCTAATCTCTTCAAAGTTAGAGTAAACAGGCTTCTTCTGGGTAAGCTCGCTCCATCGTCGACTCTGTTTCTGTCACCTCTGACCTAGACTAGAGTCAAGAGCAAACTCATCTTAAATTAAAAAAAAAAATCTGTGGGTCAGGTGATATTGCTGATTTAACTGTTTATTGACTTTTCGAACTTGTCCGAAAAATGGCAACCCTGCTCTAGAAATACTATTTCGATCATGAAAATTATTTCACTGAAAAAAGCTACACTATTCTTCTTCCATGCTCGATATCAGAAAAATAAGAATGGTAATAAAAAATAAAACAAAAATCGTGTTATTAAACTATGTATTAAGAATTAAAGTAATGTCTAAAATTAATTTACACTTAACAGATGAGAGTACAAATTATTTACAACAATTTACAATTTTGTTATAGCCAGCAATCATTGTTTTAGATCGGTAATTGTTTCCAGTATTTTTTAAAGCTGACAGACGAGGAAGCTCTATTGGTAAACATTTCGAATATACAAGGTCACCGATTTAGACGAACGGTTACCACGTAATCAGTACAAGTACAGTCCCGGTCACCAACATGTAAACACTTAGCAACTTTTAATAGTGATTTTCTCCTACTGTTCTGATTAAAATTTTATGTTGTTACGAACATAGCATTTTGGAACGCATATTTTTATGAAATAGATCCTATCTCCAAGTTACAGTCATTTTATCTCGCGAAAATTGCTTTTAAATTTAGGAAAGTGTATTTACATATCAGTGCTCGTGACTACATCATCACCAGTGATCGGAGTAGGTAGATTGATTTTTAGTACTTGTATCATAAATGCACACAGAAAGAATAACATGGATAAGCCATTTTTCCGGAAAGTAATTCCGGTATTTTCGGATTCAATTAAATATTGTTAATGTTGGTAGTGATATTATTACTACTCAATTCAAAATTTTAAGGAAGGTATTAAAACTAAATTAATTTATCTGTTGAATAAATAAATAGTGAAAAATCTAAGTCCGTATATTCGAGCCAAATCGTGGTTTTGAGCAGATTCCAGAAGTCAGTATGTACACAAGCCAGGGTCAAGTAACGTTTTAACAACACAGAAGCACACTCTATACGAACCGTAGTAAACGAGTGAGTTACCTGGCATGTCGTCGGCGGGCGTACGCATTGTTTTGATAACCGGTTAGTGCACCACCTATGATCCTTTGTTCTGATTGGTTGGGTTGTGTCAAATCGTGACTGTGTGCCGTTAAAAAAAATATGAAGAATAAAATTTTGCTCATTTTAATACAATTCCAACCTAAGTTCCGGTTTTTTTTTAATAATCAACCAATTCCGGAGGAATGTCCATATTAATATATACGTTTCGGATCAATGACCCCAATTCAATCTACCTACTCCGATCACTGATCATCACACGTAAATTTTTCATAGGTTATTAAAAAAACAGCCTTTTCCTACAATATTGAAATACCTATACGGTTTAAAAGTAAGGAACAGCCGATTAAAAAAAAACCGTTATTTTTTAAATTCCGTGCGCGTTTTGGACGTGGAGTTGCGGACACCAACCCGATATACGAGAAGTATACAAAAATTTATATGTGGGGGGTAGTTCAGAATGATGCCATGAATAATTTATATGTAGGGGGGGAGGGGAGATCAGAATGATGCCATGAATACGTGGAAACTGTTTTAGCGTCAAGTGTCTCTTCCATCTTGTATTGTACTGTAAAATGTTTTGACAAAACAAGATAGCGAGTTACTTGGCCACGCACCAAAATATACCATATACAGCAATTAAGATTATTTGCTGTGCCGGACGTCAAATACAATTACTTTTATTTTATTTAGGTAGCCAACAGCGATACATAAAAATATTTTTACAAAATATGCGTGTTACAATTATTATTATGGCCAATTATAGGTTTCCCCGTATAACTGGGATTTATGTATAATACATGCGAACGGACTAATGCCAGATATTTCCTATTAAAAAACAAAATAAAATTGCAACAGAATACAAGATTACATAAGGTTAAATTTAGATCACATTTTTTTTTGCAAAAAAATGTTGAGTAATAAAAGATGGAAGAAGAAGACAATTACTTTTTTAAACTACAAGAAACGAAGCGAAAGGAGTACGCAAATTATATTACATGACATTCTTGAGTATCTGCATACCCTAATAATTGTAAATCGGCATTTTAAGTTTGTATACAAAATCATACAACGTCAGAATCATAGAATCGGCCGTTATGGCGATCGATATTTGTCGAACAGTGAACGAGAACAAATACAACACTAGCAAATTATCGAGACATTCATGCACAATTTTTATGATTTGACGTCCAACATAAGAAACACGTTACCTATAAATACAATACAGAGAGAGAGAGATTACTTAATTTTTCGTACATACACAAATCGTCAAAAAAACATGAAATTCGCGTGACGTAATTTATGGATGGCCCCTAAGTGGCGTTTAAAACCTGTCAATATTCAATAGCAAAAGAATATACTTATCAATAGCATTTCCATAGCAATTATAACACTCTTGATCGGGTTCAAATGCGTTGGTGAAATTAGCCCTTAGTTTTCACTACAAGTCATACTTAATTCATCCAGTTGCATATTCAACACATAACAATACAAATTAAAAACACGTTAATTGTCAATCACAACTACATAATATGTATTATACTACTTATATAATATTAAATTAACTAAAACACATTTTTTATACAAATTGTTGAACAAAGATTTGGATGGTTAGACGTGCCTTTACCATACCCCCCTCACCGAGGTTGCATAAAAGTGTCCATACTGAAAAAAGCGAGCCCACACAACCCGTATGGAACAATAGATATGGTTTTCAGTATGAGTGAGTGAGACAACACTATACAAGTGTCACTGTCAACAAAACAGAAATGTGGTTATCTTTTGCCACGGTCTGGCAAATCTAACAATCTTAATCTTTGTGGTAGACGTTATTTTAACTTTGTTAGAATACATAAGGCGACATTTCATGCAATACATATTATCCAGTATAATATTACCTCGCTTTGTTTCGACTTCCAGTACAATAAGAGATCAGCTTTTACTGGTTACACATAGGTTAGTTGGTCGTCGTTCACTCAGGCTTATGGTACATGAGTTTTTGAAAGAGACACACAGATTTGCGAGACAGCCCTCTACAAACCCGAGTTCCTTCCCAAACACTCAACATGCCTATTTTTCAATGCCATCAGCATGCCTGAGAGATATTTCTCGACGGCATGTAAAGCCAAGTTTGGCCTATGGGCAGCATAAAAACTCTGATACTAGGTTAGGTTACTACCCACATGAACATATTTTGTAATCATCAAGCAACATGGCGGTCTACCTGAGCACCTTGAGTAGTGACAACAGATTTCAAAGATGATATTGTCACTTAGTCTAAGTTGCTCTTGATCAAATTCCCAATGTCACAGGCCAGACTCTGGTTGTAGTTATTCTCCAATGTAATATTGATGCATGTAATATCAGTTATAAATCACCTAGGCTAAATATTACATTATTTTAAATAAAGCTTAATTGCAAATACAGTTATTCCGTCAGTCCAAGTTTACAATGTTACTATTTAATAAAAACTTTTAGAAGAAATAAAAATAATGTTATGAATACATGAACATAATAGAACACATGCTGCGCCGACCTCAAATAAATTGAGATAAAGTCAAGAGAATGATGTTGAACACAATAAATATAAATAAATATTTTAAAGCATAAAATTACAGTTAGCAAGACAGACTAAAGATAGGTTTTCTTAAAGCATGATCAAACATCAGAATCATAATTCTCATAGTTTAAAACCATTCAAATCCAAGTCGCAATCTCAAGTCTGGCAATCAATGTCAAAAATCTGCATTTTTTTTTCAGACCAAAATTGGGAGACTATACAACCATTTAAATTAAAATAAATTTAACTAAAGAATAAATTGAACATGCATTCAGAAAACTGGAAATGTGGTAAACAAATAATATTATAAAAAAATACAACTACTTCTATAATTAGTAGTAAGGAGTAGTTGTATTTTCACTTAGAATAAAATTAAAAATTCCTAAACTAAAATCGAGCAAGTTTTCATAAAATAGTAACTCCAGACTGGCATAACTATCAGTCCATTATTGTGTGTACACTATACAAATATTACGAGTCTCATCATAAAGTGCTCTGCCACTTCATGTTCTCTGGATATTCATTCAGCTAGACTAGTATTTAGTTATCTGAAACAAATAATTTTTAGATGAAAATTAATCTAAGGACAAAATTTATTTTACTACATAAAACGTAAATGTATCTATAATTTGTGCGATATTGGGTATGCACTGGCTCCTCAGTGGTCTTTGGCCTGCATTCAGACAGCAAATTCAGTCAATTCAATGTAACATAACGTCGTTGAAGTTCTAACACTATGTAAGTCAATCTTTGCGATTTTCACATTTTTATTTTGATGCCGTTTGCTTCAGAATCGGAAGACGCGTTGTTTCAGCCAATCAGAAACAAGCAATGTCTCTGTCTAATTTGAAGTTAACACAAATTATAAAATAGTATTGTACCATTACCTAGGTACATTATGCAATTGTTTCACTCTCCTGTAAAGTTGCTATTTTTGACTTACGCGGTGTTAGAACTTCAACGACGATAAATACGTCTATTTTTTTAAATTAAATATATCCTTCATGTATACAACACACATTCTTGCTATGGCCTCACTTCTGTTTAGAAAAGATTATGTCGAATTTTGAGTGATTTTCGGGAACCCATTAAAAGTGTATGACTGTGTTTGCATAAGTATGTGGTTTAATTGAGAATTGTGTCACACAAGAAGTCGTAGATAATGTATTATAATAGGGAAGAAAAAGACAAACGCTGCACCAACCCCAAGTAAATTGGGTTAAGGGCAGGTGAGTGATGATGAGAAGCCTAGTATAATGCTACTTCTCACAGCAATGGCCAAGGTAGTTATGTGCTCTAAGGACAGACCTGAAGATACTAGAATCTCGATATTTCTATTCTTCTTCTGGTTATTTCTATTCAAAGTTGATGATTTAATTTTGAAGTGATGCAGTAGTTTTTAATTTAACTTCTGCAGCTATTCATAGTCGTCTACCCTGTCAACTTAAATGGTACGAGAAGGTGAGCACACACCCACACACACCTACACACCTACACTACCTGATACACTACCTATCTGACTAGCACCCATGAGGGTAGAAAGTTGACATCAAAAACTACAAAATTGATAAATAATGAAGTGATTAAATTACCATGCTTATCAAGAAAATATTCTTAAAAATACTTCTTGTTAATCTTTTGTACTTCTTGTTAATTTTTTGTTGTGTACCTAAGTAAATACTCGTGTAGTTTTAAAAGTTCAAATGCATGACTCATGATTTAAGTGGAATTTTATACAGTTAAACAAGTTTTTAAAAACAAGCTACATGAATTGCAATAGTACTAGTTGACTGCACACGCATGCATTCTTCCACCATCAGCAATGTGCTGGACATCAGAAGCATAGTCGGATGTACATAACTCTCTGTATTAGTACATTTGACATTATGCTTGGGCATGCGTAGCATGACCACCATAGAAACGGGTTTTGTCAACAGAATAGCCAAAATGACAGATTATGGAAAGATTTATAATATATAATAATACCATCATAATGTACCATCTCAACAAGAATGATATATCCAAGATTTTTGTAAAAACATTATGATTTAAAAGAGTGTCCATGGAGTTTCTTGCCCATTCTTCTACATAGAAATCTACGCTTTGGAATGGGCAACTACAGTACTTTCACAGTTATTATGTCTTGTGACTGGGACTGTAGCTTCATTTTTTATTGCTGTCTTTGTTTCGACAATTCAAAAGTGCCTGTAATTGGCCTACTTGAAATAAATGCTTTGATTGATTGATTTCTATTATCTATCTGTAAATTTGTCTAATCTTCCGTTGACAAAAGTCATTTCTACGGTGGTCATGCTATACGTGCTGATGTCTAGATTTGGGCAAAATAAGCTGTTAATAATATGCTTTACCGTAAACCAATTAACGGTAAATCACAATTTCAGCTCAGAACATCATCATCTGCCTTTACGCGACTACGGTGGGGTCGGCTTGAAGTCTATTTGGATGCAGCTGAATACCGCAGTATTTTACATGAAGTGACTTCTTATCTGACATCTACAATCTAGTTACTGGTAAACACAACAATATCCCATAAAAAGACTGGTTGTCAGACTACCCGTACCAAGAAAAACAATTGATCTATAAAAACATAATAAAGATAAAAAAAAGTCTTACCTCAGCACTCCATAGGAGCGATAGAATTCGAATTATCACCGTAACCACTTAAGCTACCTTGGAACTCAATACCACTGATCTGACTGTCAGCATTAAATGCATAAGAATCATTGCTTGGTGCATGTGAAGTTTCAAGATTCCCATCTCCCGAATCAGCCGCTACCGCCGCGTCTGGCTCCGCCCAATTAATCTTAAATCTAGTCACACGGGGCTCCGATGCTAGGATATTTCTCATTACTTTGTCAAACTGAGGTTTTGCTGGGGGGTTTTCACGTAGTTCAGGCTCCGATTCAGAGTATTCGTTATTAATGAAGTATCCTACTCTGACGAACTCCTGTCCTCGGTAAGAGCATGTTAGAAGCACTACCGTCACGCCTAAAGCGTCGTTTTCGGGGATTCGGGTAACGTCGGGAGGCGGCGCTTGAAATACAAACATGTGCCTGCCTTCGGGTATTGGTCCGACGTAAATTGTGTCTAAAACCTGATCGTGCTCCTCCGTTTCTGCTGATCCAACGTATATCATCTTCCATTCTAGGTCTTCTTTCAGTTCTTCAATGCATTCGAAGGTTAACTCAAATTGAAAAGGATTGAGAAACGGACTAGGATTGTCCAATACAACAACATTGGTTATGTGCACTTTTGCCATGATTGTATGTTTTTACTCTTGTTTCACTTTCGACAAACGATTAGCACGCGTTTTTGAGTATTTCTAGCGATAATAACGCCGGAAAGTTGAGGAAATTAACCGTTTTCTTGTAACGACAGAAAATTCTGTCGGTCGGCGAAAAAAATGACAATTATTTTGGCGGTTGAATTGATCACGTGATCAAAATAAGTATTGACGGCAGCGCTGCTGTGGTGATGACACGTACTAAAATTAAAAAGTTAAAATACTTTGACAGTGACGATGATAGTTGAAAATCAAGGCAATAAATAAATATGTTTGGTACAGCGAAACTATCCTAACAAGCAGATCTAAAGCCTCGCTTCTTATTGATTCAATAAAATCATGATAACTTACATTTTCCGTAGTTTTCCTATTTGTTTTCCACACTTTAAGACCACAAGAAATGTCAACTAACTTTCATAGACAATAAAGAATAAGAAAAATGTTGCCATTAGATAAGAGAAGAAAATTGTAAAATAGGTTTATCCTATTAAGCAATTTTCTTCTCTTGTCTATGCGTATAGGGAGGCGGAAATAAAAGCAAACCGAAAGAAAGCATATAATTTTCTTTTAACTTTTGTATCGTATTCGTATTTTTCCAAACGCATTCACATAATCAGTAGATCAAAATAAAAGCAAATAATATAATAAAGTAGCCATGCTTTTTTAGTTCCACAAAATAATTTTGCATAATGGCAATAAAAGGAATAAATGTCACAAATATATAATATGGCGTCTTTGCTTTGTGTTCATTGTGCATGTTTTCTGTCAAAAATTGTATTGTAATTTAAAACAAAAGCCATTTATTTCGCAACAACACTGTAAATACGTAAACCGCCACTATAATAATATAGTATGAAGGTCAAACGTTAACAACGAACTTAAAACCTAAGAGAAAGGTGCAAGTATTACACCCAGGAAAAAAAGGTAATCATTTTTTGCGCTTTCTTTTGCGTTTGTACACATAATTGTTATTTAACGATTGTATCACAGACCTATCTACGTCTTACATGTGTAGATTTCCGGGTAATTCAAGTATATTGTGTGTAAATCGAAAGTTTTCACTGCATGCCTTTTACGACAATCTTTCGTACAGTTACTTGACTTTTTAAGGATGTCTGTCCATATTTTTGTTCTGAGTCACTGCCTATGTTGTCCCGTATGCCCTCCGTAATTAATACGAGCGTCAATTGTTGATCGGAGCCGTAGATATTACGTACAGAAGCGCAATCAAACATCGCGTTCGCTACTCATCCCAATTAACTCTTCAAAATTAATTTGTTCTTTATATCAGAAGCTGTAGGGACGTTCTTTGGTACTTAAAGTATTGTTTTAACTAGTTTCACTTACTTTGTTTTTGAGATCAAGGCAACATGCATACATTACATTTAATCAGTTTGTATTGGCATAATATATTCCTTTGCAACTTAAAACGTCGTAAGGGCTGTGTTGAACAAGTCAGAAGTAATCTTGAAAATATGAATGGATTGTGTGATTGGTGATAGAAAGAAAGTGAACTCTGTAATGACGTCTGATGTCATTATTATGATGTCAGACAGGTATCATCATAAACTTTTCCAAGCAATTTTAGGTAGGCTTCTATTCTAACCGGATACAGCTGAATACCAGTTTTTTACATGGAAGGTCTGTCTATCTGACCTCCACAACTCAGTTACTGGGAACACAATACCATTTGGTAAGACTGATAGAGGTTTATCGAAGGAAACAATGTTTTGCATCAACTACTTAAAATTCAAATAAGTACATGATATTAGGTAAAACTAAATTTATAATCTAGTATTTGCTTGAGGCTTCACTCCCGTTATGTGCAGAAATTAACCCTTGGGAATGTTTTAAATGTAGCCTATGACACTCTGGCATAATATAGTTTCCTATTAGTCAAAGAATTTTCAGAATCATATCAGTAGTTCCAAAGATTACCCCCAACATACAAATTTAAAAACAAATTTTACCTCTATTGAATATGTTTAAGAACATTTATTTATGATAATAAATAAAATACACGAATAAAAAAACAACGTTTTTTTTACGACATTCTCTCTCTGTCACATAAATAATTATATTTTCTTTATTACAAACTAAAACAATCATCATGCATGCCAGTCATGAGATTAGAACAGTACCTCTTTGCTCTAACAACCTCATTAAAACATTAGTATAGGGTGACCACCCATTACATACCGAGTTTCCTCCGTATCTTGGAAAGCATGTTAAGCCAAAAGCAACGAGTGACTGAGCTTGTCTTACCAACACCGGCAATTCATTCCATAAACGGACAGCCTGGACCGTGAATGACTGGTCATAAAATGAAGTACATGAAGTGGAAGTCTGAAAGGCCAGGTCTCTCCATGAAGACTGGTATTCATCTGCAACCAGTTTGACTGGAGGTCAATCCAACAAACAGAAAAAAAAGGCTAGAGAGGATGTGGTTATAATAATGCTCTCGAACACTAAAAAGCAGTGCCAGATGATAAACTGGTAGGTGACCTCCTGTACCTGCCTTCTTATCATAAACATCTTTATTGTATTTAAAACTTCACAAGGGTAATATCACTGACTATGTGATATTACCTTATTACTTATAAGTGAGCAGTGATAGTCTAGTGGTGTGACCGTTGGACTGCCAAGTCATAGGTCTCCAGTTCGAACCCAAGACACGCATCTCTGATTTTTCAGAATTATGTCCGTATTGTACCTATAATTATCACTTGCTTCGGTGAAAGAAAACATCATGAGGAAACCAGCATGACTAAGAGATATTTCTCGACGGCATGTTAAAGCTAAGTCAGAGGCCCTTGGGCGGCATAAAAACTCTGACACCAGGTTAGGCACTAACCACACGATAAAGAAGACTGACTAAGTATAATCTAAAAACTACAATGACTACATTACACTACTAGATTACTCAAACAAATTCCAATGAAATTATTATTTTATAACTTATTCACTAAGCCACAATATGTTATATTCTAAACTAATATTATATCTTCATCAAAATCATCATCTGCCTAGCCTTTTCCCAACTATGTTGGGGTCGGCTTCCAGTCTAACCAGATGCAGCTGAATACCAGGTTTTTACATGTAGCAACTGCCTATCTGACCTCCACTACCCAGTTAGTACTGGGTAATACAATACCCCTTGGTAAGACTGGTTGTTAGACTTTCTGGTCACTGGCTACCTGTAACAACTGTCAAAGATCTTCAATTGACAGCCGGGACCAACGGCTTAATGTGCTTACCGAGGCACGGAGGAAACTCGGTATGTAATGGGTGGTCCCCCATTCGCTGAATAACCCAGGTAAACGTGGCTTAACCTGTCGTTCGACCCGAGCGGCTGTTATTGTTTAGCCACGAGCTCCTCTCGTTTTTTTTATTTTAACAAAATTATTGTCTGAACAAAAAAATACTGAAGAAAAATTTCCATTTGGGGGGTTCAAAATGATGTACTGACTACGTGGTAATCGTTGGTGTGATGCTGTCCGTTCCACCTTGTATATAACAATTTCCAATTTATCTTTTCAGCCGCTGAATGACAGCTAATTCAAGATGGCGTCGAGTAGAGATGAAGGCCCTGTTTATTACAGAGAGATACAGAAGAATGCATATCTCAAACGAATACCCAATGATGTTGGCAGCAGCAAGTTAAGGCCTTTGGGGAGCAAGGTAGGCATGACGACGTTATAACGTAACATCACACCTCCCTCGCCACAACTGGGTCGTTGGTCCAGTGTTTGCAATCGCGACTGCTAAGCATGAGTATGTGGGTTCCACTCCCGGATCAGGCAAATTGTCATTGGGTTTTTACATCAGGAATTTCTCAGTAGCAGCCACGGAGTCTGAATTTGTGTCCGATTGATGGCAATGGGCTTGTTCCCTATTACAAGGCTTAAACATAACTGGCGAAATGTGGGTGTGCTATTAAGGTACACCTTTTTCTATACGTTCGGGGAATAAAGGCGTGATATTATGTTATGCTATCACGCCTTTAATCCCGCAAGGGTTAGGCCGAGGTGTACCAATACTGCTCAAATGCAGAAGTTCGAGAGCTATTAAGTGTTACAATATCAGACAATTTGCATACAGATGCTGTAGACCTATTTATTGGACCAAAGTTCCAAAGAATTTTTTTTTCTTATGTTTAAATACTCCTGTCACTTTTGATATAACCCTGTGGCTTGGCCGCAGTTGGGTAAAAGAATAAATTTCACAAATTTTGATTACTAAATTTGCGACTACAACGGCAGAATAGTACACATACATTTTACAAGTTTGAATAAGGGAAAACCCAAGAAATAAGCATAGTCTATTTCTATGATAAGAAACTATGCCATGATTGTATTGTTTTCAAATGGCAAATCACTCGGGCATGCTCACTCTCGTTATGATTTTGATAAGGTTAAGATGCAATTAATATCTGTACCTATTGAGTTCTAGCATTGGAATTTGGAATGGCAGACCTACAAATAATCAAAAACTCAGTTCATCTATGTGAAAAGAAAAAAAAAATGATAGATAGGGATGTAGTTTAAAGTATTTATACAATACTAGCTTTTGGTCGCGGCTTCGCTACCGCTCTGTACGGAAATTAACCCAGAGGAACGTTTTAAATGTAGCCTGTGACACTCTGGGATAATGTAGCTTCCAGTTTGTAAAAGAATTTTCGGAATCGGATCAGTAGTTCCGAAGATTACCCCGTACAAACTTACAAACAAGTTTTATATCTTTATAATATTAGTATAGACATGTAATGGCAAAGCCAGTAGACTATAAAACAATATTCTGATGAGCTACTCTTTCTAATATAAAAATTTCATAAATAGAATCCTTTACACCAGAATTAGAAAAAAAATATTTAAAAAATGTCGAATACGTTTTTTTTTTTTTAAATATAAGTGCTTATCATTCTGTCATTTTCCTGCCCTTATCCCAATTTATTTGTGTTCGGCGCAGCATGTCTTCGTCTTCCATACTTCTCTATTACTCTTCATCTCATCAGACAAGGTGTTTTTTTTATTACCCGACTGCGCCAGGAGGGTTATGTTTTTCGAGAGTATGTATGTATCTATGTATGTATGTATAATTGTGCTCTGCGGCCTGAACGGCTCGATGGATTTCAGCATGAGAGGTGTCATTAGATTCGTATTTACTGTGACAGTGACACTGGGTATACCAAAATATAAAAAAAAAAAACAAAATGGCGGAGTTTTGGCGCCAAATTCAAATGTTTGGCACGCTCTGCAGCCTGAACGGATCAATGGATTTTAGGTTCAAAGGTGTCATAAGATTCGTATTAATTGTGAAAGTGACACCGGGTATAAATTTTGAATCAGAACACAACATAAACTGGGAGTACCTCCACGCGGTGAAGGCGGTACATTTGTAAACTAAAAAGCTGGAAATTTGAGTTTGAAAATATAAAAATGGAATGGCTCCCGCCTGCTTCCAACTTTTTAAAATTTAAAATGCGCTTCTTCTTAGCTTTTTGATGTAGTACTTAAGTTTTTACCGCAGTCGGGTTTTTTAGTTTTTTTTTTAATTACTTTTTTATCCCATAACTCTAGAGTGGGTCTCATTCATATGACACCATATTAAAGAATCAACTGTCATACGAATTATTTTTCAATTATAATTTTCTTGTTGTTTTCATTTAAAACAAAATAATTCGACAAGTCACGATTATTAATGTAAACACCCTTACGTGAAATATGACAACGTAACATTTTCTTAGCTTTAAATAAGAATGATTGGTTTGAATGAAAATGAATTATTCGTATTTATCAATGAAACTTAGCTACCTACATATATCGAGAGTCTAGTGTTGTTGATAATGATTGATGGATGATATCTTCAAAACTATGGATTTTTGGACCACATATGTATTCTAGAACGTTTTGTATTATTTTGACCTATAGAATATAAACCCTAGAGGAGCTCGTGGCTAAAACCAGGGTTACCACCTATTACATACCGAGTTTCCTCCGTCAATTGTAGATCTTTGACAGTCGTTACAGGTAGTCAGTGGCCCAAAAGTCCGACAACCTGTCTTACCAAGGGGTATCGTATTACCCAGTACTAACTTGATAGTGTTTACTCAGATAGGCAGTCGCTCCAAGTAAAATACTGGTATTCAGCTGCATCCGGTCAGACTGGAAGCCGACCCGAACATAGTTGGGAAAAAGGCTAGGCAGATGATGAGAATATAACACTAAAGTTATGGGTTACAAAAAACACGTTGTATAACATGCAATATTATTATTCCAGAAAGTGCCTCTAAAACCGATGTGGACACAACTGTGCGTGCATAACGGGAGGACCCCTTACTTGGAACAGTACCCTGAAGCCAGCAGCGCCGCCACCGTCACCCACAAACCGATATGGCGTGCGTGTCTGAGGGCTGCGCGCCATGTCACAGCCAGCGTCAAGCCGCACTGTGGGGACCAGTATGACTTCCTAGTGGACACAGATAGCGGCGCTGTCAGGATGCTGGCTCCTGATTGGTGAGCGACTCTTTGTTTTTAACCGACTTCAAAAAAAGGAGGAGGTTCTCAATTCGGTTGTATGTTTTTTTTTTGTGTTTGTTACCTCATATGTTCGTCATTTATGAACCGGTTTGAAACTTACTTACTTCCCGATTGGTCCCATAGAAATTTCATCAAAATCGGTTCAGCAGTTTGGTTTTGAAATCAAAATAGCTGGAAAAAATGTCATCCAAGTAAAAGAAATTGATACTTGACAAGGATTTGTGTGTGATACGATAACTAAAAAAGGTAAAATAAAAACATTTTTGAAAAAAAAAACCGACTTCCAAAAAAAAACACTAAAAAAGTGGAAAATAACTTTACTTTCAGAAGTCGGTGACTATTGTTTGTTTCATTGACTTTTTTGCCACCGTTTTATTGTCCGTGGCAGATCTAAAGACAGGGTGAAGCCTTTTGCAGTGACAAACACAGAAAAGTAATTAGGCCTTCACTCGCCAGGCACTTAATTGGCTACCAGAAATAAACATAAATAAATGGGTCTACGTTGGTTAGTCTTACGATAAGCTAGGTGACTGTTGTTTACTAGTTAATCCCGAATCGAGAGGATTCTGTTACCGATGCTTACGTGTATTAGTGTTAGTTCCAGTATGAAGTTTAATTGTAAAAATCCTGAACGGTTCGAGTTGAATAATGCTGATAACGTGAAATAGCCACCACGTATGCGTTGAACTTAAACCATACGGCAATGTTTCTTTTTTGTCTAGCATGCTCTGTCCCACTCCTTGGCCAAGGCCTCCTTCCAGTTCGGACGGAACCTGTCCAGTTCGTCCCGCCATCTCCTTCGTGACCTGCCGCGCCCCCGCCTCACTGTGTCAGGGCGCCAGTTTCCTGCTATTTTGGCCCACAGTTTGTCCGGCATGCGGCAGACATGTCCTGCCCAGTCCCACTTGAGTCGGGCAGCCTTTTGAGCCACGTCAGCTATATTTGTTTTGGAGCGCAGTATTGTGTTTCGAACACGATCCGTTAATTACCTAGTATACTGTTGTAATTAATAACCTAGTATACTGCGCTCCATTGCTCGTTGGCAAACCTTGAGTTTGGACTTCTGGATGTTAGTCAAAGACCAAGTCTGTGCACCATAAGTTAAGACCTTAAGGTACACAGCAATGTTAGTATATTATTATTATAATCGAGTAGTGCCGCCTACGCTCTGAAACCGCTTGCTGCTATTCTCAACACAGATGTGCTTATTACTGCTTACTATGGATTAGCCGAATCAATAATTAGATATGGAGTTATCTTTTGGGGGATTAACACGGACAACGAAATAGCGTTTCGGGCACAGAAAAGGTGCATTAGATCGATGTATAGACTGCAAACAACGGTTAGCTCTAAATCTTATTTTATAGAACGTTTAAGATGACATCGCCCTCGTTATATATCCTAGAAATAGTAATGTTTATCAACCTTTTGAACGCCATTGTCGCCAATACGTGACAAGCAAGCGCGTGCCTCGTACCTACGACAACGACACAAATATGTGTCAAAAAATGCGATGCAGTATAACACGGAATAAACAATAAAATCATTACTTTTGTGTGTTTTTTACTTGTATACATTAAATATTTAAGCTCTTGTCGTGTCTCTTTAATAATATTGTTTGTCGATAAAGTTTTAGAATCCCTATTCTTTTTGAAGGTATTTTTTTTTTGTATGCGGTGTAATTGTGGCTTGGCGTGGAGGGCACGCGCGTGCGTTTATGCTCTGGCGTTCAAATGGTTAAATTCAATCCTCATTTATTCCAGCGTTTTTCTGATGCTGTTCTTAGGAATAGACGTGATAATTTCCAACTCTTTTCACCGGCGCTAAAACAACTCTTGTGCGTAAGAGCATCTTTTGCATGGCTCCGACCATTTTTAATAAAATGCCCAAATCATGGAAATCATTAAATATGTCTGCTCTTAAACGTAAATTGAAGAGCTTCCTAAACTCAAAGAGCATAATTATTACAGTATAGAACACGACACGTGACACGACACGTGGTGGATACGGCTTTTCTTTTTAATAAATGTTTAAAAACTCATTATTTATTAGTAACACTAGTTTGTAAGCTCGCAATTTTACTAAAAAATATGGATGTAATCTTAGGATGCATCTGAAATAAATGACAATTCTCTTTGTTTTTAAGATGACAACGCTGTATACCTTAGTATATCTATATTCTTCCAAAAAAACACCATTCCACAAATATTTCTAGGGAATCGATGCAAGACTGGGTGTCGACTCTGCGCAACACTCTCCACGAGCTGAAGATCTTGGGTCGCGGCGAGAACGTGTACTGCGCGGGCCCCGCGCCCCCGCCGCCGCCGCCGCCGCCGCGCGCGGCCGCCAGGGACCCCACCTCGCCATTGCCGCCAACGCCTCCCACACCACCTGATAGGTACACTTCTACTTCCGTTTCTTAGCATGTCATCATCATCCGCCTAGCCTTTTCCCAACTATGTTGAGGTCGGCTTCTAGTTAGTCTAACCGGATGCAGCTGAATATCAGTGTTTTACATGGAGCGACTGCCTATCTGACCACCACAACCCAGTTAGTACTGGGTCATATTATTATGCCTCTTGGTAAGGCTGGTTTTCAGAGTTTCGGGCCACTGACTACCTGTAACGACTGTCAAAGATCTACAAATGACAGCCGAGACCAACGGCTTAACGTGCTTGAAAGGGTCACAAGTCACAACATGTAATGAATTAACACTCCTTGGTAAGATTCAAGACTACTACGATTAAGTGAGTTGATCCTGGGTCGCGGCCAAAACTGAGAAAATATATATAACATCACGCTGTAACCAAGGGGAGCGGAGCATCAATCAAAATGTAACGCAGACGAAGTTGCGCGGATCAGCTAGTTTTATATATTTCCTATCCAAATGACTATCATATGTATACGGTCATCGCATTATTGTTTTTAGACATCCATTTGAACACTATCGCGGTCACAGCTTTTGACAAAAATAATATAATTTTTTTTAATTAAAATAACTAAAAAACCCGACTGCGGTAAAAAAATTAAGTTAAAAAAACACTAAAAAGCCATTCCATTTTTATATTTTCAAACTCAAATGGGTCCCGCCTGCTCCCAACTTTTTTAAATTTAAAATGTGCTTCTTCTTCTTAACTTTTTAGTGTTTTTTTAACTTAAGTTTTTTACCGCAGTCGGGTTTTTTAGTTTTTTTAATTACTTTTTTTTATTTCCAGCTTTTTAGTTTACAAATGTGAAAGATTTCGCAGACGATTAGCCAAACAAATTTTTACCGCCTTCATCGCGTGGAGGTACTCCCAGCTTATGTTGTGTTGTGATTCAAAATTTATACCCGGTGTCACTTTCACAATTAATACGAATCTAACGACACCTTTGAAGCTAAAATCCATCGAGCCGTTCAGGCCACAGAGCGTGCCAAACTTTTGAATTTGGCGCCAAAAATCCGCCATTTTTTTTTTTTTTTTTATATACCCAGCGTCACTCTCACAGTAAATACGAATCTAACGACACCTATGAAGCTAAAATCCATGGAGCCGTTCAGGCCGGAGAGGATGCCAAACAATTATACATACATACACACTCTCGAACAACATAACCCCCCCTTCTGGAGCAGTTGGGTAAAAAAAAGAAGTTCTATATCATTCCAGGGTACCCGGCATAGAACTAACAACTACCCGACCGCAAGAACCGACCCGAACCGAAATAACCCGATTAGAACCGACCCGAACCGAACCGGAAGTCGAACCAACGCAACCTGTAGAAGAAGACATCGATATATCCAACTGGGACACGCCTTTCGCCTCGTTACCTAGTACTAGTCAAGTTAAGACGGAGCCCAGGAAGAGTGTGGCTAAGATCTGTGGGCAGAATATATGCTTAGATGATTCTATATTTAAAAGGTAAGTTTGTTTTTGTGCCTCTCACTAGCTTTTATTAAGTGGAAGCGCCAGAGTAGACCGCGAAATTCAAATTTTCTTACGTTTTTTGCAATGCCGGCCATTGTCAGGCTGTACATTGAGCCGCAAATCATATTTTGTTCAATGTACAGCCTGACAATGACCGGCAAATTGCAAAAAACGTAAGAAAATTTGAAGTTCACGGGCTACCCTGGCGCTTCCACCTTAAAATGAAGCTGTGATAGCCTAGTGGTGTGACCATTGGACTGCCAAGTCGCAGGTCTCGAGTTCGAACCCAAGACCTCTGAATTTTCGGAATCATTTGCGTACCATCATCAGTGATCGGAATAGGTAGAGCTAATGTACCTAAAGTTCAAGGAACAGAAACGAAAAGTGAGGACTTCCTTACGACATTTTTTTTTCCGAATATTTTTTTCTGAAACTCGGAAATGTCTCGGAATCAGTTAAGTACATTTAATAATAATGTTATTTATTAATCAGTACAGTAAACTAATTGAATTCACACGTTTAGTTCCAATAATTGTACAAAATGAATAAATGGTATTTTCATACCATTTATTCATTTATTCACCTTTAAACGGGTTTTTTTTTACCTTGTTAGTTCTAACTATTAAAGCTGGTATGAAAATTCAATTATCTTCCGCACACTTACTTACGGCGTTCAAACGAAGATAAGGACATTATCTTCGTTTTTTTTTAAACAATAAAAATCGTGCACTTTTTTTTCAAACAAAAATAGTAAATGAATTCGATAGTTGTTTTACTTTATTAATTTGCTGTACTTAAGTAATGTTCCGACATTTTGCAAAAAATGTAGTCGTAAGGAAGTCTCCACTTTTCGTTTCTGTTCCTTGAACTTTAGGTACATTAGCTCTACCTATTCCGATCACTGATGATGGTACGCAAATGATTCCGAAAATTCAGAGGTCTTAGCATGCCTGAGAAATATTTCTCGACGGCATTTAAAGCCAAGTCAGAGGCCCATAAAAACTCCGACTTCATTCTAGGCAACAATCACACCATAAAAGGAAGTGTAGTGAAGTGAAGTGTCCCCCTGAAGTTAACTGTTTACTTTTATTTTTTGTAGGACAAGTGCAACGGACAGCGATGAAGAATTCTTTGCGGAGATAGATAGAATGTGTGATGAAGAAGTAGAGGGTGAATACAAGCAGAGAGTAGTCGTCAGCAATGGCGATAAAGACGGCATCCCTGAGAATCTAAGGTGGGTAGATTTAAATTATCATTCATCATCAGTCTCCTGCCCTGATCCCAGTTTATTTGGGGTCGGCGCAGCATGTCGTCTTCTTCCATACTTCTCTATTACTCGTTCGATTCTAGCCATACCATCCTTCACACAGTCCATCCATCGTTTCTTTGGTCTTCCTCTACTCTTACACCCATCCACGTTCATACTCAACACTTTCCTCACGACATTTTCATATTTAAATAGTTGGTAGAAATTATAGAATAAGTAAAAATTCAGTCAAACAATCAATCAATGGCCGACGAGCTGTGGGCCAAAATAACCACGATGTGGAGCCCTGACACAGCCAGAAGGCGACGCGGTAGACCTCGCAGGAGATGGCGGGACGAGCTGGACATAACTAGGGAATGCAATCTCGTACGAGATTTCCGCCTAGCGAGATCTCGCGAGACTCAAAACCCAGTCTCGCGAGACTCAAAACCCAGTCTCGCGAGATCTCGCAAATTACGGGATCTCGCGAGATTGAGAGAATCGCAATTAAAACATATGCAAATGCTTGTTTTAAGAACTAGTAATTGACATGATATGTAATTAAATAGAAACTGCGTTGCTTAGTTATAAAAATAATGTAAGTTTTATTTTAAAAATCAACAGAGTACTTATTATTTTGTCTCTAACTCTAATAACATTTGTTTATGTCTATAATTATTATACCTACTGTAGCTAATCAGTTCAAATTCTTACAATGTTGGTAACAAAACAATAATTATCTATATTTAGTCCTTTGTAAATTATTACTTTAGTTTCAATAAATTAAGAATAATAGGAACATTACTTATGGTAAATAAATACAACAAAACAAAAACTTAACTTCACAAGTTGTTAAATAAATGTTGTGAGATCGTATTAATCAAATAAAAAAAGTTTAAAGTAGAAGTCAGATGAAGTTATCAAGGTACGGAAAGGCAAGTTAGTTTGTCTGAAAATGGCTTCTCAAAAAACACATCATGTCGAGAGTATCATCTGACAGACGACTTCTGATTTTGCATGCCAAATACCCTGCTGCTGAAAAAGCTCGTTCTGCCTCAACACTTGTGGGAACCACAGTTGAGAGGCAGTTATGTACGAAGTTTAAAAGTTCCCCTCTTACTCCACCAGCTTCGTACAAATTCATTTCTTTTTTTATTAAAATGTCTAAAGTATTTGTTGTAGAATTTGTTGAGCGAGCAGTGGGCTGTTTCAGTGCTTTCAGCGATTTTTGCAGCTTTTCATGAAGTGTGATATTTTTTTCCGCGGAGACGGCAGAAAGAGGCATTGTAGTGTCTTCAATATCGAAGCCTTCATCGTCCTCTTGTGCAACCGGTGCAACAACATCGACATCCTGCGTCTGTGAGTTATAATTGTACTGTGTTTTGCAGTGCAATCTTTCTATAAGTTTTTTAATTTCTTTACGGATAGTGGTCTTCGGGGAAATAATGAATGTTTCATCTTGCGCATACTCTTCCAAATCATTTTCGTATTGGGTAAAGTTCCTTAAATATAGCAATAGTGATGTCAAATATGTGCGGCGCTCAGATATACGGATTGTTAAGGATTCGGCCAGCTTTTTTGCCAGTGGCGTCGACTGTTCTTCCAATTCGCGTATCACGAACCTCAAAGTAGTTTCAGCAGTAACTAGGTCAGAATCTCGGTGACATAAGACTTCAACGGCGAGTTTGACAGGGTCGAAAATTCGCTCTAAGTTCGTCAAAACTGTACACTCTTCTGCACTCAAAGAGTATTCTGGATCGGTATCAAGACCCAAGTCAATTAAAGCCTTACTTACACATAGTTTGACTTTATTGAATGTCGATATCATGTCAGCAAGGCTGGACCACCGAGTCTTGCAATCAAGATGTAGCTGTAGGTTTTTGTCAAATTCTTGATTAATGTAAACTTGCAGGAGGTCGTTTTTTGTGGGTGAATTCTTAAAAAGTTTGACCAGCTTTCTGACTTTTTTTATGATACTTGCGTACTCAGTGTCCAAATCTACTTCATGTGTAGGAAAATAATAATAAAAAACATCATCTTCATCATCAGAGTTTGTTTCTGTTTCTTCTCCTGGCAAGTTCGGAATCTCATCTATTTCATCTTCAGCAGACACAGGCAAATCTTGTTTTTTGTATATGCAATCTATTATGGACAGTTGAATGCCGTGGGCGTAACAAAGCTGCTGTAGAGGACTAATCAAACGCCCTACCTTGGTCATTACAGAAGCTCCATCCGTCGTAATATTGACCACATCATCGTCGAGAGACAGGCCAAATTCCGATAGTCTTTTCTTCAAAAGGTCTACTGCAGTTTCTGCAGGCATGCTGCCGTATATTCTGATCAAGCCTAAATTCCAAAAGACAGCTTTATTGTTCTTACACGTATGTATATTTACGTTCATGTAACGTCTATTTTTAGATGAAGTCCACTCATCAAAAGTTGATGTAAATCGGTGGTTATCGTCCTTTAGCTCAGCAAGATCACGTTGAACTTTTAACTTTAAGGTCATTCCATAATTCATCACCATAAGTTTAATTGAATTAGGAGATGTTGGTAATTTGTATCCTGCTGCACTAAAAAGGTCTCTCAGGTCTTGCGAGGTACAAAACACACGAAATGGTAAACCGTCTTTAGCAACCATCCTTGACACTTTCATCTCCTTTGAATTATCTTCACTATGAAAATGATCCGTAATTTTTCTCTTTTTTGTTGATTTTGATGATGGGGCAGTCAAAGGCAAAGGTTGCTCTTGCTGAAGAGTATTTTCGGCAGGAGCTGGTTCGGAAGCCGAAGAGTTTGATGCTGATGGCCCGGGAACACCATCGTTTGCCTGCATCTCAACCTCAACACTTTTTTTAGTATCTATCTGATGTATAGACTTCAAGTGTGTATGTAAGCCTTTTGTAGAATGGTCTTTAGTTTTCAAAATCTTCGCACACAGTTTGCACTTTGCAGTGAGACCATCTTGATCGCGTAAACAATGTTTCCATACTTCTAAAGAACTTTTATATTCACTGTACACTTTTGACATGGTTGGTAGTTGTATTGTAATTGTAGTGTAATATTTCTGCGAAACTAATTAAAACACAAAACTGTCTCCAAAACAAATTATTTCGTTGCAATTGTAAACAAATGCACGCGCGCCGCCTTGCAAAATGAGCCGGACGGCCGGACCTCGTCCCCCGCAAGCCCGCCTACCCCTCTTGTCCTGTGCCCGCGCCAGGCGCGGCCGCACGGCCGGCCAGGATTCAGTTCGCGCGCAGCCGCGCTATGAAATACACGTCGTCACGCTGCATTTGTCGATCTCGTTATCTCGCGAGATCTCGTACGAAATTTGACGAGATACAATCTCGTAAAATATGGCCGGGATCTCGGCGAGACGAGATTGCATTCCCTAGACATAACCAACGATCAGTGGTCCACCTTAGCCCTGGATCGAAGTATTTGGAAGTCATGGGGAGAGGCTTTTGCCCAGCAGTGGGATGATACAGGCTAACAGTAACAGTGGTAATCAATCAATCAGTTTATTTGTGAAACATAGGTGTTTACTTAAATAGGGGGTTCGCTATGTTTTGTCATAATTATTATGACATACAAATTTATAAGGGACACATTAGGTGTCACTAGATTATGCATGCTTAAATGTTTTAAATTAAATACATGAACGGGGAAAAAGAACAAAAACGTCAAATACAACAAAATCAATAAATAGTCACGATACTTATTATCTATTATCTTATTGGCAGTTCAAAAATTCAAAGTAATGGCTCAAAAACTTATCAGTAAATCAGTGAATCGAGTCCAAAACCTAGGTTTAAACACCAGTATAGTTTTTGGCAATTTTCCATTAGCCACACTACTCTAAAACAGTGATCATCTGCCTAGCCTTTACCCGACTATGCTGGGATTGGTTTCCAGTCTAACCGGATGCAGCTGAATAACAGTATTTTCGTTTTTCAATTTAAAAATGGAACGCAACACGTCATAGCCACAGAAAAAAAAATAATAAACACGCCATAGCCACAGAAAAAAGTAAAAAAAAATTAAACACGTCATAGCCACAGTAAAAAGTAAAAAAAAATAAACACGTCATAGATTCCCGCCGCTTCACGGATTACCTGTCATAGCAACTGTCAAAAACCTTTTCTTCTTGTCTCAACCGGCAACCGATTAGTCCTGTAAAAACGTGTTCTAAATACAAAAACTAATATCAAGTGCTACTACTGTGTTTTATTTCGACTAACTCCTACACGGTTTACCAAATAACCAAAGAATTATTTTATTTTTTTACGATTTCGAAGATTATTTTCCTAAAATAAATAAATCGCTCATTTTGATAATAAATCAACAATTCTATCTTCTGTTTCAGTAACCACCAAGCTACCAACATAACAGTAATCCAGGTATCAAACAAAGAACCGCCACACACAGCCATACCTGTCATGGGCCCCGAAACGGATGTATTCGACTTCGAATTCAAACAAAAACTGACCATAACCGACCAGCCGAATCCTAACTTCATCAACATAGTAAACACGGAACAAAATGAATACGGAACCACGTTCGCTAATAAAAACGATTCTGAGTATGGCCATCTTAGCTTGACAACTACGGTTAGTCTGACGGGCACGAACGATGAATTCCCGACGCCTATGAGCTTCCCAACTGGTAATCAAAATGAAGAAATATACGAAAGGTTATGCATGGCATCCACGTCTAATTCAAAACCATCGCCTCTACCAGTTAAAAAGCTGAAGAGCGTTGAAAAAAGTCGTAAATCGTCTCTACCCAACTTAGAAGTCGGCGATTCGACATACGAATACCTATTTCTGAGCAACAATAACACAAACAATACAAGTTCAGTCAATGTGAACCCCGAAGTCAATTGTAACGGGGATTCGAATAGGGTGCAAGTGAATTCGGGGTCAAATATCGACCCCTTGAATAGGTTAAGGTCTATAGAAAGATCTAGAAGTCAGAATGCGTACGACGCGGCCGTTAGAGCGAGAGAGAGTATAGCTAGAAGAGCACAGAATATTAGTCCCAAGAGAGAGATAAAGAATGGTAAGTGTAAATTCTCCCGTTTTATTGTTTTTAACCGACTTCTAAAAAATATTTCTCTATTTTTCCATGTAAGTATGTTGACTGATTTCTATGTGATTACTGATGAGATGTAAGTCATTCTTTTTTCGGTTGGTAAATGATGTTTTGGCGGTGGTCCCATATACATTTTTAACCGACTTCAAAAAAAGGAGGAGGTTCTCAATTCGGTTGTATGTTTTTTTTTGTGTTTGTTACCTCATATCTCCGTCATTTATGAACCGATTTGAAAAATTTTTCTTTTATCTGAATGGATCTACTTCCCGATTGGTCCCATAGAAATTTCATCAAAATCGGTTCTGCAGTTTGGTTTTGAAATCAAAATAGCTGGAAAAAATGTCATCCAAGTAAAAGAAATTGCGAAATTGATACTTGACAAGGATTTGTGTGTGATACTATAACTAAAAAGGGTAAAATAAAAACTTTTTTGCAAAAAAAACCGACTTCCAAAAAGTGGAAGAAAATAACATTACTTTCGGAAGTCGGTGCCAAAAAAGTCAATGAAACAAACCATAGTCACCGACTTCCGAAAGTAATGTTATTTTCCACTTTTTGGAAGTCGGTTTTTTTTTGCAAAAAAGTTTTATTAATTTTACTTCGAAAAATGCTTATTATCTATAGTATCTACACTAATATTATACAGCTAAAGAGTTTGTTTGTTTGGTTGAACGCGCTAATCTCAGGAACTACTGGTTCGAATTGAAAAAATATTTTAGTGTTGTATAGCCCTAATTGATACTTGACAAGGATTGGTGTGAGATACCACAACTGAAATAAAAAGTGTTATTGGGTGTACCAGGCTGATGTCTTTAGGCTCACCCACCCTTACATGGATCTTAAACATAACCGGCAAAATAAGTTTGATCTATGGACACACCACTGCCTAATACTGGGGATATGGTGTGATGTTATTTAAGTAAAAATGGCCTCTTACATGGCAAATAGAAGAAGAAAATCTATAACATTTTTGGCTGTACTGAACTCTTACACCCGTATCTATAGTCAAGTTAAAGTAATTACTTTAGCTTAAGCAATTACTTGAGCAAAATTTTGTATACAATAGACGAAAATTTTAAAGAAGTAAAAACCGTCAAAGAAAGCAAAGTTGAGAATTTTAAATATTTACAGTTCTAACTTCAATCAATTACTAAACTAAATAATACAAATCGTATCTTAAAAAATGACAGTTACTCAAGTAAACACTGTGACTTGTTCATACGTAGTCGAGCCATAAGTTCTGTCACATAGGTAAAATTACGAATTTAGAATGCATGCCGAGGAAAATGTTATGGGCATTCGAAATTTTAATATTAAAAGAAAATAAAAACAAAGGGTTTCTGGAATTTTGTTCATTTTCTAAAATGGAGTGGACGCGCAAAGACTGAGTCGCAGTAATTGCATTGCATCGTTGCGGTCACGCGCCAACTGGGACTTTCAAACTGCTGAAAAATATGAAAATTTTAGGTTTAAATCTGTATTTTATACCCTTTCATATGATATATAAATGGTTGTAGTGCATAACTCATTGTGTCGTTTATTTAACTTTCCATATGTGACAAAACTTATGACCAGACTAAGTAGATACTGGGGTTAGTGCGCGAGTCCGGCTCGCGCTTAGACTTAAGGTTATATGTTTAATTTATAGGGGTATGTAGCGCAGGGTGTAAAGTTCTTCATACCCTATAGAAAAGGGTGGATCCTCCGTTCAGACAGGTGAGATGTCTGGTGGGCCACTGCGCAACAGTAGTCGGATTTTTCTATATAGTCTAAATTCACGGATTTTTTTTTTGTATTTTTTTTTTTTTGGGTGGGAATTCATCTAATGACCTCTCCCGCTCTGGGTTGAGCGGGAGGGCGTGTCAGACTCTTACTGATTAAAACCCACCCGTGTTCCTTCAGTTGCCTGTGCCAAGCTGCCAAGAGCCACGGTACTCTTTCGAATAAATCCGCAACCCAGGCAGGTATCGGTCCTAATGGACCCCGTCAGTTTGTGCTGACATCTCTTTGAGGCGCGCGTGGAACACAACGCGCCATCGCCCCGGGACTGCTCCTTACCGGACGGCGAGCTACCTATTGCTCGCCGTCCGCAAGCCCGCGCCTACGGTGGCCGGGAATCCGCTTGGGAAGTCACGGATAACCTTGCTTACGCGATTTAGGAATTGGAAATTAGTTTAGTTATTTAGTTTAGTTATTTAGAAATTAGTTAGTTATTTTTTGTCACAGATGGCGCTGTAGTACTTTTTGTACTATGTTTCTGTAGTCGTTAATTTTTGTAGTGCCGCTACAAATTTATCCAAAATTTCATATATTTTTCCAGAAAATGCAGAACAAAGTCAAACTCAACACAAACCAATTTGGAAGCGCGGTTTAACTGAACTATCTTTATTGACGAGGCTAAAATCTATCGGGCAGACCAAGAAGGAAAGTCCGACACGGCAGGACGATAATCAGGACAGGTACGTTAAATTATCATCATTATCTGTCAAGCCATTTCCAACTATGTCGAGGTCGGCTTCCAGTCTAACCGGATGCAGCTTGCACGGCTCAGAGTAGTATAGATGCAGTGTAGGTGAGTTGGCGAAAACCACAGACTTCACGATCCCACGTTTATTATTAAGTTACACGAAGTTATGTTTAATGTTAATCCGCGGTTTACTCGCTAAGGTACCTCTTGATCAACTGACGTTTAGTATACTTCCCATAATCTAACTAATATTATAAATGCGAAAGTTTGGATGGATGGATGTTTGTTACTCAATCACGCCAGAACTGCTGAGCGGATCTCGATGAAACTTGGCATACAGATAGTTTATAATCTGGATTAACACATAGGCTACTTTTTTCCCGGTAGTACGAGTCCGTGGGACAATAACTGAACTCCACGCGGGCGAAGTCGCGGGCAGAAGCTAGTACGAAATAAATATAAAATTAATTACCGAAAGTAGGTCGCGGCGTCAGCAAATTACTTGCCTATACGTGAAGTGTATACCAGTATTTTACATGGAACGACTGCCTGTATGAACTCCACAATTGAATGGTTATCATCAGCCAATATCAGTCTCAGTAAGCACGTTCAGCCGTTAGTCACGGCTGTCCTTTGTAGATCTTTGAAAGTCTGATGAAAGTAGTCCAGTCTTACCAAGGAGTAAAATGGTAACTTATCAATAAAACAAGATTTAAAAAAAAAGTGAACTCAAGAACAAATTAAAATAAGACTAACTAAACTGGTCCTGTACGAGGCCAAAAGGCCTCTATCTAAGCATGGTGCTGTAACATTATAAAAAAAAGTCACAGTGCTGGAATACGTGTCGGATTGTCAGGATTTATACCGTTAGACTCTGACATCATGTGGGCAGAAGATGAGTTTCGTGGAAAGAAAACACACTGGGTGCGATACACTGCTTTTATTAAACTAACGCACACTTAGAACAATGAATCGGGTACAGGTCGGGGACGGCTTGACGTTGAAGCGACAGGGTACCCGCGAAATTCAAATTTTCTTACGTTTCTTGCAATTTGCAGGTCAGTATTAGACTGTATGCTGAACAAAATATGATTTGCGGCCATAATACGCATGTATTTACAGAATTATAATCATTAAAATTATTAATATCACTAATACAACCCTCTAAGTTAATTTAATCACATTGAATGACATTTTCATTAAATATTCATTCAATGAACTTAAACGAGTTGTATTGATGATTTTTATGATTATAACTATGTAAACCCATATTTCTTGGACTAATGACCGGATCCGACATAATTATGTATAGTCACTTCATGTTAAGTACTGGGGGTTACCATGATCTGTTAACGCAGGAATGTTTTAGGACTATTCCGAGAGCGGGAAAGTGACAGCGCTAGATAGCTGTCTAGCGCCATCTCTTACCCACTCTCGGAAAAATACTAACCCTCGTATCTATGAACAAGTCAAAGTGTTTACTTGATTAAATGTCATTTTTTAAGATACAATTTTTATTATGTAGTTTACTAATTGGTTGAAGTTAGAACTTTAAAAAGTTTGAATTCTTAGCTTTGCTTTCTTTGACGGTTCTTACTTTTTTTAAATTCTTGTCTATTGCATAAAAAAAATTACACTAACAGATAGAAAGAAAAACGTTTATTGGCACACGCCACAAGTACACAATATAAAAAAAGCAAATATAAAATAAAATTTAAAACTTACCAAGAAATATTGTGTGACTCACGGCTTCGCCAAATAGGCCCAGTTCAGCAAAATGCCGGACAACTAGTGCCCAACGCTGGCTTTCAACTGAACCTATATGGCGAGTGTGCGGATGTCAAAGTGAAAGACATGATAATATCATGTAGTGTGTATTATGAAAATAAAATAAAATGATGGTAACGGCCGAATAACAACTACAAGACTATTTTAATACCGGTGTCAACCATTTTTAAACACACATTAGTCCGTAGCATCAGACTGCGCCGCACGCAGCCGAGTGTGACGCACGAGTTACCGGCTCATGGTAAGATCATGGTAACCCACCTGTTAATGAGCTGCACTCGCTTAGACTAGAAGACTACAAAAACATACAACGTAAAGAAATGCAAGCAAATGATGAAGTTCTATTGTCTTTCTGTTCACCTGCAATTTATATATAATTTTCCTTGATAAGCCGGAGTGCAAGAACCGCTCTTAGGTGAAGGCCTCCTCCAGAGATTCCTTGTAAATTTATCACATAAATAGAATTTTGTTGAATATTGAGTAAGTTATAATTTATTACTGATTTATATAATTTATTGAATTAATTTTGCAATTTATTTTTTATTTTTTTGAATCTCAATTTCCAGAAAAATTTTAGTTTTCAAAATGTTTAATTTTCTAATTTTGTATCTATTTTTCATTTCCAATTTTTATTTTTTCAATTTATAATATTTAATTTTTATTTTTCAATGTTTATTTTTTATAATTTTTATTTGTAAATTCATTGGCAAGAAATAAAAGGCATTTTTATTTTATTTTATTAGCCGCAGTCCCGGAGTGACGTCGCCCGTCAAAGTGGTGCACAGATCGAGGCCTGAAGTGAGAGTAGATGCGACTAGGAGAAGAAGTAGCTCCTTGAGTAATGGTAAGATTTACATTTTTATTATTATTTCAAAGACTGCCTTGTTGGTGCCGTAGTTGCAAAGCGCTACTGCTGAGTATACATTTTACACATAACAGCAGAACAGAACCAGCTGTGGTTTGCTTATAAGGAAAATCCCAACGACGACTTAATAAGAAATAATCCTAAGAAACACCGTGTCGGAACAAATTCAAAATACTAAAAGCTGTTACTACCACAATTTTTTTAAAAACTGAGTAGAAACCTTTAAAGATGTGAAAGTTAATCGGGAGCCTAGCTGGACACAAGCCTAAATTATGCTCTCCTCCTTCACAGTTAGAGGCGCTAACCGGTCCAACCACAGACAGTAAACAAATATGTAATTATTTTAACACCTTTTTTGCTACTGTAGGGTCTGTTCTGGCTAATATAATTACAAGACTTAGGGAACAAATACTTACTCAGCCAAGAACACAAACAACTAGATCTAGTACGAGTGAACTACTAAACTTAACCCCAACTACTGAAGCAGATGTCAGCAAAATCATAGACAATCTCAATTCAAACACTAGTTTGGGCTTGGATGGGATTAGTTGTAAAACCATAAAAAGTATAAAAATCTAATATTAACTAAACTCACGAAAAGTATCAACTATTGTTTGCAAAATGGCCTCTTCCCAGATTCTCTGAAAGTAGCGAAAGTTAGTCCAATCTTTAAGTCAGGGAAAAAGAGTGACCCAGGTAATTATCGCCCTATCTCTGTCCCCGCATAATTTCTAAAATATTAGAAAAAATATTGTATAAGCATTTACTATAAACTTTTTCTCTAAAAACCAATACGGTTTCCGCGCAAAATCCAATACTCTAACTGCAACTATTGACCTTGTGATCAATCTAAAAAACTATATCGATGAAAAATGCGCAGCACTCGGTATATTTATTGACCTGAAAAAGGCATTTGATACAATTAGCCATAGTCTCCTTCTTCAAAAACTGCATGAAATCGATATCAGGGATACTGCCCACGACATGTTCCGGTCTTATCTCTCTAACAGACAACAAATTGTTCGGATTGGTGATATGCAAAGCGATTGCGAAACTTTGACCTACGGCGTACCGCAGGGATCCATTCTTGGTCCCCTATTGTTCATATTATATGTAAATGAAATACACAACCTAAATTTAGCGGGCGACATAATACTCTATGCTGATGTTATGTTTTAAAAAACTTGTTCTGTTATCCGCAGACACGTCGCTGTACGCGGCGGCGTGCGTGCAGCCGGCGGGCGCGCTGACGCCGCTGCGCGCGCGCCAGGCCGCCGCGCTGCGCGCCGAGCAGCGCAGGGGCGCGGCGCTGCCCGCCACGCTCAACACGCAACACGCGCCCATCTTCACTGACTACCATAATCAAGTGTGGTGAGTGCGGTTTGTTCTTACAGTTCACTTAATGAGATACATGCTGCTTACATCGAAATAGTACAAACGGTTACCATGTTCGTCAATTATAAAAAATAAACAGCTGATATTTATTGCGTCGGCCTCTAGGGGTGTTGGCGACGTTATAGGGTACATACACTTCTTTGAATCCTCTGGGAAAACTGAATAGTTGTGCACCCTCAGTCAATATTGTTTTTTTTTTTTACCGAAATAGTCCGTGCGTGTAGTCATTAGCTGTTTTTACTTCTTATGTTCTATGTAGGTGTTTTTTTATGAAGTTGTATGTTAAATTTTATGGGATTCGTTGTAAACTATATAATCTGTAGACGGACCCTTCACGAAGTTCTTCCCATCATTGCGATATTATTTGACTGGCGGTGCGCACAATAATGTGGAAGCAGAGCGCTTTGTTCGGGCTCGTGCAACTTCAACCATATAACGGTGACGCTTCGCCGTATCTCTGCTCGTCCGGTGATAGAATGGGGTTAGGGAGTTTGCTGACTATTGTAAAACTGACCGACCTTCTTGGCTTGTGACTGCAGATCGTTCTCACATTGATATGTATAACTAGCGACCCACCCCAGCTTCGCACGAGTAGTAGAGCATATTAGGCGGCTTGACTTTTCAACCAATTTACACAAAACTTTAACAAATTATATACCTAAATCTTACTTATGAATTACTCTATGTATTGGTGAAAACTGCATAAAAATCCATTCAGAAGTTTTTGAGTTTATCGCGAACAGACAGCCAGACAGACGCGTTGGAGGACTTTGTTTTATAATTTGTAGTGATCTCGATGAATAATGTGATGAATAATGTATCCAAGATTTTATAACAATATTTTGTTTTAAAAGAGTGTCCATGGAGTTTCTTGCCCGTTCTTCTCCATAGAGATCTACGCTTTCGAATGGGCAACTACAGTACTTTCACAAGTTATTATGCCCTGTGACTGGGACTGTAGCGTAGATTTTTTTGTGTTTTGTCATTCAAAAGTGCCTGTAATGGTCTCATCATCTGTCTAGCCTTTTTCCAACTATGTTGGGGTCGGCTTCCAGTCTAACCGAATGCAGCTGAATACCAGTATTTTACATGGGGCGACTGCCATCTCACCTCCACAACTCAATTAGTACTGGGTTATACGATACCCCTTGGTATGACTGGTTGTCAGACTTTTGGGCCACTGACTACCTGTAACGACTGTCAAAGATCTACAAATGATAGCCGGGACCAACGGCTTAACGTGCTTTCCGAGGCACGGAGGAAACTCGATATGTAATAGGTGGTCACCCATCCACAGACCAACCTAGGCAAGCGCGGCTTAACTTGAGTTATAGATAAGGAGGGTATGATAACGTTACAGGGTGGCGTGGTGGGGCCCGTCGGGCGTGCGCGTGAACGGTCGCGCGGGCGACCGCGTGGCGGCGCTGTGCAGCCGCGCGCCGCGCGACGCCGCGCACGCGCGCCAGCTCCTCAGCAGCGCGCACGCGCACACGGTAACACGACGCCATTCTAGCATACCATCGACATCTTGCAGCTTTACACGTGAACAGTTACTACACGAAAAGCTTTCATTGATGATTTGATCAATGTCTGGACTTTAAAAGAGACAGTGACCTCTAAGTTTGTTTCAGCTGTTTCTTCTCAGAGTAGTCAGATACGAAACACCGGCCTCATCTAGTTTTAAAACATAACATGATGTGACGTGTACCTAAAAGTGTTTTTTAAAGGTAAACCGTTTCTAAACCAAAATTTCACATAGGTCCAAAAAAAGCACGGTTGTTTCGCAATTTACAACTAAGTAGATAGATCAGGAATTTGTCAGTAGCAGCCACGAAGTCTGGATTTGTGCCCGGTTGATGGCAATAGGCTCGCCCCCTATTACATGGGACTTAAACTGGCGAAATGTGGGCGTACTATTAGGCATACCTCTGCCTAACTCTTCGGGGCTCACAGGCGAGATGTTACATTACGTTTAGTTTGTAAATAATCAATATTTCTGACCACATTTCAGGTGGACATCCTATTCCACCGCGTGCCTCTAGGCAAAATGTACGTGATCAACAAGCGGGACTGCGAAGCCCTAGGCCTGAAGCTGGACAGCGAGTGCAACATAACGGGCGTGAGCCCGCACAGCGCGTGCGCGCGCGCCGCGCTGCCGCCGCCCGGCAGCTGGGCGCTCACTGAGATCAATAATAGGCCTATTAATCTCTTGAAGGTACGTTTCACCTTTATACATCATATAAAATAGCAGTGATAGTCTAGTGGTGTGACCGTTGGACAGCCAAGTCATAGGTCTCAGGTTCGAACCCAAGACACGCACCTCTGATTTTTCGGTATTATGTGCGTATTGTACCTGTAATTATCACTTGCTTCGGTGAAGGAAAACATCGTGAGGAAACCAGCATGCCGGAGAGATATTTCTCGACGGCATGTAAAGCCAAGTCAGAGGCCCATGGGCGGCATAAAAACTCTGACACCAGGTTAGGCACTAACCACACGATAAAGGAGAATCATATAATATAAAAAAAACAAAAGTTACCGAAAACAAAAATCAGCTGTTCCATACTTTTGACCAACAGCTGATTTCATTTTTAATTACCGACTAAGAATTTCTATGTGGGGGGCTCAGAATGATGTACTGAGTATGTGGTAATCGTTTCAGCGTCTGTG
Organism: Standfussiana lucernea; assembly: GCA_964057025.1. Lineage (NCBI taxonomy): Eukaryota > Metazoa > Arthropoda > Insecta > Lepidoptera > Noctuidae > Standfussiana > Standfussiana lucernea. Next base: position 6,008,700 of record OZ059813.1, read on the forward strand.
TACCTTCCACCTTGTATACTTTATTGTACACCAAAATTGAAACACAACTGTTTTACAATATTGCTAATTCTATGGTTACAATCGCGCTCTAATCGCTGAGAACGATATCTTCCAGACAACCTTTGCATGGTTTGTACAGTCGGCCTCAAAAACATAAGATAAACTGACATGGTCTTACTATTGTTACGTCGGCTGCTTTACGAGAGCATTCAAGGTTACGCTCGAGTCTAGAATGTTCCACCATGGAACTATCTAGAAGACTCGAGAATTGTTCGGAACAATATTTCCAACCGAACAGCTCAGCACTTCTGCCTTCGTGCATTTTCATAACTGCATGTATCGCAAGTATTACCGAATTAGTGCGTGTTCGGATACCAATCGCGTAACTCAACCAAACCATCTTAGCGCAATTTTTTTTTTTCTTTATTTATTTAGGGACATTTATAACCGCAATGCGTATGTCAGTCCCATCGTATCCTAATAGCGCTAATTTAACTCAGATTTACCATTTTATAACCAGTCTCAATATAAACATTCAACCATATAATTTCGTATAATTTAACCAGTGGTGACAAACCGTAACCAATCAACTAAAGATCAATCAACCCGGGATTTAGAGTTAAACCAAGCCAGCGCTAAACTCTACAAGAATAATCTTACAATGTTCCACTGTCACTATGGAACTTTCTGGAAACTTCCAGAAAGCTGTGGAAGTTTTGCGAAGGATGGGTCGGCCATATGAAGGTACCAGAACGTTGTGAACTTTCTCGAAGTATGGGTCGGCATATAGATCGCGGGAGCGGTCAGTCTGATTTTGGCTACACAACGAAGCGAATCGAAGTGCGATGTCTTAGTGAATAGTAATCAGTAGGACTTGATTGAGTTATTAGTGTTTTGTGATTAATAAAGATATTTGGAGTTTAATTCGGTAATGTTTTTATTTATCCCATACCCAGCTCGCAACAATATTAACGCATAAAACGGTATATTTACCATGTTTACTACAATAATAATATCGGGAACTCAAAATTAATGGTTAAAGTTATTTTCAAATAACACACCTACCGTTGTTTGTCTCTGCATCACCCAAAGGTTGACTGGTAGAAAATGCATATGGTATTAAGTCCGCCTCTGTACTTTGTGCTTGAAGTGTTAAATAAATAGTTAACATGTTAAACATCCCGTTTTATGTGTCAATAGTAACCATTCGTTTCAGCAAAACCTACACAGACACCCATCCGACACTCCATCGAACTCATGCTCAGCTGTCGCGCTTTCGATCACTAGACGAACCAAGCATTCGGATCTTTATTAATATAGATTTTCGATATTCCCAGGGAGGCGAAGATGATATGAACAGACTTAGCAAGCATGGAACCGAAGTATCAATACTAATACAGCCGTCAGCCTTCGTGAAGAAACTGCGCTCTTCACTAAAAGGAAATAAGACTTTATTGGGTTTGAGATAAGACTCACTTTTATTATTTATTAACGTTGTCTGGAAATACGTAAAATTGTGTATTGTTGATTTAAAAAAAAATGTCAATTTATAAAAGTAAGCGCTCGAAATTACGCTCGATAGTAATATGTTAAAACATTTGACTGTATACCACCATATAACAGTCAAATATTTTTGATATACCATATCAACTAAAAATTCTTGGATGCGCAGTTTTTGAGATGTGCGTCTATGACTGACATACAGAGAGTGATCTGATGGTACCGTTTACTTTTCGGTAAGGGACCATACATTTCCTATTTCTTTTGAAAATATTGAAAGTGCGTATTCTTAAAAAGCGACTGAGTTGACGTCAATTTTTTGTAGTAATATCATAATATTGCGTATATCCTATAAAGCTACCGGTTTTTAAAAGCCTGATCAAGTAAATTTGAGGTCAAATCTCATATAGTTAAGTTACAATTCTAGTTGTCGCAACCGCAAACCGCAGAAGCAATCACAACTTCTACAGAACGAACAGTACGAGTTCGCAATGAAACTCGTAAAAGCACTGATTGTTTTTGAAACTGTGAATTAGCAGTGATAGCCTAGATGTGTCTGACCGTCGGCCTGCCAAGACATGCACCTCTGATTTTTCGGAATCATGTGCGTATTGTATAATTATCACTTGCTTCGGTGAAGGAAAACATCGTGGAGGAACCAGCATGCCTGAGAGATCTGTCATAGCGAGGCTTTGTCGCTGCGGTCGTCTCCGGAATAGATCTGTAGCGAAATCTATATATACCTATAAAACACATTTTTTTTTCTACCTATGCTTGTTATAGACTTTGAAACCATGCAACCGATGTGCCCCAAAACGGTTTAATTATAAAGGCGATAATGGGAAGATGATTTTATACCACGAAAACGAATGCATTAGGCATAGCGTAGTAGCACACGCCGAGTATCCGCTAGTCTCATATGACTTTGGTATGTTTGGTTGGTTAACAACCAATCGTAAGACAGGCTGTTCAAAACCGGTGGCTAAATTTATATTAAAACCCCTTCGTTGCTCTTCGCAGTCGGGTAAATGGTAGCTCGAATTTTGAGGCTTTTTCAATGAAAATTGCAAATGTATTTACAAGAAACGTTTTTTAAATATGTTTATTGTAAGGTTCTTAGTAACAATCTGTAGATTTTGTCTACTTTGAGGCAAAAAGCCTAATTTTTGACTAAAGAGATAAAGTCGGGCAACTCATCACCAACCATTTAGGGGTCGTTTCCCAGTCTTACCAGATGCAGCTGGATACCAGCTTTTTATATGAAGCGACCACCCATCCACCCTCCGCAACCCATTTCCTGGGGACTCGGTATGAAATAAATGGCCACCTATCCACGGACTAACGTCGGCAAGCGTCGCTTAACCTTGAAGATAGACTCGTGTGGCTGCTTTTATTTAGCCACGGGCCCTCGAGTCAGGCAGCTACTCATTTGTTAAAGCGACGTCGCAAATAACTCGAATATTGCGCTGATTTGATTAAACAATCAATATTAATTGGGAAGTACCAGGGTCGGCCGCGAAATTTAAATTGTCTGACGTTTTTTGCTATTTGCAGGACAGTGTCAGGCTGTGTGTTGATTAAAATATGGTTTGCGACCGTAACAAAAATGGCTTTACAGGCTTATAACCGTTAAAATCATCAATACAACCCTCTAAGTTCATTTAATCCCATTGAATGACATTTTCATGAAATAGTCATTGAATGTGATTAAATGAACTTAGAGGGTTGTATTGATGATTGTAATGGTTATGACTCTGTAACTACGTAAGTGTTAAAAAAAGGAGGTTCTCTTCAATTCGGTTGTATTTTAATTATAATTTTTTTGTTACCTCATATCTTCGCCATTTATGAACCGATTTGAAAAATTCTTCTTTTATCTGAAAGGATATACTTCCCGATTGGTCCCATAGAAATCTTATCAAAATCGGTTCAGTAGTTTGATTTTTAAATCAAAATATCTCGTAAAAATATGTTGTCCAAGTTAAATAAATTGCGAAATTGATACTTGACAAGGATTTGTCTGGAATACGATAACTACGAGTAAAAAGGATCAAATAAAAACTTTTTTTGCTAAAAAATAACCGACTTCCAAAAACTTTACTTTTGGAGGTCGGTGGCAAAAAGTCAATGAAACAAACAATAGTCACCGACTTCCGAAAGTAAACATGTTTTTTAAAAGTAACAAGTTTTTTAAATACACCGTCTGACACTGTCCTGCAAATTGCAGAAAATCAAAGAAAATTTGAATGTCGCGAGCTACCCTGGCTCTTCCCGCCTAATAAATGAAATTACACAATATCGCTCGGTGGTTTAGGACTTTAGGAGTAACACTCTAGGCTTTAAAACTCTCTGGTTATAGCAATCAAGACAAAGCCCAGATGATATTTATGGGCTAGCTATTAGGAATGCTTATCTCTTTAGTTCGTTGAAAAAAGGGATCAATTTTTTGTATTGTATATATAATAATATATATAAATAATAAAAATAAAAAAACCACTTAGTTTTGTAGAATTTGTCTTGAAAACACACAGTTTTTTAGAATATTTACATTTTTACACTTTAAAATAAGCTATACAGATTTTGATAAAAACTTTTTCCAGTTATTTATTAAGCGTTATTCCTTTTTTTAATTGCTTTGTTTGTATCTCTTTGAAAGGTTCGTGCAGGTTTTATTATTAATATATATTTTTTGTAATCATATTTTTTTTAATGTATTTTAATAATCCTGTATATTGCGTTTTGGGATAGGTACGCAAGATAATCATTTTTTGTTTCGTTGTAAGATAAAACTATTCCAAGACATTGTATATATAAAAAGTATTGCAGCCCATAATAAACTATTAGTCATATTTTGTTGTATTTCATACTTTTCTATTCAGTCTAAATGACATCACGACACAAACGTTTACCAACAATACAACACATATTTCTAGACCAACTCAACGACAATATATTTCGTCGATTATTAAAAAAAATAAAAAATATCTATTTCATACATAACGGTCAACCAAATTGTATGGAACAGATTTTTATATTAACTATGAAAATTTTAAACTCTGGGGGATCCAAAACCAAGTAACAGAATTCTTGGTAAAGTTTTGTGTAGTGAACCAAAATTGTATGTAATTTTGTTTCTAATTTTAAGCAAATTGTGTATATGTAATATATTAAATTCGAAGACTGCCCATCTTATAGGGAGAGGCGGAAATAAATGAATTAAAGCAATTATTATTGTGATAAATGTATAAATATATTAATAATATAAGATTTTACATCATCTTTTATAGAGAAAAGTGGTCCATCAACGCATGTGTTTTGAGATTTTCTTTTCAAATAGTTTCAGTTAATTTTGAATGGGAGTATTAGGTATTTGTCCTGTTTTAGCAGCACGGGAGCGGGTGTGCTACCGCGCGCGTAGCATCGACGATGTGCTCGGCAGCACGCTGTGTCTCGTTCTAGCACATGACGGTTCTGAGCGACAGGAAAGAATTGGAGCAAGGAAAAGTGCGATAGATGAGTCGCTACGCTTAGTCGTTAAATAAGAAAGAAAGAAAATTCAGTTTATTGGCATTAAAAAAACAGAAACACCTTAAAATTAAACAAAATAAATTAATAAACCTAACCTTATTCCACAGTTTGTCACATAGTTTTTTAATCCTTATTGGAAATAGGTTCGCAAATCGCAATCGATGCTGTTTCTAATAAGAATCAAAAACAGTCTGCCGAGCCGTCGCCGGTGTGCGCTAGTCTTGTAAAGTTAAAAATCTTTCCTAGAAGCAACCACGTAGCTTATTTCATTGATATTTCCAATAAATATTATTAGTTACGAGTCCATCTAGTTTTAAGATATCAAGTCCTTGAATTATTTACCTAATTATATTAAAGCGATCTCTTAAAGAATCTATTAATTTATTGGCAAATTATTTTTACTCGAAACAAAAAAAACCTGGTTTTAAAAATTGCTGCTACATTTTTAATGTCCATGTAAACTAAGTATTGACGGCACCTAAATTAATGCGCTTTGTTGCATTTTCGACTCTCTGCTCAGAGCCTTGAGTTGACATTCCATTTGTCCAGATACACAGGATGGAAGGGACACCGACGCGAAAACGGTTACCACGTACTCAGTACACCATTGTGAACCCTCCCCCCCCCCCAATTTTAAATTTTTCGTTGGTTATTAAAAAAAATCAGCTGTCATCAGTAACAGTACATTTTGACCGTGTCGGTATTGCAGTTTTGTTGGAAACTTTCTATGTGGGCGGTTCAGAATGATGTACTGAGTACGTGGTAATCGTTTACGCGTCGATGTCCCTTCCACCTTGTATTTAGGGCATTCGTTTGGGTGTTGGGGAAAATAGACATACATTTTCAACGTCTAAATGATCTTAACAGTAAGTTTTTATCAGTTGATAAAAATTTACTTTAAAAAAATGATTTAATACAAGTTGCAACATAATAAATGTACAACCTCTCGTGTGGTGTCTCGGACCATGATACTGAACAACTTTTGTTCTAAGACTTGGAAATTTTCGTTTATTATGTTACACTTTGTGTATCAATGGATAAAAGTTGATTGATATGTTTCCCATTTGTCCTTGTTAGCTTCCGAACTATAAATTAGTTACTTTACTCAATTTTGTATGAAGAACTATAAATCTCACTTACTAAACGAAGTTAAAATATCGTTCTGCTGGTGTCGCTCGTCAAAGAAGACAGAGGTTGAACGAAGTTTTGAATATAGCTGCACAAAGATGTTTTGGCGCGTGGCCAAAATCAGAACTAATGCGTCTATCTTTTTTTTTTACAAATTTCTCCTTGCCGAAGTCGTTTGTGCGTCTAGATTCATATAGCACTACGTTTAGTTCAAAGTGGGCCTAAGTTATTTCAAATATACCTGTTGTGATCTTTAAGTTTACATATTTATGTTATCTACGTGTATACATATCTTATTATTGTGATAGACTTAGCTATTCAAAGTCTGCAATACATTTTTAAAATGATTTCTTTTGTTTCATTTTAGTGTCTAATTACACTATTCTACAAAAACAGTTTTGGTTCTCAACAGAAACGAAAATATTGTATCCTGAATAAACGCTAATGCTGAAGCTAAATCTGATAACAGAATTTCGCCATCACGTCAGGATTTTAGTTATTGTTACTTTTTATTCCTCAAATATATTTTATATATTTTCTACTAACTTTTTAGACCTATGTATCCTGCTTATGGGTATAAAGTTTCGTTAAAATCGGTTCAGCCATATCGAAAAATAAGGACTTGAAAATTTGTATGAAATGCCGTACACGCTGAATAATATTACATTCATCGTCTGCCTAGCCTTTTTCCAACTATGTTGGGTTCAGCTTCTAGCTAGTCTAACCGGATGCAGCTGAATATCAGTGTTTTACATGGAGCGACTGCCTATCTGACCTCCACAACCTAGTTAGTACTCAGTAAGAATGGGTGACTTTCGGGCCACTGACTACCTGTAACGACTGTCAAGATCTACAAATGACAGCCGGGACCAACGGCTTAACGTGCTTTCCGAGGCACGGAGGAAACTCGGTATGTAATGGGTGGTCACCCATCCACGGACCACCCTAGGCAAGCACGGCTTAACCTAAAGATCGACCCAAGCGTCTGTTATTATTTCGCCACCAGCTCAGCTCCTCCATAGATAAGATTAGTTTAAAATTGACTTAGGTTTGTAAAAAAATAAGCTGGATCAATTTCCAAAGGTCTCCAAAATATTGGAGAGGAAATGCCGTACCGCTGAATGGCACGATTGGCGCAGTTGCTGAGCGTTTGGCTGATGCGCTGCGTGTCGTGGGTTCGATCCCCGCACGGAAGAAATATATGAACTACAGTTATTTTTTCCGGGTTTGGGTGTTGTGTATGTGAGTTTAAATGTTTGTTTAACCTACGATACAGGAGAACTTGATAGAGTGAGGCAAAAAAAGGAGAAATAAACTCGACCAGACTACGGCCCACTCGCGGCTGTAAAGCTTCACATGATCTGATGAAATCGTTGCCACCAATCTAATACGCTGGAGCGCGGGCGGCAGGGAGGCTCCGTCCGCTGATCGTTGACTGGTCGCGTGTTTGCTTGTGTTTATATTTAAGTAAACTGCGTGATCAGCTAACTACATATTTAAAAAATATTCTCGACTTACCTACATACGAGCAGTATATTATAAATTTACTTTTTTGTCATCAAATAACCATAAATATTGTGTGTTAAGTTTATATTACGAGTATTACCAGTTTAAACTATCTTTTATAAGCTTTTAAAGGCGAATGGCTAGCTTAATAGTGTGATAATGTAGCTGTGAGTGCATTTTGTTATTATTTTATTACGGTAAATAAAGATATTTTGTGAAGAAGATGGATGAAAAACGATTGCATGTAGCGGAGATGAGAATGTTGTGATGGATGTGTGGAGTAACAAGAATGGATAAAGTAAGAAATGAGTATATTAGAGGAAGTTTGAAAGAGGCTGGTTTGAGAGTTCTGTTACAGAAAATTTTAAAGGAATTCGTCTGTCTTGGTATGGACATGTAATGAGTAGGGAGGAAACGCATGTTACTAAAAGAGTGATGGATATAAATGCTGATGGATGGAGAGGGAGAGGAAGGCCAAATAAAAGATGGATGAAGTGTGTGAGGAATGATATGAAAGAGAAAGGAGTAAATGATGCCGTGACGTCTGACAGGGGAGAATGGAAGAAGAAAACGAGTTGCGCCGACCCCGAGTGGAATGGGACGAGGGCAGGAAGATGATGAAAATTGAAAATCGAATTGCCAACGAAGACGAATCTAAATTCAAGGCCGCTACTGAGAAATTCCGATGAAAAACACAATATAACACTTTTCCCGACCGAGGTTCGATTCCAGGACCAATGATGCAGTCACAGTTTTACATAAAACAATAATTTAAAACTGTCTAAATGTGAAAGTATTCACTTAAAACAACTAGAGAATCTACTTAATGCCATCTAGTGTCATCAAAAATCCCAAAGATTTGGTTTACTTTGTTCGCAAATCCGCGTTTAGGGTTCAGGGCACATTGACTGCCGCTGAGTGTATAATGTGATTCATTTATGATGTTTGAAAATTATATTTCAAAGAAGTTTTATGTGAAAAACTTATCGAATAAACATCACATTTATAAGGTTTTTCATCAGCTGGTGTGTGTACGAATATGTTTTTCCTTTTGAATAAAACTACTCTGACAAACATCACATTTATAAGGTTTCTCACCAGTATGTGTACGGACATGTATTTTTAAATGACTCTTTTGACTAAAACTACTTTCACAAATATCACATTTATAACGTTTCTCACCAGTGTGTGTACGAACATGTCTATCCAAATGACTCTTTTGACTAAAACTATTCTTACAAATATCACATTTATAAGGTTTTTCACCAGTGTGCGTACGAACAAGTATTTTTAAATAACTCTTTTGACTAAAACTACTTTCACAAATATCACATTTAAAAGGTTTTTTACCAGTATGCGTACAAATATGATTATCCAAATAACTCTTTCGACTAAAGCTACTATGACAAATATCACATTTATAAGGTTTCTCACCGCTGTGCATACGAATGTGTATATTCAAATTACTTTGAATACTAAACTACTCTTACAAACATCACATTTATATGGTCTATCTTTATCACATAAACTATTGTGTCTAAAGCTATGTCTCTTGATATCACTACTGCTAATACCATTGTTATTACATTTCTTAAATTTGATTTCATCTTTGTTGACATTATTACACTGTAATGACGCAGTATTTTCCTGAATATTTAATTTATCTTTAATACTTAAAGCATTGTACTAGTTTTAATATAACTGTTATTTGTTATATTTTTTGTGGTTTTTCTAATATTTTCAGTATTCTTGATTTGTTCTAGACCCTTTTTCGTACGCTTCGGTGGTACTGAAGTTTCAATTTTTTCTTTTTGCACATCTAGTTTCGGTTTTATTGCAGTAGGAGGTGCACGTATTGTGATAAAAATGCTTTAAGTACTAAATGTAACGGAAGTTGCCTGACTGAGAAACTGCTGGCCCGTAAACTTGTTTCTGAAGTAAACATTACATCACACCTTTAAGCATTCCAAGGTGCACTTACACCGACTTTTCGCCATGTCAATTTGAGGGTGAGTCTATTGCCATCAACCGAGCACAAATCCAGACTAAGCACTGCTAAATTCCTAATGGAATAACCCAATAACACAGACCGACTTGGAAATTGAACCCAAGAGCTCATCCTTGGTAGAAGCGCTTGCTATCACTAGAGCAACGGGGTAGTTATTCATCAAGTAGTTTATACTTATTGTATATCTCAATGTCATAACCAAGACCAAGTTCAAATTGTATAGCAACCAAATGTTACTTAGGACACTCCCTTCGCTGTTCGCGATTGAAATCACACAGTGGTTTTAATCTCGGATTATTGAATGTTTCTATAACAATAAGCAATATTTTACCGAATTTCTGCGCATATCCGGGCGGCGAGTTATACTTGCTGACGTTGATGTGAAGTGCGTTCGCGAACTCGCTGCCGTAGAACACCATCAGCTCCGTGAAGCGAGGAATTATTTTTATTGTCCTAAAAGTTTTTGGCGAAAATAATAATTTGGTATGGTTTGTAGAAAGCGAATGTAAGCGTATCTTAAAAAATTGCCTGCCAAAGGAAAGTGGAATAATCAATAATAAAAAAATAAAATAAATAAAAAAAAAAAAAAACCAAATAAATCAAAATCAAAAAATGAGGAAAAAAAATGAGAATGAGTAAAAATGTGGAATCATTAATAGTATGATAACGAAAGGATATATTGGTTTTGATAACTCCAAACTGATTTTGAATCCTGGCTACTGGTCCATTGTTAAGTTTTGAAGTCCCAGAACAGTTTCAAGAAGACAGTTTTTTAAGAGCTATGCGACACAGTGTGGATTTTTGAGTTATCATATAATAATATATATTTTTGAGGTATCTTGACTGTTGTAGCTACAGAAAAATGTATACTGCGTTCATTTATTTTAGAAAAACGTCCATTCTCTCGTTTTATTTTAATATCACTCGATGTAGTTACGTATAAAGATAAAAAGACTCTTCTGGACCAACTAATCTAGGGACTAGATACTGCTAGACTTCTATGTCAAAGATGGCCCCTGCATGAAAAAGGCCCAGGCCAAAGATCGCCACAACGACCGATCCTGCAAATCCAACTCTGGATATAACAAAATATATGAACACGTACCTATAATACAGCTGTCCCTGATACTGGTAACCGAGCAGGTTCTGTTCGCGCCAGTTCCTCGCGCAGTTGCATAGCGCATCCAGTTGGAGCGGTCGCCGTCCGCCGCGTCCACCGCGTGCGAGCCGTCGTAGATCTAGTGAGGCCCAGCAGCCAGTTATATCGCGGGCCTAGCGCCTAAATGGCTTCAGGGCTATTTTATTAGGTACGAGCTGTGCCCCGCGACTTTGACCTTCGTCCGCGTGAAATTATTATAAAAATATTACTTCTCCAGCCGAATCGCATTTTATAAACAATTTCAAGGGTTTTATTTTTTTTTTGCACGGAACCCTTATACATTTTTCTGAAATAAATTTAAGTAGCCTAACTTACTCTTTATATTTTATAACATCAACTACCTGCCTGTAAAGGCGCGTCAAAATCGGTCGTTTGGCCGTTTCGGAGATTAGCGGGAACAAACAGAAAGACAAAAATTAAAAAAAAAAAGAAAATTGTATAAGCTGCTATTTTGAAATTACAAACAAAAACTTCAATTCTATTTATTTGCATGGATTTCTGAATAGCTCAACAGTGGCACAGAAAGCAACATTCTCAAAGGAGCTATATACAAAATTTAGTTAAACGCTACAATGTATCATCGTCATCCTCATCCGCAGCCTTAATTCACCCCCTGCTGGGAATAGGCCTCCATTTTTGTGCCAATCTACGTTACTGTTCCAGCCGCATCCAGGTTTTTACCACGATGGCAACATGGCGTTTGCAAAAGTTTCAAATTATGCTGTGATGTGACTTAAAATGATTGTTAAATGCTATGTTAAACTGTCGGTAGCTAGGCATTGGAAATACAAGGTGGAATACACAGCTGATTTTCTTTTAGTAACCGACGAAATATTTCTATGGGTTCAGAATGACGTATAGAATACGCGTGGTAACCATTTCAGCGTCGGTGTCCCTTTCACCTTGGATGTCCATACGATAAACGAGTATTTCAGTAGGATTCCGAAATATACTGCCTGGTTATAGTCAAGAATGTTAAAAACATTAATTTACGTCTACAAATACCAGGCCACTCAGAAAGTATTGCGATAAATAGTTTTTATATATGGGAGACTGGCCAGTTAGAATCTTTTTCGAAAATATGATTACTTGTAAGTAAAAATATGTGTGTTCCACTTTCAAAATTTCCCTCCACATTTTTTGCGAGCCAATTCAAAGTATCGTGTCTTACTGAAAAATGGATCTGCGCCGGGAACATTTTAGAGCTATGATTTTTTACGATTTCAAGTGTCGCCTGAAACCGGATGAATCGTTCGATAGACTTCAAATGGCATTTATGGATGAAGGCCCCTCCAAGGCAACCGTGTATCGTTGGTATAACGAATTTAGGCGCGGTCGACCAACCTTGGGGGATGAAGAAAGAAGCGGTCGCCCTTTGACGGCTATTACGGAAGAAAACGTGCTAGCAGTGAAAAATTTAATCCAAGATAATAGGCGAATTACATATCAGGAGATTCAGCACATATTAAAGATTGGATCGGGATGCGTTCACGAGATTCTACACGGGCATCTTCACGTGAGGAGGATAGTATCGCGCTGGGTGCCGCACTACCTCACCGACGCTCAGAAGCAGGCCCGGGTGGAATGGTGCCTTGATATGCTGAAAAAATTTGAAGCAGGCTCGTCTCGGCGTGTTTACGACATCGTAACAGGTGATGAGTCCTGGATTTATCAATACGATCCAGAAACCAAGCGCCAGTCGACGGTTTGGGTGTTTCAAAATGAACCAACGCCTACCAAAGTGAAGCGATCTCGAAGCGGGGGGAAGATTTTGACCGCCAGCTTTTTTAATTTGACTGGCCACTTGGCCTCAATTCCCTTACGAGATCAAAGAAGCATCAACGCCGAATGGTATACTACCAAATGTTTACCAGAATTTTTTCTGTTGTGAGCAACAAGCGACCAAACACAGGGCTCCGCGGACTACTGCTCCACCACGACAATGCGCCTGCACACACCGCGCTCAAAACGAGGGACTTCTTGGATAGTACACCAGTCAAACTCCTGGGTCACCCTCCTTACAGCCCTGATCTAGCACCGTGTGACTTCTTTTTATTTCCAAAAATAAAAAATCTGCTCAAGGGGATACAATTTTCGTCGCCGGAAGATGCGCTGGCTGCGTTCGAGCAGGCTGTAAACGAGGTGTCTGCGGCGGACTGGAGAAAGTGTTTTGAAAACTGGTTCAGACGCATGAATTTTTGTATAAAGGCTGGTGGAGAGTACTTTGAAAAGATTTAATAAAAATATATGTACCTGTAGAATAATTTTTTTTAGTGTCGCAAAACTTTCTGAGTGTCCCACCTATGTAGGTTACATATTTAAATTAAACTACCTGCCAGCAATACATGGAGTCGACTTGTTGCGTGCGTACTCCGCAGTACGGACCGAAGCGCACCCCGCGCGGCAGGGTTAATGTGCTGAACACACGCAGACCTGCCCCTGAGTGACAGTTATAGTGATCAAACGCTAGCTTTTGTTGAAAATAATACCTCAGGAACTTACTACCGGGATAAAAAATACTCTATTTCCACTATAAAAGTAGCAATTGCATCGTCTAAACTGCACTTTGTTTAATTTTTAGGGTTCCGTACCTCGTCTGTCTTTGAATTTTTTTGTTTTTTAACGGTTTTTTTTTATACTGGCGAGGCTTTTATTTCCGCACTATAGTGCGGGAAGATAAGAAGAAAACTACGAGGGTGAAAGCCATAGCTTGGTGAACCTAATCGTAGTGCGATAAGAGCCAGTTGTCGAGGAAGTGTATTGAAAAATATGTGGTAAGCCCCAACAATACAATGTTATTCATTAAAGAGAAAAGATAGATATAGCATACCTGGTACGATGGAGGGAGCTAGGTGTAGGAACACTTGCGGGATAGTGAGCGCGGCGCGCGGCACGTAAGCAGGGAACGGGCTTTTGGATGGCACCTAAACAAATGTGTGATACACGATAAATCGCACATATCCGGAACCCTGGCTGCTTTTTAAATGGAAAACCGTAGTCGCTTTACCCAACTCGGGGAACGAACCCACGACCTTGCGCTTACCAGTACCGTGATATTAGTATTATTGTCGAAATGAATAAAATTTTAAATTGTGAATGTCCCACTGTGGGTCTAAGGCCCCATGACTTCCACGTCTTCCGCTTTCGATCAAGGAGGTCTATTCTCTTAGCACGAAACCCGTAGTTTCGGCCGAAGATACGGGCATTTCCTACTCCGTAACACTTACGGACATATGATTAGTGAGGGACTCGAAATAAACACGAATGACAACACGATTGGACAGTTGTCCCTACTCCCAATGTATTTTCAAAACTCATGAATCCGAAAATTACAGGGCGTAGTGTTCATTTGGAAGTTTTGATCTACTTTCGTACGGGCCCGTATCTTCGTTGACGGACTTAGAGAGTAGACCCCCAGGGCCAACGTGAACTAATGTGGTACCAATGGGATGACATAGGCTAACAGTATCAGTATTATCTTATCATAACTAAGGTCCTACAAAGCCCTTCACTTGTCGTCAGGTATGACCAGCAAAGGTCCGTGTATGGAGCAATACTCGTAGACGAAGTCGGCGCACTCATCGCAAACTGACAACACAACAACAAAATTATGTATACAGCTCTACAAGGATGTTTTGGCGCGTGGCGACAATCGGAACTAAGACGTTTTTTGTATTTTTTGGTTTTGTTTTGCAATCTCGCAGGTCAACCTAGGGCTGGCTTCTGCTTAACCGGACAATCTTGTGGGTGCCTTGAAATTAATTAAGGCCTCCAGCGAGGGCAAAACTTATAAACTAAGCGACAACTCGCTTAGGGCATCCCCTGTGGGGTACGGGCCTTGGCATAGGACGTCGCTGGGTTTACGAATTTTCTGATTTTTATACCTACAACGCCGACTTTCAATATCATTCAAGAGCCAAAAGATCTTTTTAACAATGTACGAACATAACTTCGTTCATAATTCAAGAAAACAATACCTAATTAAAGCCATTACTAACATTTTACCGCTGCCAGCAAATCAACAACCTAAAGAAGAGGATCACTGTAGTTTTGTCCGACTAGCCCCGCGGCAGGAACCCAACGCAAAAGGAAACTTAGTACTTATTGTAACGAAAATAATTATTATCTGTGATTTTGGCACTGACGCCATATTATGGGTAAATTAATAATTGTGAAAGGATTAAGTTGAGTTCAAAGTACCTAATTGAATTTGATTACAAGATATTTTGTATCCGCTTAAACTGCAAATAAATAAATTCTTTATTTCAATACAGTGTCAACTTTGTTACAGACATCATAAAGTACAACATACAACATGATGTGCCACAGATAGGTCCCCTTGCTCCCAAACTAGGTTATCATTAGTGACTTGGAGACAGTATTTCTCCGTTAAAAAGTCATGATTTATGTCATAACCTCATAATATACAGGCTATAAGGGTAAACACCGTTGTCACTAAAACCATAGGTAGTTGATTTAATTATAAAAATGTTTATCTGAATTTAAAAATAAATAAACGAATTTTTCTTTAAAAACTTCAAAATGTTTCTGTCCGACACCGTCCGTAAAATCATGGATAACCTTTTGAACGCCATTGTCTCATATACGTGACAAGTAAGCGCGTGCCCTGTACGCCAACGACACAAATATGTGACAAAAAATGCGATGCACTATAACACGAAATAAACAATTAAATCACTACTTTTGTGTGTTTTGATTTGTATACCTTAAATATTTAAGCTCTTGTCTTGTCTCTTTAATATTTTTGTTTGTCGATAAAGTTTTAAAACACCTATTCTTTTTGTAGGTAATTTTTATGTGTGCGGTGAATTTGTGGCTTGGCGTCGAGGGCACGCGCGTGCGTTTATGTTCTGGCGTTCAAAAGGATAATATGCGCCCGAGTTACGTAATCACTGCAAAGGGCGTTGACCTGCTGCACTGGCCGTCCGTTATAACTACCTACATAAGTTTTAACTAACTACATCATTGTAATAAAAACACAATACACGTAACCTGTGATGTAACTTTCCCTTCATACTTTTCCTGGCTTAGGACAGGCAAAAATACCTACCTTTGTTGCGTGACGAGTCCAGATGTAAGTTAGATTTAACAACAAT
Organism: Standfussiana lucernea; assembly: GCA_964057025.1. Lineage (NCBI taxonomy): Eukaryota > Metazoa > Arthropoda > Insecta > Lepidoptera > Noctuidae > Standfussiana > Standfussiana lucernea. The sequence goes on from OZ059813.1 coordinate 6,024,646, forward strand.
GAAAATTAAAAAAAATACAAACAACTGGGTAGGTATTTTTGGCGTATTTAAAAGTTAATCACATTTTTATCTACAATTTCATTAAAAAATACTGGTTTTATTTACACTGATTGAATTATTTTTACACTTACATTAATCTCAAAAGCTGTTCAAAATGGGATCCATTTACGGCCACGCATGCCTCCGCACGTTTTCTTAAATTGTTTCTCACTCTCGAAAGCACAAAAGTGTCATTTCTCAGGTCTCTAAACGCACTACGAATCCGCCTTTTGAGTTCCGACGTATTACGGAACTCAGTGGCATACACCCGGCGCTTCATTTCACCCCACAGATAAAAGTCCAGAGGTGTAAGATCTGGCGAGCGCGCGGGCCACGCCACTGGCCCTCCACGGCCAATCCATCGCCCAGGAAACTCTTCATCCAGCATAGCCCTGACTTGCAGCTGAAAATGTGCAGGGGCACCGTCATGTTGGTAGAAAAGGTTTCTCAGGGAACGAAGGGGCACATTGTCCAACATCCTGTCGAACACATGTCTTAAAATAGCCATGTACGACTGCGCATTTAAATGTCCGTCAATAAAATAGGGTCCGAGAAGTTTCCCATCCAGAATTCCCGCCCACACGTTTACGGAAAAACGGTGCTGATAACTGTTTTGCCGGACGCGGTGTTCATTTACCCGGCTCCAGTAATGTTCATTATGAACATTGTAAATGCCCGACCTCGTAAACATTGCTTCATCCGTAAATAAAATGGAAACGTTGTCAAAATTTTGGATTAACCATTGTGAGAATAGCACCCGCGGTATGTGATCGTTTTCATTTAATTCTTGTACTGGCCGAAAATGATATGGATGTTGACCATCGATATGAAGAATTTTCCAAACAGTCCAGTGGGAAACATTAAAAATACAGGCTGCCCGCCTCGTACTCTCCTCTGGGTTCTCCGCGAAGAAAGTATGCGTTCCTGAAGGTCAACTGGCAGCTGCTGGTTGCCACGCCCCTGAGCATGGGCCGGCACGGTGAACTGGCCATAGGTACGTAACCTTTGAGTAGCCGCCAACATCGTTTCTCGGTTTGGCACAGGTTGTCCAGGGAATAACTCTGCGTACATTCTTCGAGCCTCGTTTAGGTTATCACCCGACGCGGCGTAAACCCGAACCATTTCGGTCCACTGTACGTTTGTATACGACATAATCACTACACAATACCTAACTACACAATTGCGCGAAAAATGAGCGGTGGTGCGCGGGCGGCGCGGGCGCGAGCGCTGCGCTGCGAGCAAGCGTGTCGTAACGTGCGATCGATAGCGAGGCTGCGGAGAGACTGAGGGGTGTGGGCGGGGTCGCGCCGCGTCGCGCGCGCGGCGTGTGGCCTGTTTGATCTAGCGCTGTGTTCCCGCGCTCCGTCCTCTTTGCCCTTGCGTATAGGGTGAAATAATTTTGGGGAAAAATGGAGATTTTACTTAAAAAAAAATGTTATTTTTTTTTCATTGAATTTACGTTCTATAAGTGAAACCAAACCACTGGTTTCAAGGATAACGGTGTTTACACTAACAGCCTGTATAGGATAACCTATGTTTGAGGCTATGTCATAGAGTACATGCAGAGACGAGATGACCAAGTTTGATCACTGCGTTGCGATGAGACATCTGTTGGAAGCGCTAGGGTAGCCCGCGAAATTCAAATGTTCTTACGTTTTTGCATACATATTTTGACCAGATATTTTGATTTAAAACCAAACTACTGAACCGATTTTGATAAAATTTCTATGGGACCAATCGGGAAGTATATCCTTAGATAAAAGAAGATTTTTCAAATCGGTTCATAAATGACAAACATATGAGGTAACAAAAAAAATGCAACCGAATTGAGAACCTCCTCCTTTTAACACTTACGTAGTTACAGAGTCATAACCATTAAAATCATCAATACAACCCGCTAAGTTAGTTAAATCCCAATTCAATTCAATTCATTTATTGCATCAAATATGGTAGGTACATGAAGTTCTTAAATAAAATATTTAGTAACACACATTTGGCCAATACATAGCATGCAATAGTACAAGTTTTTACACTTAAGATATTAATTATTACTAGTTAACAAACAACATTTTGTCAAATTATGTACTTAACAGTTAGATATATCTGTGCTTTAATGTATAAAATTTACAGGGACACTTTTGAAAGAACTCATCTATCGAATAAAAACACTCTTGTAATAACCACTTCCGCAACGCAACACAAAACTTATTGAAGGGTAGTTGAGTAATCGTCCCAGGCAAAGCATTGTAAATTAAGGGAGCCATGTAAACGCAGCTCCGCCGAAAAAGTTCTAGCTTTGGAACGGGCATTTCAAAATCTAAATGTGTATCCCATTCAATGACTTTTTCATGAAATAGTTATTCAATGGGGTTGTATGAACTTTGAGGGTTGTATTGATGATTTTAATGATTATAATTCTGTAACTAAATACCTATTACAGCCGCGAATAATATTTTGTCCAATGTACCTACAGCCTGACAATGACCGGCAAATTGCAAAAAAACGTAAGAAAATTTGAATTTCGCGGGCTACCCTGGCACTTACAGATATATTCGTCTAAGCTCGGTTCTTCAGGCTCGTAATAACTAATGCGGCTTCTGCCGCAGATTGTGACGACTCATCTGCAATAAAGATTATAGACATCAACATTAACAAAACATATTGATATTGTTCATTTTATCAAATTCAGCAGTTGCATTTTCACCACTATCGAAATACCAGCTTACTCTGCCTTGCCTTTCTATCAGCCCGTCCCAGTGTCGCTGCATAAGTCTCCCTGTCTGTCTGTGTATCCTTGTTCACATTCAGCTTTAAATAGTAATTAATTACCCTTTTTTCACTGTCTGTTGTACTCGAGCAACGTGTTGATTGATGTATATTATGTATAAACATCAGTGCAAAAAGAAACACTGATACTATACTTCCCGCCTATTTTTACATAAAATTGGCGCGTTCTTACAACGAAACGAGAAACCATAAAGTTTGACTTTCAGATGGAATACTAGCATTTTCAGTCAGATTTCTTAATGTCATTTTATTGAAAGCATTCAATTAATGATTTATTTCTAAAATTTACACAGTCTAGAAATCTTCAAATGAAATAGATAGTTCACTTGAATGACATCCAAAACATTTCAAAGATTTTCCATCCCAGCATCCAAAGACAACAAATTAAATGAGGGTTATTTTTTAATGTGGCTGACGGACGCGGAAACAGTAAACTAAAAAATAAATAACAAATGACGGACGATTCTCTGTTTCTCTATATCTGAAAATTATTGATCGGAAAACTACCTTGTTGCATACTTGCACCTGCACTGTACATTTTGAGAATATTAAATAATTAAATACCGGTGATATCTCAACGTTTGTGTGTCGCTCTGTCCAGGTAAAATTTAATAATCATTGCTTCTGTCATTTTTTAAAACAATACATTAAGTACTTAAAAAAATATATGAAATTGCGCGAACTTAGATTTTACACGCCCATTTTTCCGACCAAAGAAACAAGAGTTAATAATTCTAACAAGATTCCAGTCGGAGATCAAATCAATCAGTTTCATTTCGCTTCAATTTAAAAGTTGATTTTAATGAACTAAGTTATTTACGAAAGAAGAACTGTGATTTAAAAAATCGCAATTTCTCTATCACAGGACAACAAGATGGATGAAATCAATGACAATATCCGTGCAAGCTTAAATGAAGCTATTGATGCAGAATTCTTTCGACATGATGAAAGGGCTGAGGGGGAACCTATAACCGCTTTTGATATAGGTGATTTTACTCTCAACTTTCAACCTGAAACAATTACATTACCTAATGAAAATGAAGATACTGAAGACCAAGAAGAAAAAAAGACTAGCACTGTTAAGGAAGTAAGTACCACCAATTGGTTTAAGTATATTTTAAGATAGCACCATGTACCCTCCCAGGCTGGAGGCCTTCCACTCAAGGCACCCACAGCATTGCCCGATTAAGCAGAAGCCAGCCTCATTGGTTGACCTGCGAGATGACATTACCAAAAACAAAAAAATACCATCTAAATGTTTTTTTTTTATTTTTTATTACAATAATATGATATCAAGCACTCTTTGGTCCTTTTGCCGCCAATTTGGCTGTCACTCGCAGCGGTGGAAAAATCGTTATCGGATCTTCATATTATATTTATATTAATTTGTGCTCTACAAGGTAAGAAAAAGGTGTTATATAAAAAGGCTTACAGCTAAGAACGATATTTAGGGACACTGTTAGGTCACAGCAATTTACATATTGTATTACAGTTTATGTTAATGATAACATAAACATTTTGAATTATTATCAACATTTTAAGACTTCTATGTAACATACAAATGGGTAATTCTAAGTTAAGAGGTAATAAGTTGTATGAAGTGATGGCACGGCATTTTTTTAAATATTTTTACTTAATTATAATTTGTTTTTATGGAAACTTTTAAGTTTAAAACGTCTACAAAGTGGCCAGTCAATTTGTTGGTTTTTTCACGTTTTATAAGTAACCAGGGGAAATACTCAGTACAGGGGAGAGACAAGATGCACAGGGGAGGATACTTTATGAACAGGGAAGAGATAGACATATAAAACAGGGTTAATTTTTAAGAATCAACTTTATTTATTTATTTTAATTATGAATTATTTATAATCAGACTTTTCATTTCTTAGCAGTCTTTGTTTATAAAACTAAATGTTTCTTAAGCGCCAGGTACAAAACATGAAAAGGTTCATACTTTTCCTTTCCATCAAAACAAAAATATATAAAACTTTACTATCAATAGACAATAACGAAATAAAAAGAAACAAAAACTTCTCTTTTGAATAAAAGTATTAAACTTTGCTTGTACTTAAACTATAAAACATCTTAATGTGTAAAGGTAACTAAAAATTGCTTAATTCTTTCTAAAACCCGCGTTCAAAGACATCAACAGGTTCATTAAAAGCATAAAAAATACGCTGCCCTTTCATTTTTAAGTTAGGAGTAGGTAGATCTTTTATAACCTGATCCCAGGTGATAAAAGAAATATCGTCATCATTAATTCTGAAGTTTTTTCCAGTTTCATCACAGATTTTACAAAACACAACTTGAACTTCATCATTTTCTTCAACACCTGTGCACATTGCAACATAACGATATTCTGTTTTTCTATCTTGAAGTTTAACGAGCACAAAGTCCCCATTGTAGAATGTTTTTTTTCCAGATGTTGAGGGCTTTGGATCATCTTTGTGCAGTTTGGTTTTAATGCTTGTGGTAGGTACAGAATGCTGTAGTGCTGCTTGAGGCTTCTTCGTGTGTTCTTGAGATACCAATTTGATTAGTGGTTCATCTTCTGAATCACTAGCTCCGTATATATCATCAACACGTAGACGAGATTTAGGATGTGTTTTTGGATAATCCAAAGTACCCAATTGAAAATGATGACATAACTCAGAGTCACAGAAGCAGCTCAAACTTTTCAATGACAGGCGATTGGGTATAAATACGCAACCGGTAACTTGGTGGACCTTTAGTGTGCCTGAAAAAGTCTTTATACCTTCAGTAGATCCCAATTTTGCTTCTTTTTCCGAAATGTCTGCATCATCTACAGTGAAAATTTTAATATTCGGGCAGGTTTTCTCAAGTGCTTTAGCTAAGTCATCTATTGATGAAATATCGGTGCCACTCGCAACTAATCTATCTGCAGTTCTCTTGCAAGTTGCACCCACTCCATCTGGAGCTCCCTTACCGTGACCTGCTTCATGAAAATTCCATGTGAAATTTTGAAGGTTAGGGTAGAAATCTTGAAGCATTGTTGCCAAAACCTTGAACATCATTTTATTACGATATTGAGTGACTGGCCCATCGCTCAAAAAATGTAAATTCGTAACAGTACCCGGCAGACAGTCAAGAATGGGCTGCAAATGGGCCCAAATTGCAGGAGGTGAGTGCGATAAATTTTGTGACAAAGTGCAGTAACATTGGCTTTTGGTCGACATCTTTAGTATAGACTACAACAGTGTGCATACTTATTTGCTGTCTCGATCCTCCGAAATGGAAGGTTTGTACTTCTTCAGCGTATTTTGTTTGGTAATTTTCACTGAAATCTACATATGTGTATAATTGCTTCCGACTTAGTAAGGGACTCTTTTTTAGATTTTATAGTTTGATATTGGTGCACTATGTTTAGTTCGTGATTCAAAAACTTTTCCATCTTTAATTCCATATCCAAAATCAAGTCCCTTGGTAGAATCTGTAGTGTGCTTTTAACGCATTTCGTTACAGTTCGTGGTTTTTTAGTTTTTAAATCGACGATATCTTGGCGTACACTTTGCCACTTGCTGTAAAACAGTGGAATAGAGTTATCGAATTCCTTGTAATGTAGACCTTTGTTTAAACACGTCTTGCACTCGCGTGATAAACATTTTTCGTTGAATCTATTGCAGCAAACTTGATTTAGAAGGCCCACGTAATTCGAGACAGATATTATCTTGGCGTTGTATAGTGATTTCAGCGTTAAATCCATATTGCTGTGTGTAACACACATGCAAGTATTACGACTGTCACAGCGTGGTTGGACGACCCAAAATGGTCGGAGGTTGCAAAACATTGGGTAAGAAATTTTAATGTGTGTCTTTTCCACAAAACGTTTATGCAAGTTGAGTAAAGTATCTAGCATAACTCGCTTTTGCTTACGCTCGCCCTTTCTCGTTATATAGTCTTTTTTTCCTGCACAAAGTCTAGAGCTTGAATCATCTTCCATAAATTTGACTATGCTCGTTTTCAAATTCTCACAGTTTTTTCTTGAGCTGCGATTTATGTCTATCAGTCTTAATTTCTTGCTTATCTTACTCAAGGGTTTTATTTTCACTTCTTTCGATAAAACATTGTATTTTTTTACTATTTTCCCGCTTAACACTCTCCTGAAGACTCTTTTTTCTTGGTCAGTGGTGAGATTTGAAAAATTTTCATTAAGTTGTTGGGTCATAACTTCACTGAAAAGCAGTTTTTTCTTTATCGTTTCTTTGCCGGCTGCACTTACTGCTCTTGCAAGTAAATTTACTTTGGTGTTGGGTGAGCTTTTTGGTGGTTTTTTCATCCGTTGAATTTGTTTTTTGTAGCGTTGGACTGCAGACCTAAGTTGAGCTATTTCAGCCACTTGTTTTCTTATAATAAGGTTTCTTGCTTTTCTTGCTCGAATTGACTTTTGCTGTGCTACCTGCGCTCGCCTGTTTATATTTTGAGGGGGCGGTGGGTCTTCATTATCCGAACATGGTGGTGTTACAGGAGCATTGCTTATATCTTGGAGTGCCAAACGACGTCTACGAATCTTAGCTTTTTCTCTCCATACTTTTCTAGCCTTCCGCTGCTCTCTGGGTGTCATTTCCTTCACTGTCTTAATAGTTCCTTTTTCTTTTTTCTTTTCATATTTTTCCCTTTCCTTAACTCTTTGTTGAGCGTACTTATCCGGGTCATTTTTAATTTTTTGGTATCGTAATCGTTCTGCAATCCTTTTTTTTTCGAGCCGTTCTTCGCGCGTCATTTTTTTTCGAGATGCCATTTGTTCTGTAAAAAAGTCATATTATATTGTAAAGCTAAGATATACATAATACCAAGGTTTAGAGAAAACAGTAGAGGTATTAATCAAAACACGTACAAATGTATCTCCCCTGGACATTAAGTATCTCCCCTGCCATCAAAAGAGCCAGGGGAAATACTCCAGGGGAGATACATTTTCGATTAATATCTAAAATAGTCTTAAAAGTATTTCTCTTACGCAATTCACAACCAAACGTAACAATGTATGCACTATTCAAAGTAAATATTTAAGTATATATCAGTATTTTAACTAATAATTGCTAAATAAAACTTACCAGAGGAAAGACTGCATTCACTCAACACTTTTGCACCCAGCGAGTGGTGTGACTGAAATGGCCGATAAAATGGCCGCGCAGTCGGCTTATGCGCCGCTTGCTGCTAACTTCACGTTGCATCCTATGTACTCAATATCACAAATTCCACAGACTATCAAAACTAAACTGATTTTTAAACGAAAACAAAAAGCCAGGGGACGAGACACAAAACACTGAGGACAAACTTCGGCGTTGATATTTTTTATGAATAATTGGAATATAAGCAATTTTATTTGTGAGAAACTGTTACTTAGTTATCTTTCTGTATAAAATTAACGATGCTAAAGTAATTATTGAATTTTAATACATTCATACTTACTGGTTTACAAATAAAGTCGGTTGGGGGACAGACCAGGGGAGAGACTTTTTTCCTATATTAGAGCTTATTGTGACTAAACTACGTACGTTTCTGTAATAAATTTAGGTGACCACGTAGAAAACATTTAGTTTAAAGTAATAAATACCTTAATTATTAAGCTAATACAAAAAAAAACGTTTCTTTTTGTCCTGGCCATCGAAAGTACCTCTTAACTTAGAACGACCCAAATACAAAGTTTTTTTAATGCTTTAAGCAGCTTGGTGCTGCATACAGGAACAGTCCTTACTGTGGTGAGATTCAAATTCTGGTGACTACAGCCAAATTTCACTAGTTATGTTTAAGTCCCATGTAATACGGCAAGCCTATTGCCATCAACCAGGCCCAAATCCACACTGTGTAGCTGCTACTGAGAAATTCCTGCTGGAAAAACCTATTTTGCCTGTCATGGGTATTGAACCCAGGTCCTCATGCTCAGCAGTTTTAAATGGTAAGGCTACCTATCTGACCTGGTTCTGAATGATGTACAGTCTGGGGTCATAAATCCATTAGCACGTCAACACTACGAGAAGGTGATAGTGTGTGAGGTCAATACTAGACAAAGATAATGATATAGTTTTGTTTTCTTCATATTAGTGTTTGCACCGAGCCAATCCGAAACTAAAGCTAATATTTAAGCTCTTTGTTAACAGTTCATGTGGTTAAGTGCAGCAAGATTATGACTTGGAAATGAGTGCCTGTCAGTTCGAACCCTACCTGGCTAGATCGATTTTGTTATTTATTATTCTTTACTTTTTAGGGTTCCGTACCTCAAAAGGAAAAAACGGAACCCTTATAAGATCACTTTGTTGTCCGTCCGTCCGTCCGTCCGTCCGTCTGTCAAGACCGTTTTTCTCAGGAACGCGTGGAGGTATCAAACTGAAATTTCTATATGATACTTAGTTCTACTGTCCCTGGAAGCTGTAGAAAAATCAACCTTCTAAGTCAACGCAATCAAAAGATACAGCCACTTAGGCCGCAAATTTCCGCAAATTTTCGAAACTCGCACGGGAATCAAAACCTACAGGGTACTTCCCGTGAACTTAGAATCTTGAAATTTTGTACGAAGTCACGTCTTATAGTACAGATATAGGAAAAAATACGAAAACCGTAAATTTTTAGTTTCGTCATATAAAAAAAAGTTATATACCCACAGGTTTGTACGGAACCCTCGGTGCGCGAGTCCAACTCGCACTTGACCGGTTTTTTTTAGTATTAACAACATTGCTTTTAATATTTAAATGAATGTTATACAGGGTAGCGCTGGCAATACTACAATAAATGAAAACACTGGTAATACAAGTTCATAGGAATATTTTAAGCTATCATATGAATCCTAACATCAAAATTAAATAAAAAATATTTTTTCTATCAAACTAAATAGCATTAAACTGTTAACAAAATAAAATGCCATTTATAAATATTGGTTTACTAACCTTAGGTATAATTTTCACTCATTCGCGTCTGGAAATAAAATTTAAGAAACGAATTTGGCAAAGGTTTTTGAAGTCGCGAGTTAGCAACATGTGTTTAGTTTTTATACCGATGCGGGGGTCGTTAACCTGTCGGTGGTAGCCTTTATCTACATCATGTAGAAAATGCTGAAACTGAAAAATAATGTCCTGTGACTAAACAGACGGCATTTATTGTCGTATTGTCGGCGCCACCCTGTATATAAATATTATTACAGAAAATTACAAAAAGGAATCAATTATGAAGGAATAATATTTTAATTTGAAATGAAATAATAGCAGGTAATTCGAAGAAACATTTATTTACATTATACTTAAATATTGTTATAAAATTGTTCTTATGCTTTTAACTTTATTGAGATCAAGCTTAATTATTCATTCGTACACTTCTTATACGTCTCTTCAGACTACCTTCTTCCTCAAACCTCTACCCAATGGCTCACAGTATTTCTTTAAAAAACGAAAATATTAGGTATCTATTTATTTAATAAGAAAATCATAAACCACAACTAGCATCATAATTATAATCTTTAAAAATAACATACACGTAAGCCGGTTTCAGTTGAAATTTTAAAATATTACGCCCAATTTTACGCAAAGCGACAATATTTGCTTGCGTCTTGAATAAAGATTATCAAACAACACGCTAATCGCAATGATAACACAAACGCTCGTAAAAAAGTACAGCAACAAACAACGTCGTAAACTTTATTCAATACAGTACCAAGTTTATTTTGTTTCACATCCACCCTCGTCTTTCGTAAATAATAAGTTCAACTAATACTTAAAGAAACGTCATCGGGTTTAACTTATCGTAGACATTCACAATTAATAATTAAAACACTAAAAGTGTATTATCACTGGGGTTCGAACGCAGGCCATAACGTGCCAATCGTCTTAATTACTGCGTTAACCGCTAAGACAGACAGACACACAAATTAAATAGGTACCACTATCTTAATACGCCGGCGCCGCCGTCGCGTCATGACAGGCTTGTCACTAAGGCAAATGAACATTATATCGCACTCTTTCTGACTAGGTATTGATGAAAGAGTGCGATATAAGAGATCGTGTATGTGTGCAAAATGTTTTCTATAGAAAAAGTTCATAATTGCGACTTGTTTTGAAGCGAAAGATTCGTGAAACTGCTACTGGATTTATGTCCCATACTGTACTGAACATGTGGTTATCCGTTAGTACCTCGATGTCCATTCCATCCTGTATAGAAATAAGACCAAACTCAGTTGCTATTCAAACTAAAATAAACCTTATCAGTAAGAAGTTATGTGCATATTCGTACAAGCGACTGTGATCAAGCGTATCATACGAAAAAGAACATTAAATATATGGAGGTAAAGTTCATTTTCGGGTGAAGCGTGTTTGACCTAAGCCTAAATTCGCTATATAGATCTGCAGGGCTACTATGACGTCTTAATGCAGGAATGTTTTAGTTCTAGCTAGACTAGGACTAAAAAAATCCTGCATTAAGACGTCATTGTAGCCCTACTAAGCCTTAGTGACTGTGACTGCCCTAACATTGTGTAAACAGCTATATTATTTGTGCCAAGCTAGTATAGTAAGCCTGGATATGCTTGCTATCCTAACTTCAAAAACTAACCTTGTGTAGACCAAGTGTAGGCAATTCCTTTGATTTTTGTATGTTAGCAGTAAGTTCATAATTATTTAAGTTTCGAATAACGCGCGAAGCGGAATGGCATCGTCGCGCGCCGCTCGCATCGCTACACTTCATGCTATCCCTATCGCACTTGCATAAAGCACAACAATGTTGAACAACAATGTTGTCCGCGCGCGTGTCGGCCAACGGTCACCGTGTGCCGCATGACCAGTGGCGTCATAAACACACTCGCGAGCGGGCGTGTACTTCACGCTCAGTCGTCGCCGCCAAAAATGTATACCTAATGCTAGTTTAAGTTGCATATACTGTGAAATTTTGTAATTTTAATATACGCGAGTTTTACCGACTTTAGTCACAGATTTATTTGCAGATAAATATGGTTACAAACGTTCTTAAAATGTTAGGTAATATTAGTAGCTTAGCATATTTAATCATAACATAATGACATGCAAATTTTCTTATAGGTAGGTACAATTACATTATTACTTTTTAAACTGCAAGAATTCTTTTATATTATAGAAGGGATTCTCAATTAACCACCTACGTAAAGCCCGTTTGAAGCGAACCATTGGAAGTTCTTTAATTTGGTTAGGAATCTTGTTATAAATCTGAATACACATAGGATAACAGCTTCGCCTATATAGTTCCGTCTTTATTCTCACATTAATTAGTCTATTAGGATACCTAGTATTGAACGCACATTTATCTCCCAGTTTTTCAAACATTTCTGGATGAGATTTGGTAAATTTACATACTTCCTCAATATAAATACCAGTCAATGTACGAGTATACTTACATTGACTCATTTTGATTGATTTCTGAGTTTCTTAAACAGTGGTTTATAGGATGTGAGTGGGTCTACATTACAAATCGCACGTATACACCTCTTTTGTGCGATGAAAGCTCTTCCGAGATGCACCGAGTTTCCCCATACCAGTATACCATAACGCAATACTGAACCAACATATGCATGATAAGCTTGCAATGTGGCTTGTCTATTTGTTAGATTAGATAGACGCCATAGAGCATAAGCAAACTTACTGAGTCTTCCACATATCATATCAATATGATTAAGCCAGGAACACCTCTCATCTAGAACTATCCCAAGAAAAGTCATACATACTATCTGATTGTTCTATTTGTTTATCTTTATACGTGATGTTTAAATCCATTTTATTCCAGTTTTTGTTACAAAATTGTATATATTTGGTTTTATCTATATTAGGTTTAAGGTTATTCTTTTCCATCCAAGTTATTATTTTGCTTACGGTACTATTTATTTCCTCATTATAGTTGTTCTTAGTTTTAGGGATGATTACGGACACATCGTCTGCAAAGAGTATGCAGGGATGGTCAGTTAGTGTGTCTGTTGTGTACAAATCCCGCCCTAAACATGTTTTACGCAAATAAATATTCTATTCTATTCTTATTCTATTCTAAAACGGATAAGCCAAGAGTCATATCTTACTATTATTATAAATGCGAAAGTTTGTGAGGATGGATGTATGGATAGATGGATGCTTGTTACTCTTTCACACATTCATACATCTTTCCTATCTCACCACAGTATAAAGGGCGACGAGGAAACTCGACTTATTCCTTGGAAGGTTTATACTAGTGGTCGTTACCAACAAATTAAGTCCAGTTAATTAGGGGTCAAAACTGGATGGTTTTTTAAATTACTGAACATATTTGGATTCAATTCAACACGAACAAAGTTTATAACCTGGATTAATACATAGGATACTATTTATCCCGGTAGTGCGATCCCGTGGGACAATTACAGAACTCCACGCCACGCGAGCACAGCCGCTGGCATAAGCTAGTTATCACTATAATCTTATTTTTTCTTTCAGTTTTGTCGCATGTGCCTTTGCGATAATAGAAAGCTGCAAACTATATCACCACAAAATCGGGTGGCTTTTCAGTGCGTACTCCGCAACGATGTGGTAAGTTTATGATAAATGATGTTTATTTTGCAAACAAACACTTTTACACGTCGTCTTTTTAGGGAAAACGGAACCTTTAAAACCGCAACCCGCTAAAAATATCGTTAAGTATTATATTTTTTTGGTGTTACGGAACCCTGTGTGTGCGAGTCCGACTCGCACTTTACCCGTTTTTTTTTTTAAACTAGATGACGCCGGTGTTTCTTACCTGACTACTCTGAGAAGAAACAGCCGAAACAAACTCAGAGGTCATAGTCTCTTTTAAGGTCCAGACATAATCTGTGTCAACTCACATGAGGACTATGCTGATGAGTGTCTGAGATGGTCTTTTAAAGAAGGAACCACGCAGATTTGAGTGGACCTGTCCAGCCAGCGCAAGCATTTGTCAGTGATCGTGTAGCTCGACTCATAACTCAATGAGTTCAACGAAACGACAAACAATATCAAAGAAAGGACATTTGTGAAGGTTGTTTCTAGTACTCAAACTGCCAGTCAATCGTTAAAACCAAAACCAAAAATTTTGACGAGGTTGCAAAACTACACCTTGTATACGGGGTGGAAGGGACACCGACGCTGTTCCATAAATTTTGACAGTGCAGGTTTTGCGCTTTTATAGGAAATAGCAGATGATTTTTTTTAATAACCGACGATAAATTTCTATGTTGTTCAGAATGATGTACATACTGAGAATGTGGTTCCCGTTTTCGCGTTTCGTTTTCTCACCCCGTATATATCTATAATATATAAATAGATAGGATTGTATATAATCTCCGCTCTGCTCCAGCAGTGGACAGGTATTATTGGTTAATATCTCTCCTGTAGACTTGATTTTTTTCCTACAGAGCCAACGCACTGGTCGAAGTCTACCCCAAAAGGTCTGCTGGGAATGCAACGCCCGGATGACCTCTTTCACGGTCTTCAGGACGAAAGCCATACAGACAGACACTTTACTATACTCACTAATCCGCCCCTTTATGAATGTGGACGAGCAGACAGCCAGCGCAAGAGCACACCGGAGTGAGACAGTGGGCGTAATCGGTAGCTACAACACTTAGCTAGTTGCTTTCCTAAAAAAAAAGACTATAGTATAAGCGCCAGATAAACGTGGAATAAAGTTCATTGCCCTTTCCTTAATTTCTCTACGCGGTACGCGGACAATAAATTATGAATAGATTTTCATTACTAAAAATGGAAAGGATCACGATGGATGTCGATTCAGGACAGCTTTATGTCATTATTATTGTTTTCGGAATTAAGTATGTCAATAAATGTATGTGGGTCAATGACCGTTATTCCACGTTTATCTGGCGCTTACTATAGTAACGAATACTACACTTCTGGACACATCTATTTGCCCACCTTTTTTTTTTTTTTTTTTTTTTTTTTTTCGGATGGGAAGTCATCAAATGACTTCTCCCGCTCTGGGCTGAGCGGGAGGGAGTGTCAGACTTTTACTGACTAAAACCCATCCATGTTCCTTCATCGCCCTTTGTGTTCCGGGGCCGCGGTATCTCTTTCGAACAACCCGCAGCACCCGGCAGGCATCGGCCCTTGCGGGCCCCTTCCCTATGCTGACATCTCTTTGAGGCGCGCGTGGAACACGAACGCGCCGTCGACACGGCCTGTCGTCCTAAGACGGAGGGACGGCGAGCTAGCCCTTAGCTCACCGTCCACAGGCCCGCGTCTACGGTGGCCGGGGGCCACCACGTGGCCCCCGACGCCCGGTGCGTCTCCCGCGGCGGCTGGGACGTGAGGAGAAACGCTCTCTCTCACGTTCCGCCTCCTCCTTTGCTAGCATGACTGCTTCGCAAAAGGAGGTGACGGCTTCCCATTCCATCTCGCTCCGGACCATGGCTCGAACCAGGGCCGGACGCGAGAGGTCGCCGCCGCCGATCGCCGCTAGGAGGACACGGCGGTGCTCCGCCCAAGCGGGGCAGACCTCCACCGTATGCTCCACCGTGTCCTCCGGTCGATCCTCGCAGTGGAAACACCCGGGCGTCTCCTCCCGCCTGATTCGGTGCAGGAACCTCCCGAAACAACCGTGTCCGGTGAGGACCTGCGTCAGGCGGAAGGTGAGGACGCCGTGGCGCCTCTCAAGCCACTCCTCAAAGAGGGGACTTATCGCCACTATCGTGGCGTGCCCTGCACGGGGTTGCGACAGTCGCTCTCTCCATGTCACCATGAGATCGGCTCGGAGGTTTGTCCGCTGAGCGGCAATTAGCCGCGGCAGCGGAGTAACCCCCCGGCGAAGAACCTCCGCGCGCCATTCATGTAGGCGCGCGAGGACTATCGCCTCCAGATCCCATGGTGGCAATCCGGCTAGGAGGCTCGCAGCCTCGCCCGAGATCGTGCGGAACCCACGGACCATCCTTACGGCTATCACCTTTTGGGGCGCGTTCAGATAATGGGCGGCTCGCCGCCTCAAGGAACGCGCCCACACCGGGGCACCGTAAAGGGCCATGGACCGCACGACCCCCGCATAGAGCCTCCGGCAGGAGGCGTTCGGCCCCCCCAGATTGGGCAGGAGCCGCCTGAAGGCAGCCCCAGTCCGTTCCAGTTTAGGGGCCAAACGTCGGAAGTGCTCCACGAAGTTCCACCGGCTGTCGAGGACAAGTCCCAGGTACTTCAACGTCGACCCGACGCCGATGGAAACCCCTCCTACCGTCAGTGAGGATCCCGACGGTGGCGCATTCCGAGGCCCATGAAAGCACATGGCCTCGGACTTGTGCAATGCCACCTCGAGACCTAGTTGCCGGATCCTCTCAACGACTATCGCAACCCCGCGTGTCATCAAGTCGGCCGCCGCCTCGTGCGACCTCCCCTGTGCCAGCACCAGCGTGTCGTCAGCGTAGCACACTACGCTGACGCCACTAGGGAGGTCGGCGCGCAGCACCCAGTCGTAGCCGATGTTCCACAAGGGCGGTCCTAGAACCGATCCCTGTGGGACACCGCACGACATCTCTCGCCGGTTCCACTCTCCGGAGCGACCGGGGTAGATGACGGCTCTGTCCGTCAGGTAATCCCCGACCACACGACGAAGGTAGGTCGGCACCCGGTGATACCGGAGTGCCTCCCCAATGCAGCTCCAGGGCATGGAGTTGAAGGCGTTGGCGATGTCGAGAGACACCGCCAAGACAACCCCACCCCGGGACACCGCATCCCCTGTCGTGAGGGCTCTTACGCGCATGATGGCGTCCACCGTGGAGCGCCCCTTGCGGAAACCAAACTGGTGTTCCGCAAGATCCGGACCCATCCCCGCAAGGTGCTCGGCGAGGCGGTTTGCAATGACTCTTTCAAAGAGCTTGCCCACCTCGTCGAGCAACACAACGGGCCGGTATGCGGACGGAGAGTCCGCAGGGCGCCCCGGCTTCCGAATGAGGACCAGCTTCCCCGTCTTCCAACGAAGCGGGAACTGGCCTCTCTCCAAGCATGCGCTTAAGAGCCCCTCCAGTCGGGGCCCGAGAGCCTCAAAGGCCAGGACCCAGGCTTTGCCAGGCAAGCCGTCGGGTCCCGGGGCGGTATTTTTGGCCTTGAGCCGTCCTACCGCCACTCTCAGGTCTACCCCAGCCACTTCCGGGACGTCGTCGTCGTCGTGGTCCGCCTCCAGCACCGCAGGTGGCGGAGCCATAGGCGGGGGGGGATGTTCCCCTCGCGAGGGAAACAGAGCGCTCACCACGTCCTCCACGAGCTGAGGCCGGAGACTCTGCGTCAGTGGGGGGGCCCAGGTGCGGAGTTTATCCCGCACCATCTTGTAAGGGCGCCCCCACGGATCCCCGTCAAGAGTCCCCAGCATCTCCTCGCGGGCCCGATCTCTGGCCCGCAGGACAGCCTCGTGGAGGGCGGTCTTCGCCGCTCTGTAGCCCTCATACAGCTCCGCCTCAATGGCTTCCGCATTCGGCGGGCGAATGCGGAGCCTGCGATGCCTGGCGTACGGGTGTCGCGCAGCGACGCACGCCTCGCGCAGAGTTGTCAGCTCGCGCGACCACCAGTACACCTGACGCCGGGCGCGTCCTGGCCGAACTCGGGGCATTGCCACGTCACATATGTCGGACATGGCCTCCTGGAACCACCCTGCCTCATTATCAACGTCGGCAGGCCTGTCCGGTGATGTCACCCAGGCCTGCACGATCGAGGCTTCCAGGAGGAGCTCCCGGTCCAGCTGCTTCAGCGCCCAACGCGGACCACTCGGGGCCTGTAAGACCGGCGCGCTCGAGGACTGGGTGGAGACGTCAAACCGGATATACCGGTGGTCGGAATAGGTCTCCACCCCCTCCATGACACGCCAGTCCACGACACGCGGCGACAGAGCGGGGCTAGCGAACGAAATGTCCACCACCGACTCGCCCCGCATCCGCACACACGTGGGTACAGTACCCCGATTCAGGACGACCAGGCCTGTTTCCAGAGCCCAGTCCTCCACCATCCTTCCCCGCACGTCTGTGCAACGAGAACCCCAAGCCATATTCTTGGCATTGAAGTCCCCGAGGACAAGCACGGGGAGGGAATGGCTTCCGACGACGACACTCAACTCCGCAAGGGAGTTGTGGAACTCGGCGAGAGTTCGGTTCGGGGAGAAGTAGACACCCACAACTACGATCTCCCCGAACCGTGCCGCTACGCACCCCTGACCCTTCCTGACACTTTCAAGGGTCGGGGTACCGGCGGCGGCCGACGAAACTAAGGCCACTGAGCCGCTTAGGTCCGCCACCCAGTCTTCCCTGGGCAGGACGAAGTACGGCTCAGCGACCACGGCGATGTTAATCAACCACTGCGCCATGCTCTGAAGCAGCAGATTCTGGGCGCAGGCGCAGTGGTTGATGTTCGCCTGGAGGAGGCGTAATGGGGCCGTTATTGGCACTCCATACCCTCCTCCTCCCGGGCCCCCTGCGAGGGCGCAATTGTCGCAGCGGCGGCAGTGGCGGCGACAGCGGCAGAGGGGGCAGCCGCGGCAGCGGCGGCGGAGACGGTGGCGGAGGCGGCGGAGGGCCTGCTCTTACCTCTTGTGGGTGGAGCGCAGGCCTTGCTCCCAGCCCGGTGATCGGCCGGCTTGCCAGCAGCCGCACATGCAGCACAGTGCGGCGTGGCAAAGCAAGCCGCCGATGTGTGACCGGGCTGACTGCATCGGAAGCAGAGGCCACTGCGGTCCACCTCCGAGGCGCACTTTACTGACACGTGGTGCCCCACGTGGCAGCGATAGCACCTCAGAGGTCTGGGTTCCAGCAGCTTTACCTGCGCTGAAACCCAGCCCACCAGTAGCCTTCGGCCCTCCACAATAGTTTTCGCCGCCGTCACGGGGCAGCTTACCGTAACGGTACGCATGCCCGACAGGTCCGAACGTATGGCGCCTGCCCTGACCTGCTCAGCAGGGCACCCTCCGGACCTGGCGACGGCGGCCACCACCTCCTCCTCGGTCACCGAGTCGTCCAGACCCAAGATGCGCAGGTCTGCGCATCTGACAGGCCTGGAAACTCGGGCCTCGTCCGCGTTCAGGGACGCTCTGAGCTTTTCCGCCAGAGCGTCTGCGGACGAGCCGCTGGTTTCACCGGGGATCTCCAGCATGCGAGCCCCTGTCGCAGTAACTTTAAGCCGGAGGCCCCCGGTGATTCCGAGCTCACCGAGGTTCACCGTCTCCTTGGCTTTCGCCAGCAGGTCGCGGTAGGACACGCCCCTCTTTTCCGCATCTGGCTGTAGCGTGATCACCACAGCCGCGGTTTTAGGGGCGCGGAGCCTAGCCGCAACCTTTCGCGCCCGGTGCTGGCGCTGCCGCTCCTCATTGCGGGCCTTTTTGGCCGCCTTCCGCCCCTTCTGTTTCTCCCCAACCACCTGCCATCCGGCATCAGCCGCGGAAGGTGTAGTGGGCTGGGGAGGCAGTGGCGGAGGCGGACGTGCCGCAGGCGCTGGCCCACTCGCCGCTGGCGCCGACACTATTGCCGCCTGTGCAACCGCCTTGCCCTTCTTCTTCTTGCCCGCCGCCTTCTTAGCCGACACCGGTTTCGCCGGAGCCGACTTATCAGCGGGGGGCAACGCAGCCCTGCCAGAGGGCTGACTGGTCGCGGGGGCGGCAGCCGCAGCAGCCGCGTACGAGGCCGCTTTCGGCGCGGCCGCCTTGTTCGCGGTCAAGGGGGGACGCAGGACAATACCCTCCAGAACGGAAAACCGCGTCTGGAAGGCAGCCAGCTCCTGCCGAACCAGGTTCAAAACCTGGTTCTCCACAGGCACGGGCTGGCTTTGCTGCTGCCGCTGCTGTGGTCCCCCCCTTGGAGGAGCCACACTGGAGCCAGCCTCCCGCAGGCTGGCCAGGTCTGCACGGAGCTTAGCGTTCTCCTGTTGGAGAAGCTCCATGCAGGTCGCCAGGCGGGACACCTCCGCCCGCAGCTTGGCCACCTCATCAGACGGAGGCCCCACATAGTGGGCCTCCGCAGCCGCCAAAATGGAAGCGGAAGCCGCGGGGATGGCCTTGTGTTTTGTGGAAGGCTTTACCTTCGCGGCCACGCCCCGGATTGCGGCTTCCACCTCCTTTGCGAACCTGGCCTTACGCTCCGCCTCGGAGCCGCCAGGCGCACCCGCCTCTTCGCCAGACCCGGGAGCAGTAAAGCCCGGGTGGCGCCCCTCCTCGGCCACCTTTGCCGACCTCTCGGAGGCAGTGAGCCCCCCCCTCTTGCCTTGGATCCCACCGCGTCTGCTGGTGGAGATCTTACGGGCCGAGGCCAACTCCTCTCCGGAAGTCGACTCTAGGTCGCCCTCCTGCCTGGACCGCTTGCGGAAGAACTTGCTGTTCTCCGCAGCAGTCCCGGCCCTCTCGAGGCGGGAGCTCACTGAGCCTCCCGCGCTCCCATCGCTGGATGCGACGTCGGACTCCGACCCCGCATCACTCCCCACCTCTTCGTTTGTTTTTTTTTTTTTGTTTGTATCTGTTTCCATGCTGTTCCCACGAGTAAAAAACTTTTTAACTTCTCAAATATAGTGGTTCGCACTAACGACTAATTTAGCTACCCATTAGTCAAGCTAACAACCTCCCTCACGGTGCGCCGCCGCTTGGAGGTTTGGGGTGATTTTTTATAGAGGTTTTCTACCTCGCAGTCCGGGCGGTTAAGCCAAGACCCTCGGTCCCTATCGAAGCCGCGAGACATGATCCACGACACTTCGACGATGGGATTACGAGATCGACGGTGACAGGGAAGGACGTATCCTTCCCTGTCTGCTCGGAGGCAGGGTAAGTGCACACCGAGCCCGTCCTTACTCCCCTGCTATGCCCTCTGCTTTACAGAGGGTCACGCAGGGGAACGCACCGTTGGTCCAACGACCCCACCCATGTCAGAATAATTGGCCGCGGCAGTAACACTCCCCGAGGGATGAGAGGAAATGGAAATTCCAATTTCCTCTCATCCCCGGGGGATGATTACTGCCACGCCCAGGGTGCACCGGCCGAGCAGCTGCTCATCCCTCCAGACGTATCGGGAGGGACCAGCAGCCGCTCGGCACACGTGGAGGACTTCTGACTTTGCACCCCATCTATTTGCCCACCTTGTATTTTCAGTTTCGTTTGGTCCTAGCTAAAATTTTATATTAGGTCGAGCAAAAAGTTTTTATGCAGTTTTGAACCTGGCACATTCACAATTTCATTCAATAGTCTTCTTTTGAATTTCGAACACAGAATTTAAAGAAACAAAAGACAATTTGGAGCCTGTTTGTTGATATCAAACAATCGAATACTAAGAAAACTTGGTTTTATTGGTTTACTTAGATTTAATTCTTGAAAAAGTGATTGATATCTTTGGTTTTGCAACAAACATTACTTATTCTTAACATTAAGGTGAGGTTCTATCAATAATCTATGGATACTTCACCTGAAGTCGCCGCCCAAGCTGTGGCACTTATTCAGGCCGGACACAGCCAAAGAAACGTGAGTGCTCAACTTAATTTAAGTCGATCTGCGGTCCGAAATGTTTATCGGAGGTACCTAGAGACTGGCGGCTTTGTTCGTCGCCAAGGAAGGCCACGATCTCGGGTCACAACTGAAAGGCAGGATCGATTCATCGTGATGACCAGCTTGAGAAATCGTCACCTTACCTCCATTGAGATACAAAACCAACTTCGCGACTTCCACGGAGTATCTGTGAGCGCTCGAACTGTTCGGAGAAGGTTAAAAGAACGCGATATGGTACCACACAAGCCAGCTAATGGGCCCAAACTAACGCGAGCCCACCGAACAGCGCGCCTTCATTTCGCACGCAGTCATTTAAATTGGACACAGCAAGATTGGAGCCGTGTACTCTTTTCTGATGAGTCTAAAATTGTGTTACATGGCAATGATGGAAGGAAGAAGGTCTACCGACGTAAGGGAGAGCGTTTCGCACAATGCTGCTTTGAAGAGAGGGTTGCTTATGGTGGTGGCTCATGGACTGTCTGGGGCGGTATATCCGCGAGCGGCAAAACTCAACTTGAGGTTGTTACAGGACCACGGCTGCCAACATTAAATGCTGAAAGATACATTCGTGAGTGCGCGTGATACGCGGACTATGTGGGCCCAAATTTCCTTTTTATGCATGATAATGCAAGAGCCCATGCGGCCGGCATCGTCAGGGAATATCTTCGGGATGTGAACATCACAGTTATGGACTGGCCAGCCAGAAGCCCAGACATGAACCCCATTGAGCACATGTGGGACGAGCTAAAAAGACGTGTTAGGGCTCGTCAGCCAGTTGCCCAGACGATGCAGGAGTTGAAAACTGCCATAGAAGAGGAATGGGAGATGATCCCTCAAAATTTCATAGAGCGGTTGATAAACTCTATGCCTAATCGTATGAGAGCTGTGGTAGATGCCTATGGAGGCAACACGCGTTATTAAATTAAACCTTTATTTGATAAAACATGTTTTTTATACAAAAATCAATTGCCTTTAACAAGGCGCATATCCGACTTGTTAGGCGTAGCTCCATGTCGTATGGTATTCTGAATTCAAATTTAAAACAATACGATCGAAAAAGATGGTAAAATGTATCAGGTTTAAAACTGCATCAACAGTTTTTGTTCAATCTAGCAATCATATTTTGGTAGGGGCCATCGAAACCTAAACTCTAAGGTGGGCCAATAGATGTGTCCAGAAGTGTAGTTTCTGTAGACCACAGATATAAATATACATATAGATAACGTAAGTGCACCTACTTCGGGGAAGTATTTTATTCCACTCCTCCACTATTATTTTCTGATTAAATTCGTTGCGGGATCCAAGACAGTGAAATTGTTTCTCTGGGACTGCGTCGAGCTTCATTGTCCCGGCGCTTTTTTGGTGGTCGCCACTGTTGATTCTGGCTTTCAGGAGTTGCAGTGGTTAGGGAATAGTGTGGCGGGCTTAAGTATTTTATAGTTAACGTGGCTATTTTCGCAGTAAGCTAATTTGTTTAAAACAACAGCGTGCAATTCAAGAACTTAAACGTATAAAGAACAAAAACGTAGTCTATTTTGTATAGTAACTTGTTTCTGTAGTAACTAAATAGTTCTTATGA
The DNA here is from genome assembly GCA_964057025.1 of Standfussiana lucernea. Taxonomy (NCBI): domain Eukaryota; kingdom Metazoa; phylum Arthropoda; class Insecta; order Lepidoptera; family Noctuidae; genus Standfussiana; species Standfussiana lucernea. Next base: position 6,047,501 of record OZ059813.1, read on the forward strand.
CGTCATAGTAGGTAGTAAAACATGGCACGCTTGGTTTTCATACAGATCGTGATACTTGCGTTATTTAGTTATATCTATATCTGTGGTGTAAGTACATTAATTTAAACACGCTTTTACATATTAGATTCACCTGTAACTACGAAAAAAAACCTGAAGTTTTTGACCCACTTATTACCGTTTTCCGATTGAGCTGAAATTTTGCTTACACGTTTAGTTTGGATGACAATGCATGATTAGCTAAGTGACGTCATTCTAAATCCAATATGGCGGGCTCTCAAACATGGCGGACTAGTTATGTTTTATGCATTCCCATGATGTGGATATTAAATGAAAAGGTTAGCTGAGAAGAATACGAGAAAGGGTGTTTTTTTTTGGTTTTTTAACTAAAGGGTGTAAACGGACCCTTCACGAAACCGTCAACCAAGCATTCTGAAAAAAAAATTGCTGTGAAATAACTTTTTTATTAAAAGTAAAGTTGTAACCATAAAAATTAGTATTAAAAAAAAAGCTTGTGAAAAAGTTGCAACTGACCCCCAATATCTCCGTAACTAGAAGGTTCCCAGGTATGGTCCAGAACAAAAAAAATATCACAATGACGGTGAGAAAAAGTGCTTTTCGGCTTCGCTAAGGGTCTATTTACACCCTTTATATTTTTTTATAGGAAGCTCTCGATGTTTTATCCATCGACAGGGTCGCTCTCAACCTTACAACGTCTTTGCAGACGAGAGCATACCCGGCAGACCACACCGATTATCGTTTTGTGTACTGCAAAGACCTGGACGGCTCCACCCCGAAGAAATCCAAGAACCACGTCAGCCGGAATAACGAAATACACGAAATAACATTAACCAACATAGATATAAGCGATGATGACTCACCTATATGTAACCACGTAGATTCTAGTCACACACAAAAAAAAAAAAAAACAAAAAAAAAACGAAGACAAAACACAAGGAATTCATAAAAAAAAGGTTGATCGACGTGCCAAGCCAGCGAATGAATTATTAAACAATGATATTTTTATTACAAATTTAAATCATGAAGAGCATAACCACGTAGATTCTAGTCACACGCACAAAAAAAAAACGAAGAAAAATCACAAGGAATTCATAAAAAAAGGTTGATCGACGTGCCAAGCCAGCGAATGAAGTATTAAACAATGATATTTTTATTACATATTAAGGATTTAAATCATGAAGAGCAAATGTATGAGATTAATAAAAATACAGTTTTCTATTAATTATAAAAATTCGGGATTCAAATGTGGGGAATACTTCAAAGGATTTTTAGATGAGGGTGCTTATAAAGGACATATGATTAGCTATACGTATGTGAGTACCAATTTTGTAACTTGCCTTTTCTATAGTTTTTAAAAATCAAAAACAGACTTTGACTGCTTTTCTAGTCTAGTGGTCGTAAGCGCGACTGCTGAGCACGAGTTACTGGGTTCGATTCCCGGGTCGGGCAATTTATTATTGGGTTTTTCCATCAGGAGTTTCTCAGTAGCAGTCACGGAGTCTGGTTTTTTGCCCGGTTGATGGCAATAGACTCGCCCCCTATTTATTACTGGCGAAATGTGGGTGTACTATTATTATTAATACACATCTGCCTAACCCTTTGGGCATAACAGGCGTGATGTTATGTTATATTTTTTAAATTCACTTATACGGACTAAAAAACACTACTACTCGTATTAGACCGATATATTTACAAAAAGAAACCTTTAAAACGACCACCCTTAACTTCTAGGCCATCGATCTTTGAACATACATTGCCTGCCCACGGCCATTACAGCTTGCTAATTCTGCAAGGTAAATTATTGGTTCAGTTGACCTGACTTGACCCAGTTTCTAGTTTTATCTCTCTTTAAACCTTTTTTTTTTCGCTATGTGGAAATTCTCAATGTATGTCCTCCGTCCTGGGGAGAGTGGAGGGGTCTGTCAGACTCGTACTGACTAAAGCCACATCGGTGTTCCCTCGCACACTTGCGTCGGGGGGCAGCGGGAACTAATGCGAATTCCGTTGTCCCGGACTAGTGCCGGCCCGCTTGACCTGCGGGCCTCGTCCCGGGGGGGAGTGAGGTGTACAAAACCACCCCCCTTACGTCATAGAGAGGCGCGCGTGGAACACTACGCGCCACCGTCTCGGGTTCAGTGTGATGAGGGGCGACGGATGTCCCGGAATCCGTCACCCCTGGACCAGGGGCCAACCTAACCTTTTTTTTTTTTCACGATGTATAAATCCTCAATGGATGTCCTCCGCCCTGGGGAGAGCGGAGGGGTCTATCAGACCTGTACCTATTACATTATATGGCCACTTTAGCAGAACATAATATTATGATAATAATATGAATTACGTTACAATTCGTGAAATGGTCACAATCTGATAATTTAACATACAGTTGTACATTCGGGTGTTGTTTACATTCGGCTATATTAACAGTGTCTGTGACCATTTTAAGAATTTCAATGTGATTCATGTCATCCTATTATGTTCTGCTAAAGTGGCCATTTTAGGCCCCCTGTTTAATACTCATCATCATGTGCCTAGCGTTGTCCCAACTATGTTGGGGTCGGCTTCCAGTCTAACCGGAGTCAGCTGAACACCAGTATTTTACATACAGCGACTGCCTATAATAAAATACAATAAAAAAGAAGATGAATTAATTTTAAATGTTGCTTTTCAGGCATGCGGCTAAACTACATGGAGAATGCCATACTGGCACCAAATACGTTTGTCCACACTGCCTCGAGAACTTGGAGTAAGTTTAAATTTTTCAGACGGCGATTTTTAAAAACTGCCTCGTTTTTTTAGAAATCGCGAGCGCGACTGCTGAGCTTGAAGACCTGGGTTCGATTGCTAGGTCTGTCAAAGCGTTGTTGGGTTGTATTGTATTGTATAGCGGGCCGGTGTCCGCAACTCCACGACCAACGCGCGTATTTTGCGTACGGGTGGGAACTTTATTCGATCCACCCCAGTTCCCCGAGAAAGGCCAGCAAAGCCTTGATGTTGCTGGCTATCTCGCGGAGAGTACCTGGGTTACCGAAGTACTTTGCCCTGTATGAGGCAACCCCTGGGCAATGCAGAAGCACGTGGGCTGCTGTTTCGTTATACGTTGTTGGGTTATAACCGACTTAAAAAAGGAGGAGGTTCTCAATTCTGTTGTATTTCTTTTTGTGTTTGTTACCTCATATCTTCGTCATTTATGAACCGATTTGAAAAATTATTTTATTTGAATGGATACACTTCCCGATTGGTCCCATAGAAATTTCATCAGAATCGGTTCAGCAGTTTGGTTTTGTCAAGTATCAATTCCGCAATTTTGTTTTACTTGGATGACATATTTTTTCCAGCTATTTTAATTTAAAAACCAAACCACTGAACCGATTTTGATGAAATTTCTATGGGATCAATCGGGAAGTATATAGTATATAAAGATATGAGGTAACAAAAAAATACAACCGAATTGAGAACCTCTTCCTTTTTTTGAAGTCGGTTAAAAAGTGCATTGCAACGCAACGCAATTTGGTACAGCTAGTAGCTTATAAAAAACGCCATAATAAATGACGTTTCTGAGCCAATCTTATTTAAGATCTTACATGCATGTATTATTTTAATTCTGTATGTATACATATGTTTGAGCAAATAAAATTTCTTATTCTTATAAAAGTCAGACTAAACACACACAGACTACCACTGGTACCATTTATAATATAAGGAAAAAATACATTGAGTCTTTGAAGTCTGTCAAAGACGTGCAGACGCTCAATGCGTACTACGACGTAGCAGGTAGCTACGCCGTAGCAGTTATAGCTACGCCGTAGCAAAGAGCAAGGCGAGTTGCTGCCAAACGCAAGCCAATTTTATTATTTAAAATAAAAATGAATTTATTTTTGCAGGTCCGTACAGACGATCCGTGGTGTTTCTATGTGGGGGGGGGGGGGTGTCAGAATGATGTGCCGAGTATGTGGTTTTCGTTTTCGGGTCGGTGTCCCTTCCACCCCGTATAATTCACGTACGTCACCGAAGCGAGCAAGAGGGACGAGGAGGGACAGTAGACAGGTATGAGTTTCGTATGTAGATTCCTGCAGATCTCTTTATTCACATCATCAGTAGAGAAGGAAAAAGTGACGACATGAGACAACCCTGCACCCGCTTTGTACCATCAACCATTTAGCCGAACACAAGTCCTAGTTTAAAAAAATGTTTTTATTTATTTATACTTGGTGGAATTTTGTGATGAGGCAGTAGATCAGCCAAGCTTAAACGTTATTGCTTCAGAAAAACGGTCCTAGGAGACTTACTAGAGCCTTACTTTTTTGAAAAAATAGTATCTGCAATCACCGCCTTTGAAAAATAGGCAATTTTCTAAAAAAAAAAATAGGCCAATCTGTTTTTATAAAGGTGCTATCATCGGAAGCATTCGCCTGTATTGTGAAAGTTCAGTAGGGCTACTATGACGTCTTAATGCAGGAATGTTTTAGTTCTATTTCGAGAGAGAGAAAGAGATGGCGCTAGACAGCTGTCTAGAGATATTCCGGCGAGTGGCGTCTTAACAACAACTTTTCTCGTATCTTAAGTACGAAATGTGATTTTTCGGAAACGTGTATTTTAAATTTTATAATCGTTCGAATATACGTACTCGTAATTTTGGTTCGTTGCCACTAGTACCATTAACAATACCATGATGGAACTACTGAGGATTTTTGTAATCCTAATAGTACCATATTAAAAAAAAATATTATTATTTTTTGTCGAAGTAGCTGTCAACTTAATAATGGATAAGAATGTAATTTGTGGGGATAAATAAACGTAATTTTATTTAAAAGAATCTGAAAATAATGGTTCTAGTGTTGAATTTTGTTATCACTAGTTCCACGTTATTATTTTAGGGACTTACGCCTCCGTTAATCTATCTAATATTATAAACCTGAAGAGTTTGTTTGGTTGAACGCTCTAATTTCAGGAAGTACTGGTTCGAATTGAAAATTTCTCTTAGTGTTGCATAGCCCATGTATCGAGGAAGGCTCTAGGCTATATAACATCACGCTGCGGCCAATAGGAGCGGAGCATTTATCAAAAATATTACGCAGACGAAGTTGCGCGGGTCAGCTCGTTATTAGATATTGCGAAAAACATTGAGCATTCGGTATTCAGTGTAATCCTTTCATTATAATTATTTTATCTTGTTCACAGAATCGAGCACGACCCACACCAACCCACCCACCCGTTTGCAGACATTCAAGCCGCACAAATAGACATACGATTAGAAAATAAGCCTAGGTTTTATATATATATATAATTAAAACGTAACACAACGTGGAAGTTTCGCCTGGCTTGCAACGTCTAATTTCATTGTAATATTGAAGATGAAATCAACACTTAAAGTAGTTTCTGTAAGCCTGATCAATAATAAAATGTATGTAATCATTTAACCATTTGCACTGGCCGGAGGCTTCAGTAACTTGCAAGGCGTAAAAACAACAATCAAATAACAGTCTGTCAGGAGCCAACACTCGTCTGATCTGGGGATCTTTTCAGTTGTATGGGGCCGTTCAAGTATTACGTAAGCACTATAGGGGGGCGGCTTTGCTTATTTTTGATGACATGGTGGTGGGGGCATCTAGATGGTGATCACGTCAGCAGTAATTATTAACTTTTTTTCCACATATGGCAACCCACACATTGTCTATGCTTGAAAGCGAATTGTATTTTCGGGGATTCCTACAAATAATGAATACGTTCAGGTACTCGCTTAGAACTGAGTGGAGGAATTACCGCGCGCTATTCACTTGTCTAATTTTTTTTCCGTCAATTTATTGTTTTGTTTCGATACGATTGACGATTTGACGTCACAGTCCTCTATTCCAAACCTATTCCTTATTTCTAGACTTATAACTGCTGCTCATGAATCAATCAATTGTACCAATGTTTACGTAAGCATGGGGTGGAGGGGTAAGAGCTTTGCTTACTTTTGCTGACGGGAGGGAGGGGTGGGTTAATAATTGTAAAAAATCTGCTTACGTAATACTTGAACGGCTTGAATATGGGGAATGACAAACTTTTCACTCTGTTCCTTGTAGCTCAAAACTAGAACAAATATATTCTTCCAATATTTCTTGACCATAAAACCAGTCTATCGAAGACCGACTAATAGAAGAAGAGCTCTTAGTGAAGCAGTGATAGCCTTGTGGTGTAGCCGGATGCAGTTGAATTCCAGTATTTTACATGGAGCGACTGCCTATCTGACCTCCACAACCCAGTTAGTACTGGGTAATACGATACCCCTTGGTAAGACTGCTTGTCAGACTTTCTAAGATCTACAAATGACAGCCGGGACCCACGCCTTAACCTTTCGACCGCTTGTGTCGTATTTCTGCGACAGAGAACATAAATTTTTTCGTTCTATTTTCGTCCTATTAACTGCGTGGTACAACTAAAACCATTATTAAATAGAGATATTATTTACAACAATTATTTAAAATGATGTCTCGTAGCTCTAAGTATTGAAAATGCTTATTTATTGTAGGTATTATTTATTTTATCGATTTGTAGCCGCGCGCTAGGGGCACGGCAATTGATATTTAGGCAAGCGGTCAAAAGGTCGTGCTTTGGGAGGTACGGAGGAAACTCGGTATGTAATGGGTGGTCACCATCCACGGACCAACCCAGGCAAGCGCGGCATAACCTGACAATCGACCCGAGCGGCTGATATTATTTAGTCACGAGCTCCTCACTAACCCAGCTCGTAAACATAAAACTAGCAATATTGTAAAACAGTTGCGTATCAATTTTGGTGTACACTATAGTATATTCTATTAAATTCTTGGTCTCATAGAGAAGTGCCAATACTGAGAATTTTATGCTGATGCCAACATCCAATTTGCTTTGATCAGGCCTTCAGAATACTATGATCAGTATCTCCTTCAAAATATACCTTTTAATATCTGTCAGTATTTTAGGGTTATATTACAGTTATTTTTTTTTCAATATAAGTGTGTCTTCATCTAGTCTTAGTACTTTTTCGTACTCCGATGTCTATCTATTAAAGTACAGTCCTTCTTAACTATTTCAACTCTATTCTCAGCAGTAATCCAAAAACAACCTTGTACTAACAAAGTTAAAAGACATTTCAACCTCATTCCGAAGAAAATAAGGATCATTATATTTTGATAGTAAAGCGAAATTAGACATAAAATAACTGATGGGACTGTATTTACGCATTTGTAATGTAAGTGAGATTAAAAGATTGTAGTTTTAAATAAGGGTCATGCGTAATCAGACGAATTACCGCAAAAAAAAAAACAAAAAAAAGTAGAAATGCACAGTTTATGTGCCGTAGTTTACGTCGCTTAAAGGTATAACACCGAAGACGACCGCAACAGCAAATGCGCCCGCAACAGCAAACCGCAGGAACAAAACCGTCCGCAACAGCAAACTGCAGCGGCAATTCTGCCCGCAACAGCAAACCGCAGCGGCTGATCCCCCCGCAACAGCAAACTGCAGCGGCAATGCTGCCCGCAACAGCAAACTGGACGGCAAAGCCGGTCAAGGCGACAGAACTGTAGATCTACTATGGCTGGTAGGCCACCTGATCATCATCAATGTATCTCAATTATAGAATTTCATGGACACCGGTCGCGTCGCTGCGGTCGGATGGCTTTGCGGTTGCAGTCGACTTGGGTTTTGTACCTGGACGTGTCTAACTAGTCTATTAATATTTAAATCTTATTTAGGACAGTGTTCATTAATAAGTGAATGTCTTATCAACATTACAATGTACTGCGTAGTATTAGAATATAAAAAAATGTTGTTATTTTTCTCAGAATGTTATGCAAATAGGAAATTTATCTAAAAATCACTCGCAGTTGTCGTAGTACGAACATTTGGTTAAACTGAAAGGTTATTAGGTATGGTCCAGGACAAAAAAAAATCGCAATGACGAGATGAACAAGTGTCTCTCGCCTCCTTTAAGAGTGTATTTACACCCTTTATATTTGGACGCTGAAACATGATTTAGGTACATCTCTGCCTATCCCTTAGAGGACATTAGCAGTCACTATTCTGTTTTGATACAATGTTCTTGCTAAGACTAGCAAACACATTCATTTAAATAAGTATTATAAAATCTAGTCATAATTTAAATCATGTACCTACCTATTTATGTAAGAACTTAATGTATTTGATGTACTTAGTATGAAAATACATTAAAATAAATAGAAATTTGCTTTTTTATTTCTGGCTATCGATACCTACAACAGATTTTTGGCCTAGAACGCCTACCTAGTATTTGAAATAATCTCCATGCAATTAAAATCCTAAAATAATTAGACAACGCTCACAGATTATTGACGTTCCTATTCTTATTTGAAACGCATTGTACCAACTACCCTGCGGTGGTCACTCCACCTAGCCTGAGGGCGTCTCGCTTTACGCTTGCTTGTCAATTAAACCGGGTGAAACTTCGAATTGCACACTGAATGGTAGTGTTTCTTCATCAGAATATTTGTATAAATAAAACAACAAAATATCATAAGTACGCATTTATTACAATTGTTCCAATAAATAACTCTCACAAACTCACACCACACTCTCTTATAAATATATACACAAGCCTGAAGCCTTTATAGTATACCCGCCCTCGGTAACTGGTTCACCATCCGAAGACTATATCACTTGCACTTCATAAAACGATAAGTTCTCTTTACTGTAACATTTTACTGAGTCAACATCATTTCATCTGTCTGCCCTTGTCTCATATTACTTGGGGTCAGGTCGGCGCAACACGTTTTTTCGTCCATTCTCTGCTGTCAGCTATTATTTACTTATTTTTCTTTCATTTGGCTGAATATTGTAATAATAAGTGGTAAACCAATTACGAGGTCAGCTGTGCATAATTAAGTGATTTATAGAATCTAGAAAACATAAATTTTTACTTATTTTGGTCATGAAAAAATTTATTGTATGATTGTATCGTCTTGAATTTGCCCACATACGACATTTTTGATGTTTTCTAATTTTGCAATTGTTTACTATTGAGTTTGTACATAAATAGCCTATTTATTACAGTGTGCGCGGTGGCGCGGCTAGGAAGCATGCTTTCTGGCCGCGCCACCGATTTTGTTAAATATCTTCCGCATCTTTATAAGTAGTACTTTTTTTTCTTATGAACAATAATGAACATTTTACGTAAATTTATTGTTATTAACCCCGATTCTAAATGCGGCTGTGGCGCGGCCAGAAAGTTCAGCAGTTCTGGCAGTTCTGGCGTCAGTGTGAGACATCGAAGCTTTGGAATCAGACTCGCACAAAGCTACTGCATCTAACAGTGACTATTTCATCAAATAGTCATTCAATGGGACTAAATGAACTTAGAGGGTTGTATTGATATAATTATCACTTCGAACCCTGATTAAAATTAGCTGGCCGAAAAACACACGTACTGATATCTATTTAGTTTTATTTTCATTTCTTCAGGATTACACACAATTGCATAAAAGTGCTACAAACAGAATCTTTTAATAAGGTGCAAGCGAACTTGCAAAAAATGTTTTTCATTATATTGTGACATACTGTTTGACAAATTGAACATGGGAATTTTGAATACAGCTGACATTGAGCAATAAAATGACACAACATCACGCCTATAATCTTTAAAGGGTTAGGCAGTGGGTTACCTAATTATAAACCCACATTACGCCAGATATGTTCTTTTATACTTTTGAAGACGTTTAAGAAGTTTAGCTCGCTGTTTCTTTCTACGTGAATATTACATGTTATGAGCAGTGATAGTCTATTGGATAGTGTCCATTGGTGTGACCGTTGGACTGCCAAGTCATATGTCTCGAGTTCGAACACAAGACACGCACCTCTGATTTTTCGGAATCATGTGCGTATTGTATAATTATCACTTGCTTCGGTGAAGGAAAACATCGTGAGGAAACCAGCATGCCCGAGAGATATTTCTCGACGGCATGTGAAGCCAAGTCAGAGGCCCATGGGCGGCATATAGACTCCACACCAGGATAGTCACTAACCACACGATAAAGAGAGAAAGCAATTCCCTACTGTAGTTACTTAAAATATGAATTGTGAAAATTCATTATTGTTTTCAAGACGTTTTAAGAAGTTTTGCGTGCAAATACTCTCTACGTGTATTATTACATTTTCATACATTCTCATTAATTCTTAGACAGCCTCTTACATAAATTATAACTACATTAACTCAAGTTTTTATCTAGCAGTCATCTATTTACAATATTCTATTATTCATATTATATCTAATAGCATCACATAAAACAAATAAATGTACATATTTTTGAGTATTTTCGAGCCTTCATTCAATAATTATGATTAATATAAAAAAAAATCTAACACACATTATATTTTATACGGTTGAAAACTTAATCATTAATTAATAAAAAAGGTTTCCATTGGAGACCTCACTTATACAGGGTGGTGCCGACAATACGACAATAAATTATACTGCGTATACCTCATGACGTTCTGTCTGCCTACAAAAATTCATTCGAATATATGCCGCAGTTTAGTCACAGGACATTATTTTTCATATTCGGAATTTTCTACATGATGTAGATTAATAGGCTAGCACTGACAGGTTAACGACTCCCGCATCGGTATACATACTAAACACATGTTGCCAACTCGCTATTTCAAAAACCTTTGCCAAATTCGTTCCTTAAATGATATTTCCAGACGCGAATTAGTGCAAATTATACCTAAGGTTAGTAAACCTTAGTAAATATTTATAAATGGTGTTGTATTTCGTTAACAGTATAGGTATGCTATTTAGTTTGTATGATTTTTTTTTATTTCGATGCTAGTGTTTTTTTATAGTTTTAAAATATTCCTATGAACTAGTATTACCAGTGTTTTCATTTATTGTCGTATTGTCGGCGCCGCCCTGTATACAAGATGACAGGGGCACCGACGCACAAACGGTTACCGTGTACTCAATACGTCATTCTGAACTACCTCTGGTCATTTAAAAACAAATCTGCTGTTCCGTTCATTTTGACCGTGTAGGCTTATGTAGGAAACAGATTTTTTTTTATGTATCGATAAAACATTTCTATGTCCGGGGTTCAGAATGACGTACTGAGTACGTGGTAACCGTTTGTGCATCGGAGTCCCTTCCACCTTGTATATAAAAAATCGAAATTAATAAATAACACAAGAACGTCACACAATATTTGACAACTTATAAAAGTGAGTACCTACGCAGGCCAACAAACTTGCACACAAAAATCAAATAAGGCCCGTCGCGTTGGCACCACATCATGACAAAACATCACGCTTGTAATCCCCGATGGGTAAGGCAGAGGTGTACGTAATAGTACACCCACATTTCGCTAGTTGTGTTTAAGGTGGAAGCGCCAGGGGCCACCCTGGCGCTTCGTGGTGGAAATTCAAATTTTCTTACGTTTTTTGCCGGTCATTGTCAGGCTGTACATTGAACAAAATATGATTCGCGGCTGTAAAAGGTATTTAGTTACGGAATTATAATCATTAAAATCATCAATACAACCCTCAAAGTTCGTACAACCCCATTGATTAACTATTTCGAAATAGTTATGACAATGACCGGCAAATTGCAAAAAAACGTAAGAAAATTTGAATTTCGCGGGCTACCCTGGCGGTTTCACCTTTAGTCCCATGTACTCGTAATAGGGGGCGAGCCTATTGCCATCAACCGGACTCTATGGCTGCTACTGAGAAATTCCCGATGGAAAATCCCAACACTTAGCCCTGCCCGGGAATCAATCGTTCCCAGGACGTCGTGCTCACCAGTCGCGCTTGCGGCCACTGAGGCAGTATACAACACAAGAAACGGCTAAAATAATGCTTTTAGGGTTAAACACATTTAAAACAATTCTGTTTGTGATTTCACGCATTGAGTGATTTGTGGTGAATAGACCAAGCATGATATAACAAAAATATCCTAATATTTGCCTCACTCATATCAACACCATTCTCCTGCCCTGATCCCAATTTATGTGGGGTCGGCGCAGCATGTCTTCTTCTTCCATACTTCTCTATTACTCGTCATCTCAGCAGACACCTCCTTTCTAGCCAATATTTGCCGTACTCATTAGCAATATTTGCCTCACTAATTTGCAATATTTGCCTCACTAATTTGCAATATTTGCCTCACTAATTTGCAATATTTGCCTCATTAATTTGCAATATTTGCCTCACTAATTTGCAATATTTGCCTCACTAATTTGCAATATTTACCTCACACACAAATGAATTATTGGAAGGGCTCATTTCAATATAACAAACAACTAATTATACTAAACGATTTAATTTATCTAAACAACACATGGTATCAAAATAATTTTGTATTAGTGTTTGTGTGATCGCCTAGGCCTTTACTCTTTACTACAGAATGTATTTTGATGCAGATTTCATTATAATTTAGAGGATTTATTTCTGCAGGTTTATGTGTATAAAACATACATAATTAATAACCTTTTGAACGCCAGAGCATAAACGCACGCGCGTGCCCTCCACGCCAAGCCACAATTTCACCGCATACAAAAAAAAAATACCTTCAAAAAGAATAGTCATCATTCAAAACTTTATCGATAAACAATATTATTAAAGCGACAAGACAAAAGCTTAAATATTTAAGGTATACAAATAAAAACACAAAAGTAATGATATTATTGCGTGTTATACTGCTTCGCATTTTTTGTCACATATTTGTGTCGTTGGCGTACAGAGCACGCACTTGTTTGTCACGTATAGGCGACAATGGCGTTCAAAAGGTTAAATAGCATTAAAATAAAGAAATCTCAATGTTTTGTCAAAAAATACAAATAAGAAAACAAAACTTATGGCTTCTAGATACTATCTACAGGGTTACTGGGTCAAAATGCAACAAGTTAAGCCACCAAATGTTCTACAGAAATTCAGTAGTTTTTGTACGTAAAACTCCCAAAATCTAAATCATTCGCAAGGAATAAATACGTCGAGTTACCCCGTATATAGTATATCAAAAGAATTCATACAATTCTTGCATTTCATAATTTTACAGCCGCCTAAATCTAGCCATACATACATAACTCACGCCCTTTATCCCACGGGGGTAGGCAGAAACCACAGAACGCCACCTACTACGATTCTTACATACTCCTTTTGCCTTGTCCACGTTCATACATCTGGTCACAAACGCCCGCCGATTGCGAGTACTACGCAACTGACCAGATCAGTAATTAAAATAAGTGTCCTGTATATAAATATATAACTATGGTATAATATATAGGCCCTTATTGAGATCATATCTAAATTACTAAATTACAATTTCTAGTACATTATAGCTACTTACAGTACAAAATATCTTAGGTAGCCATTACTGTAGTAAGCGCCAGATAAACGTGTAATAAATTTCATTGCCCTTTTCTTAATTTCTGTGCGTTGGTACGCGGACAATAAATTATGAATCGTTTTTCATTACAAAAAAAGGAAAGGATCACGATAGATATAGATTCAGGACAGCTTCCCTCATCTGCCTAGCCTTTTCCCAACTATTTGGGGTCGGCTTCCAGTCTAACCGGATGCAGCTGAATACCAGTATTTTACATGGAGCGACTGCCTATCTGACTTCCACAACCCAGTTCGTACTGGGTAATCCGATACCCCTTGATAAGACTGGTTATCAGACTTTCGGGCCACGACTACCTGTAACGACCGTCAAAGATCTACAAATGACAGCCGGGACCAACGTCTTAACGTGCTTTCCGAGGCACGGAGGAAACTCGGTATGTAATGGGTAGTCACCCATCCACGGACCAACCCAGGCAAGCGCAGCTTAACCTGTCGAGCGACCTGAGCTGCTGTTATTATTTAGCCACGAGCTCCATTCAGGGCAGCTTTATGTAATTAATATTGTTTTCGAAATGAAGTATGTCACTAAATGTATGTGGGTCAATGACCGTTATTTCACGTTTATCTGGCGCTTACTATATACAAGGTGGTAGGGACACCGACGCAAAAACGGTTGCCACGTATTCCGTACATCATTTTGACCCTGCCCTCCCTCCCCTACATAGAAATTTTTCGTCGCCTATTAAAAAAAAACAGCGGTTTCCTACAAAGCTGCAATACCTACACGGTCAAAATGTATGCAACGGCTGATTTTTTTTTTAACCTTTTGACCGCCACGAACGCCTATGGGCGTCAAATCAAAAAGTGCTCACGACGCCACGGATGGCATAACACGTCTAATTTGGATGCGGTGAAGTGGCTTGGCGTGGAGGGCACGCGCGTGTGTTTATGCTCTAGCGTTCAAAAGATTATATTACCGTTGAAGTTTTCGATGCCCACCCACATCGGTTTAGAATGATGTCCTGAGTACGTGGTAGTCGTTTTCGCGTTAGTGTCTCTTCCACCCCGTATGTATTATTAGACGATTATAGGCGTTATAGATTTTCTTTATTTCAAGTGTATCTCGTGTGTGTATTCTGCAGAACATTTTGCGTGTCTTACATAATCTGTGCCAAATGAATTTATTTTACTTAAACACTTTCGGCGCTAAGCACCCACCATAAGGGTCGGACAGTAATTCGTTCGTGTGCGCACGACCCGCCTCCCGAGTCGTCGTTATACGCAGCAAAAAATGACGCGCATACGAGTAAAAAACGGATTAGTTTAGCTTAGCAGCGAAAGTGTTAATAATTATACAGCATTAAAACTATTTTAGATCCTACATTGTTGCCCATCCACAGAGCTCAGCGAGCGCAGCTTGTCCTCGGCCCCTTCCTCCCTAAGCTCTAACGATAACGCTGCAGGCAGTGGGACAGGCCCCGCCGCGTCAGTCCTCCACGCTGGGCTGGTCGCACTTCCAGTCGCGCAGACGCGTGCGCGCGCGCTTGGGCCAGGGCTTCTTCATGTGCACGTGCTCCACGTGCGCGCGCTGCTCGCCCGCCGTCGTGAAGCTCTTGCCGCACGTGTCGCATTTGAAGGGCTTGAGGCCGGTGTGGATCTGGGAGTAATAAATTGTTTGTGTATAACGTACTGCTAAATAAATAAAGTCATTTATTTTGAAGCTAATTTTTGCAATATTTTTTTCTGAAGCTCGGAAATGTCTCGGAATCGGTTAAGTTCATTTAACCCATTAAAGACTAACGTTGCCATGTGGCAACGTGAGTACTCGATTTAATTTACGGATCGTAAATAAAAAACTACAAACCTCAGCTACCTTTTGTTATTATAAACATAAAGTTAGATAAACAAGTCACCGATAAGATACGACTTGTGGTCATTTAGTTCTCAATTTTGTGGGTAGTGGTTGATTCATTTGTTAGTTGTCAGAAATTTTGCAGAAATGGAGCACAGAAAAACGTAAGTGTTACTTATTTTTGTTTAGAGTAGTTTTTTATTTTTTCTTTGCATAAAACCTGTTCAGACACATCTTAAGTTTACAATAATACTAAATAGTATATATTTTTATGTGTATATTTGACGTCACGGAAGTTTTTTTGCATGTTGCCATATGGCAACGCTAGGCCGTTGTACGTACATTTTTTCTAAAAGTGTTTATTTTTTCTTTTTAGATTGAACTTCATGATTTCATGCAACGTGATAGATTCATTCAAATTATGCGTTTTGTACATGCAGCTGACAACAATGATCTTGACAAAGCCGACAAAATGACGAAATTGCGACCTCTGATGAATATTCTAAAACGAAAATTTCTTGAATACGTACCTATTGAACAAAATCTCAACTATGATGAAAGCATGATTGAATACTTCGGGAGGCATGGGTGCAAACAATGCACTCGTAACAAACCCATACGGTTTGGGTATAAATGTTGGTGTTTGAACGGCAGTAGTGGATATTTGGCTAACTTTGAAGTGTATCAGGGTGCTATCCCAGGTGCGAATGCTGAAAATGAACAAAATTTTGGAAAAGCCACAGCACCCATGCTTTCTATGTTCAATGAATTGCCAGAAGTCATGAAAAAATAGAAACTTCAGTTTTATTTTGATAACCTTTTTACGGGTATTCCACTTCTGATTCACTTGAAAAGTATGGGTTACGGAGGAACAGGCACACTTCGCCAGAACAGGTTGCCAAAAGAATGTCCAATTGCTAAGGTTGAATCTATGAAAAAAAGAGCTAGAGGGTCATACGAATATGCCTCTCAAGGTGATGTGGTTGTAGTAAGATGGATGGATAATTCAGTTGTGACTGTCGCTTCTACTGCTCACAAAGTAAGTCCAGTAGGGTTGGCGGATCGATATTCCAAAGCAAGAAAACAAAAAATAAAAGTACCGAGACCCAATCTTATAGCGGTATATAATCAGTACATGGGAGGTACAGACCTCATGGATGCTCATGTAAATAATTATAGGATTGGGATTCGAGGCAAAAAATGGTGGTGGCCTATTTTCACGTGGCTTGTAGATGTGACAATAAACAATGCCTGGATACTTATGCGCAAACCAGGAAAGAATATTTCGCAGCTGAATTTTCGTCGTGAGATAGTCCAAACATACTTGAAAAAGTATGGAATCCCTCCTAAATCTGGTGGCCGACCATCTACCTCCAGATGTGGATCTAGGGTTTTGGAAGGAGATAGATATGACGGTGAAAATCACTTTCCAAAATCAGTAGAAAAGAAACGTAGATGTGTTGGAGCTGACTGTAAAACTATTGGAAGAGTTATATGTTCAAAATGTGATGTTGGTTTATGTATTAAATGTTTTCAAAATTATCATTCTAAGTCATAGTCGTATTATCTTTGTATTTTCATAAATATATACTAAATAAATAAGATAATTATTCAAAAGCTTCTTATTTTTCTAAAACAGAAAAATATCGGATTTTTGTACCTTGTTTGACCTAGCGTTGCCATATGGCAACAGTCTAAAACTCAAAATTGGGAAATTTTGACATTTTTTTTTGGTCACTAACGAGTTATCTGGTCATCATTCAAACCAAATATAAAGATAAAAACACAAAATTTTAATTTCAAAAACTCAGTCCCTAATGGGTTAATAATAATGTTATTAATTAATTAATTATTATTTATGGATGTGAACTCAGCGATCATTGTGCCGATAGTCGTTTCAGCCAATGGCTTAATTGCCAAGAGCCTCGACCAATACCTGAGGAGGCTCTCGTTAGGCAGCTGGATCAAGGGCTTGATTCAGTGCGCGGTACTCCTGGACATGGCTCGTATTGTTAGGAGGTTCCTCTCTCTGGAGCCCTGACCGCCGGTAGCTTGGACCCTGTTCCCGATACCGGTGGGCTACTATTTTTTTAAAGAAATATTTAAAAATGTAAAATAATGTGTAAAGGAAATAAATAAACGAAAATTAAATGTTATTTATTAATCAGTACAGTAAACTAATTGAATTCATTATTTTTCCTTTTTAACCGTCTTCGACAACAAGGAGAACGTTCTCAAAAAGCCAGTAGATACGTATTCTATTGCTATTAATTCAAGTAAAGAACGCGGCGGACCCTCCGCCTCGTGTTTTCATTTCCCAGAGTAGCCAAAACTTGCTATCTCTTTCTATCTTTTGTTTGTCGCTGGTAAACAATGACAAAAGGGTTGACGGGTAGAGGAGTGTTTCGCATTAAAAGCGTCGTCGTGCGCGCTTCATTCACTCCACAAGTACATTACCGCTCATACTCGCACTCCACGGCCCCTCTGCCTGGCGCGTAATCGGCTAGACCTGAGAACGTGGCAGGCGGGGCCCAACAGCCGCGGTAGGGAGCGCTAGGCCTGGAGGTCTACTCTCTAAGCACGAAACCCGTAGTTTCGGCCGAAGATACGGGCGTTTCCTACTCCGTAACACTTACGGACATACGATTAGTGAGGGACCCGAACTAAAAACGAATGACAACACGATTGGACAGTTGTACCTACTCCTGATGTATTTTCAATACTCATGAATCCGAAAATAACAGGGCGTAGGGTTCATTTGGAAGTTTCGATGTACTTTCGTACGGGCCCGTATCTTCGTTGACGGACTTAGAGAGTAGACCCCCTGCTCCGGGGAACCGGGGGTCTCACCGCCACGTGACAGACCGCTGAGGTGGCGTGAAGATAGCTAGCGCCGTAGCGCCTCCTACCGGACACCTTACGCAACTACACGTAGGCAAGCTGCGTGCGCGCGCTTGCCGATTGGCCAAGGCCTATATGGCCACCATAGAGGGTGCCCGTTGTTGCGGGCACACCACAGATCCTGCGGGATAAGGACGTACACTTCTTTATGGCGGCTCGGAAGTTAGCTACGAGTGACGGTCTGCGCTTTATACAGTCAAGACGATACGTCCTCTACACCCCGATGATACCTAAAATTGTATTCTGCGCTGCTTTACATTAGATGTTTCGACCCGCAATAAAGTTTGAACCGTTATACTTGCGCTAACCGTCACTCGCAGCTAACTTCCGAGCCGCCATAAAGTTTGAACAGCACTATAGTCCACAACCCGCCAGCCGCGCTCCCATGCGGGGGCGTAGCGACATCTCACGGCTGATCATTCAGTCCTGTAGTTTCTCAAGTTGTGTACGCATATTTGACTCGTGGATTGTTTTTCTTTTTCCTATACTTGTTTTATCGTTTATCATGAAAACTGTACTGATTCAGATTAAGGGACAACTTTCAACATCAACGGAAATAATATTCTGACTGAATCTTAAGATTGGTAACTATCTTAATTATTGAGGTTTATTTATGTTTACGTTTAGTTCCAATAATTGTACAAAAATGAATAAATGGTATGAAAACCTATAAATACTATTTTTTTTACCTTGTTAGTTTTATTAAAGCTGGTATGGAAATTAAATTAGCTTCCGCACTTACTTACGGCGTTCAAACGAAGATAAGGAGATTACCTTTATTTTTTAAACAATAAAAATCGTCCACTTTTTTTTTTATTCAGAAACAGTAAATGGATTCGATAGCTGTTTTACTTTATTAATTTTAGTTGTACTTAAGTAATGTTTCGACATTCGGTACAAACATTCCGAAAAAAAATTTAGTCGTAAGGAAGTCTCCACTTTTCGTTTCTCTTCCTTGAACTTAAGGCACATTAGCTCTACCTATTCCGATCACTGGCCATTACTCACAAACATATGTCGTCTTCTATTATTGAAGAACGCGAAGTGCTTCCCGCACAGCGGACACTCGTAGCTCGGCCGCGAAGCGCTGTGGACCCTCATGTGGAACACCAGATTCGTCTTCTGAGTGAAGCTTTTTGTGCAGCGGTCACATTTGAACCGTTTCTCTCCTGTGTGGACCCACATGTGGTCTTTCAGGAGGGCCATGCTCTGGGGACAAGAAATTTAACTTGTTAAATACAAGGTCTAATTTAACACTTTGGGTGCTAAGCACCCAGAATATGGGACGACCAATAATTTGTTCGTGTGCGCACAACCCGCCTCCCGAGTCGTCACTTTACGAAGCTAATTATAGTGATCTTTATTACGTTGACAATAAGGTCGCTGTTAGACTGCATCTGTCAGTGTGTAGATGACGCGCACACTAGTAAAAATTGATTATTCGAACTTCGCAACGAAAGTGTTAATTTGCACCCGAAATGCCGAAAACGGCGTGGTTATCGATATCTGAACAAGATAAACCCAAAATATAAATGGTTTGATGTTTTTTTTGGGGACAGCGATTTCAGCATGTTATCAATTCGCTTTTCAGGGTGCAAGAGACACCGAAGTACAAACTCTCACCACGTATATCTTAAGGACATGAGATTGCTGATGATACTCGCCGGTGTAAGGTAATATAACTGTGATACAGCATGGAGCAGTGATAATCTAATAGGGTGACCGTTGGACTGCCAAGTCAAAGGTCTCGAGTTCGAACCCAAGACACGCACCTCTGATTTCTCGGAATTATGTGCGTATTGTACCTATAATATTCACTTGCTTCGGTGAAGGAAAACATCGTGAGGAAACCAGCATGCCTGAGAGATATTTCTCGACGGCATGTAAAGCCAAGTCAGAGGCCCATGGGCGGTATAAAAACTCTGACACCAGGTTAGGCACTAACCACACGATAAAGAAGAAGACTGTGATACATGTGGACGTCAATTTTAGCGCAGGTCCTTGTAGCAGTCGTGGCCGAGCGGTCAAGGCGTCTGACTAGATATCAGATTCCCTCTGGGCGCGTAGGTTCGAATCCTTCCGGCTGTGGGCTCTTTTTGGTTAGTTGCGAGTATTGAAAGTTAAATATTTCTAACTCCCTGTTACCCAGAAAGAGTTTATGCTTATTTTGTCATTTTTATTAACCGACTTCTAAAGGTTTTGCATTTGGCGCGTATATTTTTGTTTGTATATGCCTTTATTACCTCGCCTTGTAAGTTAAACGGTCAAAATCAAAATATTACACCGGCAAGTATAACGAAAAAAAACACTTAAAAGTTGGTTAATAATTTTACTTTCAGAAGTCGGTGGCAAAAAACTCAATGAAACCAACAAAACACCGTCACCGACTTCCGTTGTTTTTCTTTTAAGCAAAAATGATTTTAAACGGACTTGATGTGGTATTCACTAGAAACACTAGTTAGGGTTTAGAATAAAACCACCAAATTATATAAACCAGTATGCAGATGAATCACTTTAAGGGTACGTGTTCTCGCTGCCCGGGTTAAGTGAGGACTGGTTGAGGCGGAACCTTAGAGCTCACGCTACGTTTATTAGTGTAACACATTTTTCATTAAACCAATGCAATTCTCTCAAGTCACATGACAAAGTGCGTGACGTCACTTGCTCGCAAACATTATCCCGTTCAAAGGCCTTTCTATTCATATATGCTGATTATTCTTACGGTGTACCTACCTGGAATATCTTGCCGCACTGCTCGCACATGCAGGGCGTCTTCATCGCGGGGTACTTGGTTCGGTTCTTGTCCGGGTGCATACGCCTGAAGTGTTGTGCGTACACTCGGAGGTCGCGGAGTTGTATGCCGCACTGTGGGATTGAGAGAAAGAGAATCGAGTTGTTTTAGTCGATTTTGTGAAAGTAGGTTTCGTTTTTGGTGCATTTTTGCCATGAAATATTGACAACGTTTTCAGTCTGGTTAAATTAAATAAACATAACATTACGCCTATAATCCATTAGGTTAGGCAGAGGTGTACCTAACAGAACACCCACAAAAACCAGCGCAATTCCGCAAACGTGAAGAGGTGTAACATCATAAATGCAAGACCTCTCGTGTGGTGTCTTAGACCATGAAACTGAACCAATTTGTACTTTTTTGTTTTGAAATATTTCACATTGGAAATTAAAAAAAAAGTCAGCTGTTCTATACATTTTGACCGTTATAAGTTACCTTATTTTTTTAATAAAAATCCGACGAAAAATTTCGATGTGGGGAGTCTCCACAAAACATAGTGATATTGTGAGTGTGTTTTTCCGTGACTATGTACTGAGTTCCAGTAGTGCGCGTAGCTAAAGACAAAGAAAGAGGGTAGACAGATATTTCTACCACTTATCTATAAGTAATCTGTTGATAATGAATGTTGAAATGTACGCTCGACACAAAAGCTGTATTGTCGTGGCTGAGCCAAACAAACATAAAACAGAAATGGCTTATCCCGTCGTCCGCGGAGGCTGCGTCTCGTCTTGTGCGACTCGTACCGATCTTCCATTCACCTCGACGTCGGCAGTCGGTTGTCGCGAGAAGTGGTACACAACTATTGTTTGGGACACCATTTTCTTATGGAAAAACTTGAATTTGCTCAGATATTGTGGGATACTTTTTGCTTTTATTGAAATTACCAATTTTATTTTTTTAACTATCCACACTCATTCTTCAGTCATCTCGCGCTCATAGCGCTTGCAACAGCGTCGAAATATCGGGAGCTCACAATAATTAATAATAACGGGATATCCCGTAAGTGGCAGTTAAGTTGTAAGTTGTAATTAGTAAGTTTTCAGTTTTCATTTGTATTTGTATGTCAACAATTAACTGATGTACCAACCTATCTAAATAAGTAGAATCTGTTTTTGTAACTTCATTTCCTACTCCTGTGTGTAATGCATGCCGTGGCAGCCTTTAATTAAGGCTACACTATAAAATGTAAATAAAGTGAGTACACATGTATTTTGGTGTAGGCTTTGTTGGTTGCCCTTAAAAATAAATAAATAAGTATAGATTTATTACCTGTTCACAGTTGACGGGGGTCTGCGGGTCCTGTTGGTCACTGTCGCTTGGCGCACGCGGGTGTATGACCGGCCTGCGTTCTATGCGACGCATCACCCGACCGTTGCGTTCTGCGTTCATGCTTTGTGAGTCGTTGCGAATCCGGTTACTGGGGAAGCAGAATGAACGAGCATTTGATTTTGATCTTGACTTTTTTGCACATCATCATCTGCCGAGCCTTTTCCCAACTATGTTGGGGTCGGCTTCCAGTCTAACCGGATGCAGCTGAATACCAGTATTTTACATGGAGCGACTGCCTATCTGACCGCCACAACCCAGTTCATCTGCCTAGCCTTTTCTCAACTATGTTGGGGTCGGCTTCCAGTCTAACCGAATGTAGCTGAATACCAATATTTTACATGAAGCGACTGCCTATCTGACCGCCACAACCCAGTTCATCTGCCTAGCCTTTTCCCAACTATGTTGGGGTCGGCTTCCAGTCTAACCGGTTGCAGCTGAATACCAATATTTTACATGAAGCGACTGCCTATCTGACCGCCACAACCCAGTTAGTATTGGATAATACGATATCCCTTGGTTAGACTGACTGGCTTTCGGGCCACTGACTACCTGTAACGACTGTCAAAGATCTACAATTGACAGCCGGGACCAACGACTTTCTGAGGCGCGGAGGAAACTCGGTATGTAATGGGTGGTCACCCATCCACGGACCAACCCAGGCAAGCGCGGCTTAACCTGACGATCGAACCGAGCGGCTGTTATTATGTTATTATTTAGCCACGAGCTGCTCCTTGAATTCTTGAACAAAATTAAGTTATTCGTTAGAAGTCATTAGTCATTTATTTCTTCATTTGTTTAATATAGGTAGGTACAGTAATCACTACATATTATAAAACAAAGTCGCTTCCCGCTGTCTGTCTGTCCCTATGTATGCTTAGATCTTTAAAACTCCGCAACGGATTTAGATGCGGTTTTTTTAATAGATAGAGTGATTCAAGAGGAAGGTTTATATGTATAATACATGCATATTATATTAGAGAAAACATTAGTATCTACATTGCACCCGTGCGAAGCCGGGGCGGGTAAAGGTCGCTAGTAAAGTATAATAAAGAGTTCGCTATGTTATGCTAGAAGGCATACAAATGTTTGAAATTAGGTTCTAATTATTTGTTTTAAATTCAAGCCAGGCAAGTCTCAATAATCAAATAAAATATGCCTGGTCACTAAAAAGAAAGAACATTATATAAAATTACACAATACAATTTAATTAACAGTAAATAGCAATAGAATTCAATGTCAATAAAATAAGAGAAAAATAAAAAAAAAATATAATAATAAAAAAAAACAAAAACAGATTGTCAATACAATACAAATGTCAAGTCGTTTGAAAAAATCGGGCGTGTGCGTGTCGGAACGCGCATATTGAATGGTTCCACAGTCGGAATGAATAAATTTACGCATACACAGCCAAAAAGTCATAGTATTCGAAAATTCTGGTATCCCATTCGTAAATTTACATAACATCACGCCTGCAATCCGCGAAGGCAGAGGCAGAGGCGCACCTAATAGTACACCCACATTTCGCCAGATATGTTTAAATCCCCATGTAACAGGGGCGAACCGGGCACATATCCAGACTCCGTGGCTGCTACTGAAGAATTCACGATGGAAAAACCCAATAACACTTTGCCCGATTTGAGAATCGAAACCCAGACCACATGCTTAGCGATCGCTTCGCTTATGTTGCGTGCAAAAATGTCATAATACTCACGGATCATGGTCACTGCTGTGTCTCGCAGACAACTTCAGATGCCTCTCATGAGATTCTTCATCTAAAAACTTCACATCGCACGTTTCGCAGTAAGGCCCCACTAATGTTAACTGTAACACAAAACATCACGCTTGTGCAGTCAGGAGTACCAATATGTTAACCTGTGGCGTAGTTAGTCCTAATAGAGGGCCCTGTATCTAAATTTTTTGGGGGCCCTTTGAACCCGAGTGCGCCCAATGCCAAAAAAGAGGTTTATGAAATGACGATTTTTGCAAAAATAATTCCATCCAATTTAACTTTCTGGATCGCGATAGACGAAGTTACCGTTGAAAAGAGCGAGCGAAGTGAGCTTGAAAAAATCGGTTGTCTGTAAAGTCGGTTTACTGACGATAGTTGAACGTGACAACATCACCGATTGTGCCTCTTTGTCGCTCGTTCCGCGCTCTCACTTGCACTTCAAGCCTTAAATGGAACGCCTCAGAGCGAGGTAACGCCGCATGAGTCATGTTTTTTCGTGCGTGCAGCCGGCTCCATCGAATTATAAGACGTTGTCACGTCAAAAATTGGAGGTTTCTGATTCGCAACAGTTATTATTATTTATTTGATTTCACACAATGGTAAGTAAACTTATAAACTAAGCCCCACGCAACCGCAGTAATGGTTTGACTGTGGGGTCGGTGAGTTAAATGCATGTCTTAGTGTAGAGCGAGCGGAGCGAGCTCGAAAAATTTGAGCTTTTAGGACCGCGATAAATTAAATTTTCACAAATTACTCATTACGAGCCTCTTATAAATAAGAATTTGAGGTTATAGGAAGATTTTTTGTTTATTTTCCTATACTCGTCGGGGGCCCTTGTTACTCGGGCGCCCCGTATCATTGATACGGCTGATACGGCGATAGCTACGCCCCTGATGTAAACACTAAACAACTTTTAAAAGTGATTATCGCCTACTGTTCTGTTTAAAATTGTACGTCGTTACGAACATAGTATTTTAGGACTCCTATTTTTATGACATAGATCCTATCTACAAGTTACAGTCGTTATTTCTCGTGATAAATTGCTTTTGAAGTTTGGAAAGTGTATACATATTGGTGCTGGTAGCTTTACTACTCAAAAGTTAGGCAGGAGCATACGGGGTGGAAGGGACACCGACGCGAAAACGGTTACCACGTAATCAGCACATCATTCTGAACCGCCCCACATAGAAATACGTTGGTAATTTAAAACAGTTGTTTTCTACAACAGTGCAATACCTACACGGGCAAAATGTATGAAAGAGCTGTTTTTAAACGACTTCAAAAAAAGGAGGAGGTTCTCAATTCGGTTGTATTTTTTTTTTGTGTTTGTTACCTCATATCTTCGTCATTTATGAACCGATTTGAAAAATTCTTTTGTTATCTGAAAGGATACACTTCCCGATTGGTCCCATAGACATTTCACCAAAACCGGTTAAATAGTTTGGTTTTTTAAATCAAAATAGCTGGAAATAATATGTGATCCAAGTAAAAGAAATTGCGTAATTGATACTTGACAAGGATTTGTGTGTGATACGATACCTAAAAAGGGTAAAATTAAAACGTTTATACAAAGAAACAACCGACTTCCAAAAAAAATACTAAAAAGTGGAAAATAACTTTACATTCGGATGTCGGTGCCAAAAAAGTCAATGAAACAAACACTAGTCACCGACTTCCGAAAGTAAAGTTATTTTCCGCTTTTTTTTTTGGAAGTCGGTTATTTATTTTAAATTGCCGATGAATAATTTCGACGTGGAGGATTTGAGAGTGAGGTAAGAGACAGTGCACCTGTGTCTGCGCACGCGCATGTGCACTGCAATATCTCCCACATGACCAGTCTTCGCTGACATCGGTCGCCATGACCAAAACTCGGTCGATCCTTCCAACTCAATTTATTATAAAAACTGTGAAGTTTCACTAGTTAATTTAATTTCAACTTGTGAATACTAACCTCCTTATCAACTCGATGTTTTTTCTTCTTATGTACAGCAATGCCTTTCTCACTAACAAACGTGTACCCGCACAGTTCACATACAAAGTCTGATACATGCTTTATTCGAATATGACCCATATATGTTGTTATTTTGCTGAAATTAAAACAAAAATTGCTTATATAGTATTACTGTTAATACAGACAAGGAAACATAAACTTTAAAGACGTTGCAATAAAGTCTAAAATCGATAACCTCAACACTAGCTGGCGTGAGTAATTTAATACTATAGTTTACATACAAAATCTTACACATGCTTTATACGAATATAGCCCATATTTGTAATATTATAAAGCTAAAGAGTTTGTTTGTTTGGTTGAACGCGCTAATCTCAGGAACTACTGGTTCGAATTGAAAAAATATTTTAGTCCTTTTATCGAGGAAGGCTATAGGCTATAAGACATCACGCTGCGACCAATAGGAGCGGAGCATTAATCAAAAACGTTACGCAGACGAAGTTGCGCCGGTCAGCTAGTAATAAATAAATAAATAAAATAAATATCACAGCGCCATCTAGTGCCACACTAAGCAACGAGGCTTGTGTCGTGGACACCAGATAGTTGATATACTACATAGATACTTTTTGTTTGTAAATACATACTTATTATACATATAAACATCCATGACTCGGAAACAAATGTCCATGCTCATCACACAAACACTTGCTCCAGTAATAATCTAGTATCAGTAATAATATATATACTTACTCAAACGTGCTAGCACAATGCGGACACTGGTATTTCGTTCCTCCATGCCATTTTTCATGTTCTCTCGCCACACCTCTGCAAAGGAATACCGTAATTAATGTTAAAAATACGAAAAAGTAACGGATGAATGAAAAGAAATAGTTTATGTATTAGTTTTTAACTAGCTGTTACGTGTTGCGTGAAATTATTATAAAATATTACTTCCCTATTTGAATCGGATTTTTTTTTAATTTAACACGTTCCCTGTCCCAGTACAAAGTTATAAAATGTATTCGTACGTCCACCTACAATCTCGCCCTAACTTGACAATATTCATTCTAAGGAATTACATTTATACTAATACGGCCTTTTTGGTAGCCTTGTTACTTAACCTTACGTCCACGAAAATCTTTTTCTTCTTATTCATACGTCCAGTCAAATAAAAAAGATCAAATTTACTCTTGGATTATGACTCCAATTAGAGTCATGGACATATGAGTTTGGTACAAATGTGACTCCTTTGGAGTCATTGGACAGTGAACGTGTTAATGTGTTTAATATTTTTTCACGGAATCGTAATCTTTTTTTCTAAAATAAAAGTAGCCTAAGTTACTCGTTATAACATCAGAATCGGTCCAGCTGTTTCGGATATTAGCCGGAACAAACAGACAAACAAGACGGACAGACAGATAGTCAAAACTAAAAAAAAAAGTTTTTTTTTTTTATCAGTAACGTATTATTTTACTACTATTAAACCGCAAAAATTTGTGAGGATGGATGGATGGATGTTTGTTACTTTTTCACGCAAAAACTAATAAACGGATTTGCATGAAATTTTGTACACATAATATAGTTTATAACCTGGATAAAAAAATAGGATACTTTTTATCCCGGTAGTACGTTCCCGTGGGACAATTACTTTCGAACTAGACGCGTGCGAAGCCGCGGGCATTAGCTAGTACTTCCATATGCATTCAGTAAAAAGCTGTTATTTTGTTATTACAAACAGACACATTCAACTATATTTATTTGTATAGTTGGTCGCAGTTAAAAGACTTACTTGCACTATAAGTTACTAAACACATCATACCAAATGACCAAAAAATTGCTATTTTGTAACTGAATTTGCTACATACTTACTTTTTTTTTACATATACTTTATTTACTTACTTATACTTTTTTTTTACATATACTTTATTTACTTACTTATACTTTTTTTTACATATACTTTATTTACTTATACTTTTTTTACATATACTTTATTTACTTATACTTTTTTTACATATACTTTATTTACTTATACTTTTTTACCTATACTTTATTTACTTATACTTTTTTTTACATATACTTTATTTACTTATACTTTATTTACTTATACTTTTTTACCTATACTTTATTTACTTATACTTTTTTTTACATATACTTTATTTACTTATACTTTATTTACTTATACTTTTTTACCTATACTTTATTTACTTATACTTTTTTTTACATATACTTTATTTACTTATACTTTATTTACTTATACTTTTTTACCTATACTTTATTTACTTATACTTTTTTTTACATATACTTTATTTACTTATACTTTATTTACTTATACTTTTTTACCTATACTTTATTTACTTATACTTTTTTTTACATATACTTTATTTACTTATACTTTTTTTACATATACTTTTGATTTTCTTTCTTTCTTTTGTTTTGACTACCTCTTTGCTCTAGTGGTCGCAATTGCGACTGCTGAACGCGAGGTCCTGGGTCCGATTCCCAGTTCTGGCAAAGTGTTATCGGGTTTTTCCATCAGGAATTACTCAGTAGTCCAGTTCAGCGATTTGATAATCACTACATCTGTCCCTATATACGCTTAGATCTTTAAAACTTCAAGTTTATATGTATAATACATGCACATTATAGTAGAGAAAAAATTGGTATCTACATTGCACCCGTGCGAAGCCGGATATATCTTCTTGCAGATACTGTTCTATTTAGTAGTTACTCACCTATTCCTAGTGACAAATGGACACCCCTTACAGCTATATTGCTCAGTATGTTGCGCAGTCAGATGTTTCCGTAGCGCGCGGCTAGTTTTCAACCTAGTTTTGCAGATGAAGCATTCGTAGGCGCCGCATTGCTAAAAACAGAAACAGAATTCTTCACTTAAATGTCACAATTTGATTCTTCATTCTTTGTCGTGTGGGTAATGCCTGACCTGGTGTCAGAGTTTTTGTGCCGCCCATGGGCCTCTGACTTGGCTTTACATGCCGTCGAGAAATATCTATAAGACATGTTGGTTTCCTCACGATGTTTTCCTTCACCGAAGCAAGTGATAATTATAGGTACAATACGCACATGATTCCGAAAAATCAGAGGTGCGTGTCTTGAGTTCGAACTCGAGACCTATGACTTGGCAGTCCAACGGTCACACCACTAGTCAATCACTGCGCACCGCAATTTGATATTGAATACTTTATTTATTTTTATCCAACTGCATCAGAAGTGGGATACGCCGGGAGAGGACGCCCTAGAACGGCGCTCGGACTTTAGACCACTACATATTCTTAAATATACCTAGCTACTTAATATAAATAATATTTTTACACATACAACTATATAATTATACACACATCAACACGGTCTAGGGATATTTTTAAAAAAGCGAATTACTATCAATGTGTTAATTATTTATATGACATGTATATATTTAAAAGATACGTTATTTAATATTCTACCATTTTTTAATAATGGTTAAGGTACTTAGATTAAAATTTCAGGATTTTATGGAAAAAAAATGAAGCATAGACGGAAATCGTATATGAATGAACTTTTAATTTGTGAGTAAAAACTGAAAAAAATAGAAAAATCATTTAATTTGTGTTTATAAACTTGAAGTTAGTAGTCTGAGAAAGCGCCCATGATGTTCATAACACATCGGCAACGATTCGGCATGCTCAGAACAAGGTTGTCAATGTCTTGCTGCGGAATATTGTCCCATGTCCTTCTGAGGTGCGCAAAAAGTTGATCTTCTGTAGCCAGATTTTCAGGAACTTCCTTCAGAGCTCTTCTTTGCAGCATATCCCACGCATGCTCAATGGGATTTAGATCTGGCGATTGAGCAGGCCAGTCTAAGGCCCTAACATTATGTGTATGTAACCAAGCTGCTACCGTTCTCGCCGTGTGTGCCCGGGCATTGTCGTGCATGAGCAGGAAATCTTGCCCCATTTGTGTTCTGTGGGGCAAGATTACGGGCCCCAGCACCTGTTGGACGTATCGTTCTGCCGTCATATTGCCCCGCACCCAAACGAGATCCGTCCGTCCTCCAAGACGAATTCCTGCCCAAACCATAATTGTTCCTCCTTGATATGGGTGAACTTCCTGAGGGTTCTGGAGACGGCTCCATCGTCCAGGAACTCGCCAAACATGCGTCCTTCGTGAATCTGGATGGAAGCCGAACCTGGATTCATCCGTGAACAGCACATTGGACCATTGCTCACGGCCCCAGTCCACGTGGTTCCGAACCCATTCTAATCGTCGTCCACGATTGCCTCTCCGTAAAGGTGGGACCCGGAGTGGTCTACGAGAGCGTAGATTGCTTTCATGCAGTCGCCTTCTTACAGTTTGGTCACTCACAAGCACTTGGTGTTCCACTCGCAGCCTTTGGACCAATTGAGTCGCCGTTGCATTTGGTTGTGCTCGCGCAGTAATTTGCAAAAATCGGTCTTGTCTGGGGGTAGTGATGCGACTTGGCCCCCGGTGCTTCTCCGCTACTTCACCTGTGGCACGATAGCGTGTCCACAATCTTGAAATTACATTTTGATGGGTCCCTATGGCCTCAGCAACATTACGCTGAACAGATCCAGCTTCCAGCATTCCCACAGCTCGTAACATCTCCGCCCTCGTCAAATGTCGGCGTTGCATGGCTACAATACCTCAATTTTAACTTTATCTTTCGTTTAAAAATGAAAAAAAAACTGTAACTAAACGTAATTCGTATTTTTTTCTAAATTTCGCACAAATGAAAATTCCCTCTCCTATACATCAAGACATTTTTATGCCACCGAAACAAAAGAATTTTCAAAAATTTAAATTTGGAATTAGTCTGAGATAAATTACAAACAAATCGGTGTATAAAAGATTCCAATGCGGCCAGTACTTTTCGAGTTATTTAATTGAGTATGAAATATCCCTAGACCGTGTTGATGTGTGTATGTATGTACATATAGATAATCTCACCTCAGTATGTCTCACACAATGCGCAGTGAAGCGATCTTTGATCTGGAACCCTCGATAACACACGGTGCACTTAAAGGGGGGGGGGCGCTAGTGTTGTAACTCTGTTGGCAGACAGCGCCGCGGGTGGAAACTATAGTAAACATGCGGATGCCCAGCGTGTGCTACTACGCTATAGTACCTAATACATTGTTGACATAGGTAGAATCAATTTTTGTGTTTTATATATGGAGGAGGTCGTGGCTAAATAATAACAGCCGCACGGGTCGCTCTTCAAGGTTGAGCCGCGCTTTCTCATGTTGCTCTGTGGATGGGTGACCATCATTACATACCGAGTTTCCTCCGTGCCTCGGAAAGCACGTTGAGCCGTTGGCCCGGATGTCAAATGTAGATTTTTGACAGTCCTTACAGGTAGTGGCCCGAA
Organism: Standfussiana lucernea; assembly: GCA_964057025.1. NCBI lineage: Eukaryota > Metazoa > Arthropoda > Insecta > Lepidoptera > Noctuidae > Standfussiana > Standfussiana lucernea. The sequence continues at coordinate 6,078,787 of OZ059813.1, forward strand.
AGTCTGATAACCAGTCTTACCAAGTGATACCGTATTACCCAGTACTAACTGGGTTGGGGAGGTCAGATAGGCAGTCGCTGCATATAAAATACTGGTATTCAGCTGCGTCCGGTAACACTGGAAGCCGACCCCAGTAAAGTTGGGAAAAAGGCTAGGCAGATGATGATATATGTATGTACCTATAGATATTCTCACCTCGGTATGCCTCACACAATGCGCCGTGAACCGATCTTTGATTTGGAACCCTCGATAACACACGGTGCACTTAAAGGGGGCGCTAGTGTAGTTGTAAGACTCCTGCCGTTTCATAATCTCTTCTATTTGCTGGTCGTAAGTCAACGGTGTTATCGTGAATAGAGACTCGTCGAATTCGACGTTTCGACGGCGTTTTATTTCATTTGTTTTGTACCTAGAAAAGAGGTTTTAATGAGACGTCATTTAAAAAACTAAATATTAGAAAAAGAGGAATTTATTTATATAGGATTTCTCTCTTGCCGGTTCTTTTACAAAGGAAGCGACCAACCCGAACCATGCAGCTATGTTTTGAAGTTTCATAAGTGCCCATGTAGGTATACCGTCGTTTAAGTTCTAACACCACGTAAGTCAATTTTTGGCGGTTTTGGTATACAAATTATAAAATGGTATTGTATTGTACCATTACTTAGGTCAGGGGTGGCGAACCTTTATGGCTCTAAGTGCTATTTTTTCTAAAGAAATGTTTAATGAGGCCATAGATGTGCCGTCAAATAATTTTGACTTAGTGATTATTGGGAAATTAATGACTCAAAACTCTTTATTTACTACCACAAAATACAATTTGCACTGTATAGTAAGACATATTTCAATTATACGTGTAACTCAAATTAAATTAACATTAGTGTGACTTCTGTGTTGCAGATTAGATGACAAATAACTTAAATTAGGGTTGTAAGGGGTTACTTTTAGTATAATGCATGCTGGAGTCATCTGGCAAACGGTTTCTAAACGAGTCTTATAATGTTAATCATACCTGAAAACAATGACTGTCAGGCCATAGGTAGATTAAAATATAGTTAAAATCGTCGGCGTGCCCAAAATATTGTGTCGCGTGCCATTGGTTCGCCATCTCTGATCTAGGTATTTAGGCAATTTTATCACTCTCCTGTAAAGTTGCTATTTTTGACTTACGTGGTGTTAGAACATGAGCGACGATATGTAAAACTAGTTCTTGCCCGCGACCGTCGTCGCGTGAAATTATTATAAAATAATTACTCCCCTATTTGAATAGAAATTTGGTAACCATTTCAGTGTTTTAATTTGTTTTGTACGGAACCCTAATTTTAAAACTCCCTAGAACATCAGCTATCTGCCGGTGAAAGTCCCGTCAAAATCGGTCCAGCCAGAACGGAGATTAGCCGGAACAAACAGGCAGACAAAATTAAAAAAAAAATCGAATTTTTTGCTATAAGTACCGTACATACTTCCATACGCATACAGTAAAAAGCTGTTATTTTGACATTAAAAACAGACACTTAAATTATATTTATTTGTATAGATGGTTGCATTTATAAGGGTTGCTTGCACAAATGGCTAAATACATTTACCAATTTACCAAAAAATTGCTATTTTGTAATTGAATTTGTAATTTGTCTAGATTTCACATACCTATCTGTAGCAGTATCAGGATCGTCATCTTCTTCGACCCTCTTCTGTTTAACCTTTCTTACAACTTTCTCCTTCTTCTTCTTAACCCGAGGCACTTCCTTCCTCTCGATATAGACTTCACTTAACACTTTATCATCATCATCATCGAAATTATCATCAAACTCCTCAAAGAATATCTCATTTTTTGCGGTTTCATCTTTGACTTCAACTTCGTTGATCGGTGCTAAGCTTTTCACGTCAATTTCTTCAGTATCACCAGGTGTGGCTTCAGACATATCTCGCGTTTCTTCAGTTTTGATGCGGAAATCGAAATCACCATCTTCATATATTTGCTGAACTAAATTCGTAGTTAGGTTGTGTTTTTTCCTGTTAACCGATTTTATGTCGTTGATTTTTAACTGCAAGAGACATATTGGGTTGAAGTACAAATTGAACGTTATATCACGGCTCTGATCGAAGGGTTATGCAGGGGTCTAAATATAAACATTTCACCAGTTATGTTTGACTCCCATGTCAACAATGATTAAGGAGTAAGCGAGAAATTAAACATACAATATCAAGTCTAATCCTCGAAGGGTTAGGCCGAGGTATACCGAAGAGTCTCGAGGAAACTTTCTTTTTAATCTTTCGAGCGACTGTTCGGTTGTTCCTTACATTTCTAATAACGATGATGACGGTAACGTCAGACGTTGTAAAGACCTTGATATACTCACATAAGTAGCATCCCGTAAAATGTCATACATCAAGGAACTGCTGCGTAACGCCTTACTTCTGAAGCGAGTAGCCGCGGACAGACGGCCGGCGCATTCCCAGCAGATACGCTGCGGGAAACGGTCTTCCGGTCTCACCTTTATACAGAAGACGTGTATAAATTAATTAAAGCATTTGTCCGGAATCATATTGTTAATTATAACGAAGCCGTCAACCAAGTATTCCGTACCTCAAACAGAGTAAAAATGTTTGTTGGGAAACGACTCATCCTTTGGTCATCAACCTTTACCAACGTTTTTGCAAAAACTATTTAACCTAGTTTATACATATACACCATTTAGCCTCTGAGAAGCGCGGCTCTACGTCGCATCGTTTCTGAGATATTCTCGGTCTTCGAAATTTTTGAAGCCCTACTTTTTTTATTCATTTTTTTTTTCATGCATTATATGTTTGTCGGAACACATAAAATAAATATAAATTCTACTGCATATACTAAACACCAGGCTTCAGGCTTACTTAGATAGTGAAATAAATCCGGAACAACCTGGTTTTGTGAAGGGTCGCGGCACTCGTAAGCGAATACTTATCCTCAGACAAATCATCGAGAAAGCCGTAGTTCGCTGTACATATGTTTTATTGACTTCAGTAAAGCATTTGACACTGTCATCTGGTCAACATTATGGGAAATACTGCTGGAGACGGGCGTGCCTCAACATCTGGTACAACTTGTCAGAAAACTTTATGAGGGCGGAACGGCAGGTGTGCGCTTTGATTGTGTCGATTCAGAATCCTTCAAAACACAAGCTGGTGTCAGACAAGGATGTATACTATCACCCTTGCTGTTCAACATATACACCGAATACATAATGCGGATTGTTTTGTATAAGTGAGATAAAGGTGTGTCGGTCAGAGGTAAACTGATGAACCATAGGTATACTGATGATACCACCTTCCTGACGTCATCTAAGGAGGATGTTAGTAATTTGTTGCGGATACTCGAAACCACACCGTCTAAACTTTGGACTCGCCCTGAACCGCAAAAAAACAAAGATGATGATAGTGGATAGAGCTCACGAAAACAACCCAGATATAACACCAGTTGCACACTGTGAAGTCGTTAACAGCTACATTTATCTAGGCTCTACTATCACCTATTGCGGGGGCTATGACACCGAGATTATACGACGTTGTGCCATAACTCGATAGAAAAAAAAAAACCAAAATACGCTTCATGAATCTGGTCTTCCCGATCTTCCTCTATGGAACGGAGACATGGACATTGCGAATGCAGGACCTACGCAAGATTGACGCCCTAGAGATGTGATGTTGGAGACGCATGCTCAGGATAAACTGGACGTCCCATCGAACTAACGTGTCAATACTTAAAGAACTCAATATTAAACAAAGACTGTCGTCGCTTGTGCAATTACGAATCCTCAGATTCTTTGGACACGTTACCAGTAATAATGATTCCATGGAACGTTTGGTTATTCAGGGTACAGTCGAAGGCACGAGACCACGTGGTCGATCACCAACCTGATGGACAGACTCCATAAAATCTGTCACCAAGATCCCTCTGGCAGACTGTGCTCGCCATGCGGCCAATAGAGACCGGTGGTAAAGGATCGCGAAGGCAGCGACTGCAGTTGTGGGCGAACCCCATGACCACGACCACTCTGTCAAGAGTGAACGACTAAGAAGAAGGTTTGTTGGAGTTAGGGGCTCACCCTAAGCGTTCAACTCCAACAAACTGCCCCTAAGGCGACACTCTGACCGCCCACCTGGAAGATCCTAACCTAAACCGATTGAAATGCCAGATAGGCCGCTGCAGATAGAACTTGGTCTAGTGGTGTAATCCGATGAAGTAGGGTGCCAGTGCCTCAACACAAACTATAGGTCAACTCCTATCATGCTTGATGTTGTGTAGTTCCACCTACACTTTGAGGGACCTGTCAGTACCATCACCAACGCCATCGAGATGGTGGAGTTCTGGGCCGAAGCTAATTTGAATCTAATAAAGGGGCCATCTTTTAATCACGTGAAGTTTTTTAGGTAACTTTTATAGCCACCCCTCCCCGTTGGTGATACGTCGCGAGGTTTTAGCTTAGCCTCCCACCATCACGCGTATTTTTATTATTGAAAAGATCAGATGGTTTTAGAATTTGTATTAATATATTTTTCTTATATAAAAAAATCCTCTTCCTCGTATTTTTTTTTTTTGTCAAAAAATCGCTTGCTCGGCTTCTTAATTCATTATTGATAAAAACAATATTTTACGTCACGCGTTAATTTATTATTTTTCGTTGCACGAAAAATACTCGTGATTGTCACACTATCCACATAAATCATGTTTAATGACGATGGTCCCCCATCGTGATTAAACATGATTTTTCTGAACCGGAAGGGATTCGGAAACATGATTTTTCTGGGTTCAGAAAAATCAAGTTTCCGAATCCCTCCCGGTGTTCTTCACACCTCACGTGATTAAAGAACGATCCAAAAGCGAATCATCGAAGAAAACTTACCATTAATCCGGTGATTTGTTCATACATCTGATCCAATTTAAAATCTCGTATATAATACATCTTTGTGTCCATTACTAAACAAATACGGCACACCTAGAAGTAATCACAATAATTTTTTGATTAAATTAAGTGAGATATCGAGAACATCGCAAAGTGGTCAAAATGTGGGGCATTCTGGAAGTTGATAACGTCGCAATATATCTGTGAATTATATCGCTGTTTTTTTTTTAAATATTACTAAATGAAAATAGATTATCGCTCTTAGCCGAGTGCAATTAGACAAAAAATACTCAGGAGGTGGAACGATGTTTATAGTGGTCAGATTTTCATGGGACTTTATTATTGAGTTCCTAGAGGAGTGGCGAAGAAAGTAAAAAAAAAATCGAAGCTCGCGAATTCTTTTTTTAATTTGCTTTAGATATTTTTTGCGTTTATGAATAACTTGAAATGCGACACAAATTTATATTGTTGGGTAATAGTGTTACCGGTGTGCATTCATTAAACGCCAATTTGGTCTGTTTATTTGTTCATTGCTGTCGATGAAATACCTACTTCAAAAAACGAAGGAAAATTAAAATTTAGAAATCTCTCCTTTTGTAATTGGTAACTGACAATTTTTTACGAATACATAACATTTTTCCAGAAAACCACATTCATAAGTGTATTGATTAAAAATTAATTCGAAAATATCAGAAAATTGACAATATTAAGATAGGCAAATTGCCTTTTTGTATGAAACTCAATGTACAAATTATATTGATCAAATACTCATTTAAGTAGCTATTAAACGAGGCATAATAACTAGAAAAATATTTAAAGATACTTGTTTAATATTAATTATTGCTGAAAAAGAAAAACGTGACAAAAGGGATCTATCGGTAAGAATTGGGAACGGTATTGGAATTAAACGGGGCGCAGAGACCCAACAGCTTGCAAGTAATCCTAGATAGAAATTATAAATAATAGTTATGTCATAATTACGATTATTTTTGTAAATTTACCAGCGGACCTCTAGGCAGACCTCTAGGAACTCAATAAAAAAAGGTCTATGAAGATCCGACCACTATCACAGTACAAATATGGGCAGTATGGAAACTAAGCCTAGTTGAGGACATGATTACTTACGCTCCATTAAAGCAATAGAGTTGTAACTTTTAATGTTTTTGATATTGTTTTTTTTTTATTTACATCTTTGTTCTGTAGTGATCAATCAATCGAACTTAAATAAGTAGCTTACAAATACAATTTATAGATAATCTCATGGCGTCAGTTAATCTTAGCAAAAGACGATAGTTTAAACACGGAAAACAATTTAATATTAACGCACAACAACTTGTAGAATTATAGATCTTTAACTTTGGAAGTTTAAAATACGGTAGCTCCGGCTTTGATGAAGCCGAGTTCAAACAGCCGTTTACTACGCAATACGTTCGTGGCATTTTTAAAAAGATCGCGGAGATAAACTTAAGCGTGACCACTTGTCTTGACGCGGCACTTACTACTGAGAGCACCGCGCCGGTCATCTAGGAGTCTCTTCGTAGCGCGTGTTTGTGTGAGTGTGCCGTTTCGAGCGTTTGTAGGTAGTTTCCCTACTGTCCTTATTTATATTGTGCCACTATAACCTTCGTTGCGCCTTTGTTGATGTCTGATTGCACTCGGCTATCTGAGTAATTAGAATCATTAATACGACTTATTTCCTGACTCATAGATCTGCAAATTACAAAACACGCAAGATGATTTGAATTACGCTGGCCACCTTAGAAATAATATTTCTTACCCTCAATGCGGCCGGCGCGTCGAGATCATTTGCAGACTCCTGGAAAATAGAATAAACCGAAGTCAAGTCACAAGTCAAAGTAATTTGAGAGGTTCCTCAAGATATTTGAATTGATGTAAAATATTAGATTTTAATTAATGCTGTTGTTTCGAGTCATCGAGTCGTAGACTATTTACATATAAAAGTTTGTACCATGTTTATATAAATATGTAGAAACTTAAAATACTTAGAAGAAAAGCATTAAAGGGCGTCAAAAAATTCGGCCACATCGCTGTCAACAGGAATAGTGCCCAGAATGCTGGCAGCATTGCCACGTTGAATGGCAATGCTGATCATTGACCCAAAAATAGGCCAACCATCTGGTCACGAGAAGAGTCTACCAACCGCTTGGCGATGTCCCGAAAGACTAGGTGCGCACTTGGATCCCAATTCCCATGGCCCTAGTGTTTCAACCCGAAACGGCTCAAACACAGCTCCCAATGAGGTCATTTTATTTGCTCCGTTTGAAGTTTTCAGCACCTGCAGCAGCCGCCCTAGCACAGCCCGCCGTGCTATTTTACGCTTAGTTTTTTTGAATTACCAACCAAAATAATTTGATCGGACTTTTCGAAAGCTCCAAACGCGTTCAACATTCCTGTTATCCGCACTTTACGGGCGCATGAAACGCCCAGTGTACCGTTCCATTTTGCACAGAGCTGTTCTTAACAATTACGATCTAAGCTTGAATTTTAAAGGTTCAGAATGATTTATTGAATATGTGGTTAGCGTTTTAGCGCCGGTATTCCTTCCACCCCGTATGTCTAAAATGTATTTATTATCTACTAGCGTCCCGCCCCGGCTTCGCACGGGTGCAATGTAGATACTAATGTTTTCACTACTATAATGTGCATGTATTATACATATAAACCTTCCTCTTGAATCACTCTATCTATTAAAAAAACCGCATCAAAATCCGTTGCGTAATTTTAAAGATTGAAGCATACATACGGACGGACAGGCAGCGGGAAGCGACTTTGTTTTATACTATGTAGTGATTCGCTCTAATAATATTGTAGAAGAGAAAATGAACTATTTTTAACAAATAACTGTTATTTCAAGCAACGAACGTAAAACATCCAATTTCAACGAGGAAACCTTGCAACTTTGCGTTTTTTTTGGATTACACCTCTCAATAAATCATACTCACAGGCATCAAAACAGGCACTGCTCCACTCTTGATACGTCTCAAGCCCGCCTTAGTCTCGTAAATATCCTCATCCCTAAAGTGTTCAGAGCATATGCAGCTTCTTTCTTTGGGCTCCCAGTCTGACATGCCCAGGGCCTCCAGCCATGCTGTGCGGAGCTCAAGTGGTTTTGGGAACCTGGAATTTTAAATAGATAATGATATTTCATAAAATTAGAATATTCTTTACACGAAAACAGGATATTTACCAAGTTTACTGTTTGTTTTGACTTCTCAATGATGTTTTGGTGCTGTTGCAAGTATGACGGTTATAAACTTCAAAAAGTAAATATCATTGGAAAATCAAAACAAATAGATGATATGGTAGATAGTCCGTTTTCAGTGTTAATTATATTCTCTATTGCAAACAAAATAGTCTATTCCAATCCTTGTTTGCAATTGATGATAAAACTTTTTCAATTACATCATTACAGGCACTTTTGAATGTCAAAAAAAAAAACAAAAAAAAGCGAAGCTACAGACCCAGTCGGAAGGCATAATAACTTGTGAAAGTACTCTAGTTGCCCTTTCCAAAGCCTTAATTCCACTGCTCTTAAATTATTTTTCCAAAAATATGTTTCTTTTCATGCTTGGCAACTAAATTGTAGACATAGTTTAGGTGGCTGGTGGTATCACAGAATAAAAATATTTGTATAAATAAATCTTATTAGAATTTGTACTCATTTAGTATTAGAACCTAAATATAATTTTGACATGTAGAAGCACACCATCGTGTGAAGTGGACGAATGGGGGAGACCTTTGCCCAGTAGTGGGGCAATAAGGGCTAATTAAAAAAAAGACAGGGAGTTTGGAAAAACCAATTTACAAAATAGACATAATTTATCATGAATGGATACAGTCTGATTTTTACAAATAAATAAAATTGAATTTTAAAATAACAGCATTTTACTGAATGTATTACTTAACACAAAAAAAACATTACTTTTAATTTTTGTCTGTCTGTCTGTCTGTTTAATCCGGCTAATCTGCGAAATGGCTGCACCGATTTTAGATATATAATATGCTATGCTATAGCCAGTGTTAGACGAGTGAATATCGGTAATAGCACAAATATTTACCGACAAGCAGAAGTATTTTAATTTGTTTGTTGTGATCAATTTCATTGAGCACGAATTCCGTGGTTACTTACAGATGAAATGTGACTCCATGGCTTTTGTTATTTCTTCTTGTGTCATTAGTACAATATTGAACACAGCACCTCATGCTTTTTGATAAATATTTATTAAAATGCTAAATTAAAAAAATGTAAACATAGCGGAGTCTCCATGACTCAAATTTTCGAGTAGTATGTGAATAAGGTACTGATTTTATAGTACCAATACATTACGTGTTTAATAACCAACGTTTATTTGTTTATAAGCATCGTAATATAGTTCATATTAGATTATTATTGTATTTCTAAATATACACAAGCTGTCAAAAATGAAGCCGCCACCATATTTATTTCAACTTTTTAATTTTACTGCCATATTGGAACTGCACTCTTTTAGCAATGTCAGTCGGATCGTACATAATAATTCGTATTTGTAATTCGTAAGCTTTTGTAATCTCGTTAATAATAGATCGTTTCTTGTAGTCAACCCACAAAAATTTCTGGGTTAGTGAAATTGAAATATGCTATTGTAATATGTAATCTGTGCTTCAAATTGCTACATGATTTGTCAGTGTCAGTGTCACTATTGTTTGACAGCTGTTTTGATAAAAGAAAACAAAAATATTGATCAGACTAGAATTAAAATAATTCGTACGCACTTATCATAATCTTCATTAATATTTACACTGTTCCTATAATATGTGATAATCCTACGCCGTAGTCGCAGTCGGGAAAAAAAGTGGTTGCTGTTTTGCGATGTTGAAGTCGAATAAATTTTATAAAACATGAGGTGCTGTGTACAGAATTGCATTAATGATGACTTGAAGAAAACAAATAAAAGCAATGGAATCACATTTCACAAGTAAGTACTTATCCATTCAAATCCTAAGCAGCTGTCAACATTTTCCTGCCCGCATCCCAATTTATTTGGGGTCGGCGCAGCATGTTTTCTTCTTCCATACTTCTCTATAACTCGTCATCTCAGTAGTTACCTCCTGTCTAACCATATCATCCTTCACACAGTCCATCCATCGTTTTTTTGGTCTTCCTCTTGCTTTATCCTAAATCCTAAGCAGCTGTAGGCAGGTAATATTATAGTATGACCACTTTAAGTGTGCAGTTCAAGGTGGTGTTGTTTGTCAATAAATTGCATCGATATTTCAAACTTGGTACTTACTTTTTTTTTAGTTCTGTGTTTTCCCGCTTTCACAGATAGTTGGTTGAAGTGTAGATCATAAGCATCCACTCCTTTGACGACCCTGACACAGATACATACATAATTACATACATTCACACCTACTTCCCGTGGGAGTAGGCAGAAACTATGTAATTTGTTATGGTTTTGCATTTCATCAGCAACAATGAATGAATAAACAGACCAAATTGGCGTTTAATGGAGGTCACACTATTATGTCACAATATAAATTCGTCGAATTTCAAGTTATTCATAAACGAAAAAAAAAAACAAAAGAAAATTAAAGAACTACTTATCACAAGCAGCAAAATTATTCTTTTAAACTTTCTTCTCCACACCTCTAGGAACTCAATAAAAAATCATTAATTTGTGTTTTGGAGCACAGTGTGGTGTTGCGTATATGGTCGGTTAGTTTGACACCTAGGGCTCTGTGCTCCATTGCACGTTGGCAGACCTTGAGTTTGGACTTTTGAATGTTTGTTAAAGACAAAGTCTGGGATCCATAAATCAAAATGGGAAGAATGTACATGTCCATGATTTTTTGCTTATTAAAATAATAATATTGTTATTAATATTATTAAAAGACTTGATAAATACTTCAGGTTGCCAAAAGATCCAGAACACAGCGCAGCATGGTTAAAGATCTTAGCCGACACAGGTTGTAGGCTAAGCAAGTGGCTTGTGGTGTGCTCCGATCATTTTAAACCGGAAGATTTTGACGAAACCCGGCCAAATCAGCGAAGAGTTAAGAGTGGGGCGGTACCTAGTGTGGTGAGTTGACATTAAAATAAAATAAAAAATGACATAACAAAACATGGTACACGGTATGTCGAATTCTCTAACTCCTGCGATCGTTGAAACTGTGTTGCAGCCGTTGCAGGAGCCAGTGTCCCCGCTAATAAAATGATGATAAGTACATTTTTTATGACAAAAAAAGCAAACAAACGAAAACTTCTACTTTAAACATTTACATAACATAAGATCATAATATCTGTCATCCACAAAAAACTCTGATGGTGTAATGCCATACCAGAGACTTGGTAATACAAGGTGCAGTTTTGCAACCTCGTCAAAATTCAGGAGGTTGTCATAGAAGACGTAAATAATCAATATAAATTACGGTACCTGGTCAATAATAATAAACGCTGCTTTTTTTGTGGTTTTAATTTGACACTGTTTCAGAATGAAACCCTTTTCAAAAGAGGAGAATCACCCGATTTAACGAGGATGCAAAGCAACACCTTGTATAAACTCAGTACCTAGCTTCTGCCTTATTCTGTAGAAAAAATAATTTGGCTTAATGTACCGTATAAGTAACAGTGACAGTTTTTTTAATTGTTATTTTTTCAGATGGCTCCTTTTAACCAGGATAAATTAAAAGTAAGTAAAATAGCAGAAAAATCTTCTCATGCTTCTGAGTTTTTTTTTTAAATCGGCAACCAGTACCAGTATTGAAGTATACCGATTTAAAAAGTACTCTTTAATTTTGTAACCTGTGTAGCAGTCTCTCTTTAAGGTGGAAGTGCCAGGGTATGCCTAAGAAGGTCTATCGATGATTTTAATGATAATAAAAAACATATGTGTCATGGTTGCGAATCGTATTTGTTTAACATACAACTTGACACTGACCTGCAAATTGCAAAAAACGCGAGAAAATTTTGAATTTTGCGGGCTACCTTAGCGCATCCCCCTTAAAGATCATTAAAACTAAAACTATTTATTTCAAATAGACTATTATAGGCATTTTTTAATGGTCTAGAACAAAATATGAAGCTACAGCCCCAGTCACAAGACATAATAACTGCTAGGACGGCAGTTACCCATTCCAAAGCGTAGATCTCTATGCAGATGAAGATCTTTATAAAAGAAACTCCATGGATACTTTTTCACGTTCTAAAAACGGAGAAGATAGCAAAAAAAGTCAATGAAACGGAATTTTGTAGGTGTGCAGAGTGTGCCTAGCTTTCGATGTCAAAATGTATGATATGAAGAACTTCAAATACAGCGAAATGTTTCAAAATGTCACGGGAATATTGGTAAGTCATTAGGTTTAAAAATATTTATTCTCAAAAAAGACACAAAGTCATTTACATGAGAACAATGCTTAAAATAAATTATAATTAAAGTTCGTCACAGACGTCACGGTAACAATTATTATACATATGTATTAGATAATTATATTAGACACACCCATCCAATGTATTATTGTTGGTTAAGCTGTCAAAAATGTAGTGGCTCATGAAACAGCTTTAGAATATATTAATAATACTTGTTGTGGCTAAGTAAGAACAGCTGCTCGAGTCATTCGAAGGTTAAGCTACGCTTGGCAAGGTCTGTCCGTGGATGGGTCTATTACATACCGAGTTCCCTCCGCCTCCATGCCTCTTTGACAGTCGTTACGAGTAGTCAGTGGCCCGAAAGTCTGACAACCAGTCTTACCAAGGGGTAATTTATTTATTACCCAGAAACTGAGTTGTGGAGGTTAGATAGGCAGTCGCTCCATGCAAATTTTATTGGGAAAAGGCTTGGCACATCATGATGGTGAATATGTAGTGTCTTAACCTCATGAAACAGCTTAACAACATATAAATAGATAGCTGGTTCCCGCGACTTCGTTCGCACGTATCTCTGTGCCAAATTTCATCCAGATCCGTTCAGCCGTTCTGGCGTGATTGAGTAACAAACATCCATCCATCCAAACTTTCGCATTTATAATATTATTATAGTATATACTTGTGTAGTATAGAATATAGATACTACTAACGAGTTGTAGATCGTGATACAGTGGAACCAAGAAATGTATGCGCTTCGGTAATCTTCGTTTTCTAATTGGCACGAACTGAAACGCCACAGAATAAATCCCCGCAGTAGAGGCAATGCTTCACCACCCACCCATGACATACCGAGTTTCCTCCGTGCCTCGGAAAGCACGTTAAGCCGTTGGTCCCGGCTGTCATTTATAGAACTTTGACAGTCGCTACAGTTAGTCAGTGACCCGAGAGTCTGACAACCAGTCTTAAGGGGTATTTATTGTATTACCCAGTACTAACAGGGTTGTGGAGGTCAGATAGGCAGTCGCTCCAAGTAAAATACCCCTATTCAGCTGCTTCCGGTAAGACTGGAAGTCGACTCCAACAAAATTGGGAAAAGGCTAGGCAGATGATGAGTAGAGGAAATGCTTCAAGTTTTGTACTGTCGCGCTTTTGTTGTAGTGTACTTATCATTGCACGTTTGGATTAAGTCTTTTCTCTGGAGGATTACATTCTCCTGTCGCACATCGTCATCTTCATCTTCTATATATATAAAGTAAGAAACTGACTGGCTGACTGATTCACTGACTGATCGATCAACGCACAGCTGAAACCTCCTGGGTCCCGAAGCATGAAATTTGGCACAAACGTTCCTTAAATGACGTAAGTGTGCACTAAGAAGGGATTTTTGGAAATTCGTCCCCTAAGCGGTTAAAATAGGGGATGAAAGTTTGTATGAAACTTCGTCCACGCGAACAAAGTCGCGGGCAACAGCTAGTCTGTTACTTAAAAGTTTGGAATTACATCGAGCTATTAATCTGTGATCATGGCTATGTAAATATACAAGTAACTACTTCCATGATTTTGATAGTTTTACATTAGATCTCATCATCGCATTATTATTGTATTTCCGGAGATAGACGGTGATTGCCGAATCTCTTACTTTTCTCGGGAGTAATGTAGGCAAATTTGTTTCAGTGCTTAACTAAGAATCTGTATTACTAACACTGTTTTAAGCTATCACGGTTTATGCCTTTTTTTGGGTTGGAAATCATCAAATGACCTCTCCCGCTCTGGGTGGAGCGGGAGGGCGTGTCAGACTCTTACTGACTAAAACCCACCCGTGTTCCTTCAGTTGCCTGTGCCAAGCTGCCAAGGGCCACGGTAACTCTTTCGAACAAATCCGCAACCCTGGCAGGCATCGGTCCTAATGGACCCCGTCAGTTTGTGCAGACATCTCTTTGAGGCGCGCGTCCCGGCCTGCGACCCGGCCTGGTCCTTACCGAACGGCGAGCTACCGTTTATGCCTAAACTTCCACTGTCACTTACGGGATATTTTCCGTGATCATTGTTTATTTTCAGCTCCCGATATTTCGATGCTGTTGCAAGCGCCATGATCACGAGATGACTGCGGGTGGATGGTAAAAAACTTGTTAGGTGCACACAAACCTCTCTACCCTCTTCCTTTGTCTTTTGATAAGAGCACTACTGGAACGGTACAAAGTCACGGCAAAACACACTCACAATATCGCTAGTTATCCCGATCTAATCGTAGATATCCCGTAAGTGACCGTGGAAGTTTCTTTGTATATGAAAAATGCTAGAACTATAGCCTTTATTCGCCAGGCTTGCGACAAGGAGAGCATACTCCATCACATTTGTTGGGAGTGCGCTGCACGTCTTACAGCGGCTGCCGCGTTTAGAGACAAAGCGCTGCTCAGCGAGGCACTGCTGAACGACCTCGTACATATTAACAAGTCTGACATCGCAACGTTGAAACAAAACCACACATCTCTAAAATCCCCTCTGACCATTCACACAGCATTAACTTCATTTGATATAGAAAGCGAACATTTTGTCTCTGAAAACAAAAAAACAGAAATATTACTGAATGATGAAGCAGATGTCAAAGAAAGAAAAACTAAAATAAGAGTTGCGGAAGAAGAAAAAGAGATAGAGTTTAAGGAATATGAGCCGTGGATAGATGTTCCAATTAAATTTGACATGGAATCTGACCCTATAGCTGAAAATGAAATCAACATTAAACATGGCAAAAATGATCCTACATTAAAAGAATCTAGCGAAAATGAAATAAGAGATACTGAAGAAAAAATTAATAATGATAAAAATATAATAAGTGTATTTGAAACGACTAATGTACCGATAGTAAGTGATGATGACCACGTTACTTTAGTAGCTGATAAAGAACAAAAACCAATGCTTGATGACATAATTCTCACTATTGACGAAGAGTCCTCAAATGACGAAGACAAACACAGTACAGCTGACGAGGAACCGGTCAATAAAGCGAAGAAAAACATAAACAGTAAAGTTGGAGATACGGAGAAGAGAATAAGGTAAGAAATTATAAAATAAGAATGGAAGTATCAAGGGTGCCGTATAAAATATGTAGATTGAGGGATGATTTTAATGCGACTGAAACGGTGATGACGAAAATAGTGATGAATGTGCTTGTAGATGCGAGAGGGGCCAAAGAAGAGATGGATGCATTGTGTGTGAGTATTGATAAAACTAATCTGTATAATTTGAATCCTATAGGCTCACCGATAGGATAAAAGAAAACATCATTGCTCTGAAGAAAGACGGCCTCGCTGTACGCGCAATTGCCAGAGAAACAGGATTGTCGGTTAGTACTTTAGTATTAAATCGTAAAACCCCACTTTAATATATTTTTAAAATTTTACTATGCTTATTTGTTTCTCGAATTACTTTTGCAAACGTTCGTTACGTAACGAATATCTATATACCTCGGTAAGTCTGTCAACCAGTCTTAACAAGGGGTAATACCGTATTACCCGGTATCTGGGTTGTGGGAGTCAGATAGGAAGTCGCTCAATATAAACCATTAGTATTCGGCTGCATCGAGTAAGACTGGAAGCCGAACCCAACATAGTTGGGAAAAGTATATCTGCCTAGCCTTTAAAGAGTTACGCAACGAAGATTCATTCAAGCAACGAATGCTTGCAAAATTAATCCGTGAAGCGAATGGTCGCGGAAAAAATCTACCCTCCAATAATCAGTGATCGGAATAGCTACCTATTCCGATCACTGATTATTGGAGGGTAGATTTTTGAAAAGGAAAAATAATGAATTCAATTAGTTTACTGATTACTGTGTACTGTTAAATGTACTTAACTGATTCCTAGACATTTCCGAGTTTCAAAAAAAATATTCGGAAAAAAAAAATTGTCGTAAGGAAGTCTCCACTTTTTGTTTCTGTTCCTTGAACTTTTGGTACATTAGCTCTACCTATTCCGATCACTGCTGATAATATAATATTATAAAGCTGAAGTGTTTGTTTGGTTGAACGCGCTAATCCAGGAACTACTGATTGGAATTGTAAAAAGTTTTTAGTGTTGGGTAGCCCATTTATGGAGGAAGGCTCTCGGCTATATAATATCACGCTGCGGCCAATAGGAGCGGAACATCAATCAAAAATGGCACGCAGGCGAAGTTGCCTGACCCGCGCAACTTCGCCTACGTATTGCATAAATTGAATTGTTTCCACATCTCAGGTAGCATCCGTTGACCGTTGGTGGAGCCGCTATCGCAAAAACGGTTATACGTACCGTAAATCTACCACAGCAGACAGCGACCAAAGTGATACTAAACAAAATTATCAATATTACCCTGCTGAACCTGGCAAGGAAATGGGTGTTTGTTCTGAAATAGTGCGACAAAGATTGTATGAAGCTGGGTTCGAACACATACTCATGAAAAAGCCAGAAAGAAATGCGAACACGAGGGTGATAATTAGGTAAGTATAGTTCTGTTCAAACTTTATGGCGGCTCGGAAGTTAGCTGCGAGTGACGGTCTGCGCATTATAAAGTCAAGACGATGCGTCGTCTGCGCCCCGCTAATACCTAAAATTGTGTTCTTCGCAGCTTCTCGTTAGAAGTTCCGAGCCGCCATAAATTTTGAACAGAACTGTAGCATTTACACACTGACTTCGTTCATTGTTTTGAGAGCAGTCTGGCTTAGTGGTAACGGCCCCGACTTACCAAGTTGTTGGTCGGGGAGTCGAGACCAGGCAGGCGCATTCCTTTGTGTAATAATGGGCATAAAAGACCCTTAGTGACGCCGAAAAGCACTTGTTCTTTCCCGACATTGTGATTTTTTTTTTGTTTTGAAACCATCCAGTTACGAAGATATTGAAAGTCAAAGTTCCAACATTTTAACACATGTTTCAACATAGTTGGGAAAATGCTAGGCATATGATGGTAATGACTCGGATAAATATAGCCTTGAATTATGATGTATTTTATTTCAGCGAGCACAAAGCGAACCATGACGATTTAAAACAGCGGATAATAGCGCTGAAGCAAGAAGGAATTACCAACAGCCGGATAGCTTATCTTTTAGATACTTCGGTAAGTATGAAAAAGTGGGGCTGAACTTATTTCTATGGAAGCTGGCGCAGTCAAGCCAGCAAGGGTTGCTACTAGAGTGATTATCGCCATCATTGTCATTGGGTTCAGCGCAGCATGTATTATTTTTCCATACTCGTCTTAAGCGCCACGTTTCCGAGATATCAGTTTTCAAAGTTCGAATCTCTTCTCTGCTGGCGATATGTCTTTAAACAGATTTTGTCGCTTACAATACTATTAGGGGCTATCGCGCATGAATTCGCCGCTAGAGGCGTTCGTGTAGAGTAGTTTTTCGCGATTTCAGTGTTGGTCCCATAGTAAAAGTTGTTCGTTATAATGAGTACAGTGACCCCTTAAGAGGATTAAAACGACTCAACTTTAACAATGTATAATAGACTATTTGCTTTGTTTTTACTTGACGTCCATTCATGCCTACTGATTTTTTTTTAGCGAATCACCGTTCGTAGGTGGTGGGACCGCTGGTGCAATGAAGGTCACATGCAGAACCTTAAAGGGACCGGTAGGAAAAGAAAGACAACGCCGGAAGAAGACCAGCTCTTGATAGAGAGGGTGATGCAGGAACAGAGGGTCCATACCCCATCCCTGGCCATGGAACTTGGCATTTCTACAGAGTAAGTACACTTACTTATTTTGTAGAGTGCTGTTGGTCTAGTGGACGAAAGTGTGATTTCTGGACGTGAGTTTCTGAATTCGATACCCAGTCGGGCAGTGTTATTGAGTTTTTGAAAACAGGAATTTCTCAGTAGCTTAGTCTCTGTTTTTGGTCGTCCACTCTTGGCAGAGTGGTCGTGGTCATGGGGGGTAAATGATAAATGATGTTTATTTTGCAAATAGGTTTTTACAAACACTTTTACACGTCTTCTTTTTTAAAACTAGATGAGGCCGGTGTTTCGTATCTGACTACTCTGAGAAGAAACAACCGAAACAAACTCAGAGGTCATAGTCTCTTTTAAGGTCCAGACATAATCTTGATAAACTCACATGAGGACTATGCAGATGAGTGTCTGAGATGGTCTTTTGAAGAAAGAACCACACAGATTTGAGTGGACCTGTCCAGCCAGTGCAAGCATTTGTCAGCCGCCCGAAACTGCTTTGCCGGGTCGCCCGAAACTGCTCGCTGCAGTACTAGCTACGGAGTCTATTTGTGCCCGATTGATGGAACCAGGGACGCCCCCTATTGCATGGGTTTAAAACATAACTGGCGAGATGTGTTCCGAGAATCGAACCCAGGACCCCACGGTCAGCAATCGCGCTTGCGACCACTTGACAAACGAAACAGTTAGTTTTAAATACTCGTATGTAGTTAAAATTAATTGTGTCGAGTTGTTAATTTTAAATTTACTGCCCTGGGGGTAACAGCTCTTTATTAGATTTAATAATCGTGTGGTCATATTTCCGACTAGCTGTCGCCCGCGACTTCGTTCGCTTGGACTAAGATTCATACAAACTTTCATCCCCTATTTTAGCCCCTTAGGGGAGGAATTTTCAAAAATCTCGTCTTAGTGCACACTTACATCATTTAAGGAACGTTTGTGCAAAATTTCATGCTTCTAGACCCAGCGGTTTCAGCTGTGCGTTGATCGATCAGTCAGTGAATCAGTCAGCTAGTCAGTTTCATACTTTATATATGTATATATATATATATATATATATATATATATATATAAGATAAGAAGAGGAGCTCGTGGCTAAATAATAACAGCCGCTCGGGTCGATCGTCAGGTTAAGCCGCGCTCGCCTGGGTTGGTCCGTCGATGGGTGACCACCCATTACATACCGAGTTTCCTGCGTGCTTCAGAAAGCACACTAAGCCGTTGGTCCCGGCTGTCAATTGTAGATCTTTAACAGTCGTTACAGGCAGTCAGTGACCCGAAAGTCTGACAACCAGTCTTATCGAGGGGTATCGTATTCCCCAAGTAACTAGGTTGTGGAGGTCAGATAGGCAGTCGCTCCATGTAAAATACTGGAATTCAGCTGCATCCGGTTAGACTGGAAGGCGACCTCAACATAGTTGGGATAAGGCTATGCAGATAATATAAGATAAGAAGAAGAAGATTGCCGAAGCGCATACATTTTCTGGGAGGTCTGTAATAAACTTCTGCCGCCAAGCAGTGTTGTTGTTTTTTTGTTCGAAGTTAATTTTAATTCTAAAATAATGCTACACGCTACATAATTAACGCTAATTAAATTTTATATTTGTTTGTTTCATTGACTTTTTTGCTACTGACTTACGAAAGTAAAATTATTTTCCAATTTTTTAAGTTGGTTAGTTTTTGCCAAAAAGTTTTTATTTTCATCCAGTCAACAGATTTTTTTTTAAATTGCTTCGAGTTGTTAATCTTAAATTTACTAACCCTAGTTGTAACAGCTCTAGACTTAATGATCGTGTGGTCATATTTCCGATGATAGACGACGATTGCCGAAGTACATGCATTTTCTGGGAGATTTGTAATTTATTGCCGCCAAGCAGCGTTGCTTTTTTTTAGGTCGAAGTTAATTTTTATTCTGAAATAAACTTACTTTACACTAGTTAAAGTTTATATTTGTTTTAACGGACAGAATCAGCATTGCCATTCAACGTGGCAATGCTGCCAGCTTTCTGGGCACTATTCCAGTTGACAGCGATGTGGACGAATTTTTTGACGCCCTTTAATGCTTTTGTTCTTTTATCTATGTACATCATCATCTGCCTAGCCTTTTCCAAACTACGTTGGGGTCGGCTTCCAGTCTAACCGGATGCAGCTTAATACCAGTATTTTACATGGAGCGACTGCCTATCTGACCTCTACAACCCAGTTAGTGCTTGGCTTGGTAATGCGATACCCCTTGGTAAGACTGGTTGTCACGAAGTCTCCAATATACATATTTGTATTATTTTTTAAGTTTCAGTACAATGAAAATAGCGGAAATAACACAAGAATTGGGATTGAAATATAGTTTTTTAACCGACTTCAAAAAAGGAGGAGGTTCTCAATTCGGTTGTATTTTTTTTTGTGTTTGTTACCTCATTTCTTCGTCATTTATGAACCGATTTGAAATTGAAATTTGTGATTTGAATTTGTGTGTGATACGCTAACTAAAAAGGGTAAAAAAAACAGACTTCCAAAACAAACAAACGAAAAAAGCGGAAAATAACTTTACTTTCGGAAGTCGGTGGCAAAAAAGTCAATGAAACAAACAATAGTCACCGACTTCCAAAAGTAAAGTTATTTTCCACTTTTTTAGTGTTTTTTTTTTTTAAGTCGGTTTGTTTTTGCAAAAAAGTTTTTTTTTTCTTTGTTTATAGGTGTTTAAGAAGAAGACTAAAAGGTGCAGGATTTAAACACATGGAAAGGAAAGCCTATGTACCCTTGAAAGCCCGCCGGAGTCATAAGTAATTGTTAACCAATTTTCATCTTTATTCTTCGCGACTGCTGAGCATGACGTCTCGGGTTCAATTCCCAGGTCGGTCAAAGTGCTAGTGGGTTTTCCGTCAGGAATTCCTCAATAGCAGCCACGGAGACTGGATTTGTGCCCGGTTGTTGACAATAGGCTCGCCCCCTATTACATCATCTACCTAGCCTTACATGGGACTTAAACATAACTAGCGGAATGTGGGAGTGCAATAACCTTCGGGAATAATAGGTGTGATGTTATGTAATGTTGTTTTATTGTGTTGAGATATCTATAGCTATCAAAACTGCTCAGTTTCGCTAGCTAACTTAAGTTTTATAATGACATAATTTTTTTATTAATGTACAGGGTCGATGAGGAAATCAAACAACAAATAATATCGATGAAACTCAACGGCGTTTCTGTCACCGACATTGCGAACCAATTCCGAGTGCCGGTGAGTATCAAAAGGGTGTCAAAAGACTCTTAACCTTTTGACCGCCACGGACGCCTATGGACGTCAAATCTAAAAGCGCTCACGACGCCACGGACGGCATAACACGTAATTTGGATGCGGTGAATTTGTGGCTTTGCGTGGAGGGCACGCGCGTGTGTTTATGCTCTGGCGTTCAAATGGTTAACGAAACTGAAAGGAACTTGTTCTTCCCTTCATTGCGATTGCGTTTTGTTCTGGACCATACCTGGGAACCTTCTAGTTACGGAGATATTAAGTTCCAACTTTTTCACAAGTAAAACAAAAATACCTACTGGTTTTTAAGGTTATACAACATTATTTTTAGTATATGCGAAACCAGAATATAGTTTGTTCAGAATAAGTAACTGGATCGATTCCACAAATTTATATACCATGTTATATTTTGTCCCAAAAATATTTAAAAAAGGTTACGAGTTGGACACCGAGCGACACTTAGTACCTTTCCGAAATCATATGCGCACAACACAGGCATTAGGCGCGGGCGCACAGTGCGGCGCCGCGTGGTGAGCATGTTTTTGTGCGGACATCCAGATAACATAACAAGCTTATAACTTTGTGATTTTTCATGATACAGGTTTGAAATTTTGTACATAGATTCTTTACATAAAAATAGTAGACACGTGTTTCGGGTTTCGCATATACTAAAACTAATGTGGTATAACTTTACTTAAAATACCTTCCTGACCCGTTTCAATGCATCCGTCAGTAAAATGTTTATTTATCTTATTTATTGTCAGGCAACTTTGGCCCATAGATATATACCTTAGAGACTAACATACATAAATAATAAAAGGATAAGGGGTAATTCGGCCCACTATGGAACTGGGGCCGCGGACCAGTTACCCCTTTAAAAAATTTATAATGCTTAACTGGGCCCACATCTGTTTTGTTTTTTTTTTCTGTCGCAACAATAAGCTTAATAAATTAGATATGCAATAGAGTTTGTAATAATGGGTATACAAGTAACGTTATAGTATAAAATATTAATGTAGGTATTAGGTACCTAGATGAACGATGCATCACGATAGCTGTTAGTAGCTGACCTACCGAAAATTAGAGTTTTTTTTAATGTTTTCAGCGCACGACGATATACCAATGGTGGCAGCGATGGTGTAAAGAAAATAACATAAAAATAAAAAGTGACAACAACACAAGCACCTCGACCGAACAAGAGCAGAGTTGCACAGAAGGTGCGAACGTCGAGAAGAATTTGCAGACACCGGCAGTACTGTCCTCACAAAAATCTTTATGGCAGAAATTGCCAGATGCGGAATGTGTACCTTAAAATTCAAGATTACATGGAAATTGCTAAGAATTGACCTGCAAATGATGGTACGGTACCCTAGGCGTATCGTACGCCCGTCAACTGTGGATAAAAGACATGATGAACGCGTTTGAATTTTACGAAAAGTTGGTAATTCAAAAACCCTAGATTTTTTTTACTTTTAAATGTATGATAACAACCTTTCGCGCCTTCCGCGTTTTTGGTACCCGTTTGTGGAATTGCATTGGAAATAAAAGATAAATACTCAATTTATATATTGCTTCCACATGTGAACTTAGGTGGTAGGTTTTCCACAAATACGATCATTGCGGACCCTGTCGAGCACGGCAAAAATTAGGAGAGAGGAAAAGGTCTTTTATTTTTTGATGTCGTAGTCAATTCTGATTTTGACCCCACGCCAAAAGATCTTTGTACAAATGTTCTAACGAATTTGATGTTACAAAAAAAAGCTCTAAAAACTATTGCAAATATGTAACTAAAATAATTACTACAATAAATGTTATTTTAAGTGTAAAACGTTGTTTTATTTTAATTTTAAAAATACGTTTAAGAATAACTGCTACTTTTTTGACAATATGAGGTATTGTCCTCATTACTTCTTGGTTAGCCTTACTTGCTGATCTAACATAACTCTCTGACCTAACCTAACTCTAACCTAACCTTACTCTCTGACCTAACCTAACCTTACTGTCTGACCTAACCTAACTCTGTCACCTAACCTAACTCTGTGACCTAACCTAACTCTCTGACCTAACCTAACTCTCTGACCTAACCTAACTCTGTGACCTAACCTAACTCTCTGACCTAACCTAACTCTCTGACCTAACCTAACTCTCTGACCTAACCTAACTCTCTGACCTAACCTAACTCTCTGACCTAACCAAATCAAACTCTTTGATTTAATTTAACTCTCTGACCTAACCTAACCTTACTCTCTGTCCTAACCTAACCCTCTGACCTAACCTAACCTTACTCTCTGTCCTAACCTAACTCTCTGACCTAACCAAACCTAACTCTCTGACCTAACCTAACCTTACTCTCTGACCTAACCTAACCTTACTCTCTGACCTAACCTAACTCTCTGACCTAACCTAACTCTCTGACCTAACCTAACTCTCTGACCTACGCAAACCTAACTCTCTGACCTAACCTAACCTAACTCACTGACCTAACCAAACTCTCTGATGTAACCTATCTCTCTGACCTAACCTAACTCACTGACCTTACCTAACTCTCTGACCTAACCTAACCTAACTCTCTGACCTAACCTAACTCTCTGACCTAACCTAACTCTCTGACCTAACCTAACCTAACTCTCTGACCTAACCTAACGAACTGACCTAACCTAACTCTCTGACCTAACCTAACTCACTGACCTAATCTAACTCTCTGACCTAACCTAACTCACTGACCTAACCAAACTCTCTGATGTAACCTAACTCTCTGACCTAACTTAACTCTCTGACCTAACTTAACTCTCTGACCTAACCAAACCTAACTCTCTGACCTAACCTAACTCTCTGACCTAACCTAACTCTCTGACCTAACCTAACTCTCTGACCTAACCTAACTCACTGACCTAACCTAACTCTCTGATCTTTTTTTTTTTTTTTTTCTCGATGTGGAAATCCTCAATGGATGTCCTCCGCCCTGGGGAGAGCGGAGTGGTCTGTCAGACTCGTACTGACTAAAACCACACCGGTGTTCCCTCGCACACTTGCGTCGGGGGGCAGCGGGAACTAATGCGACTTCCGCTGCCCCGGACTAGTGTCGGCCCACTTGACCTGCGGGCCTCGTCCCGGGGGGGAGTGAGGTGTACAAAACTCCCCCCGTTACGTCATAGAGAGGCGCGCGTGGAACACTACGCGCCAAACTCTCTGATCTAACCTAACTCACTGACCTAATCTAACTCTCTGACCTAACCTAACTCTCTGACCTAACCTAACTCACTGACCTTACCTATTTCTCTGACCTAACCAAACCTAACTCTCTGACCTAACCTAACTCTCTGACCTAAACTAACCT
The DNA here is from genome assembly GCA_964057025.1 of Standfussiana lucernea. Lineage (NCBI taxonomy): Eukaryota > Metazoa > Arthropoda > Insecta > Lepidoptera > Noctuidae > Standfussiana > Standfussiana lucernea. The sequence goes on from OZ059813.1 coordinate 6,103,314, forward strand.
AACTCTCTGACCTAACCTAACTCCCTGACCTAACCTAACTCACTGACCTAACCTAACTCTCTGACCTAACCTAACTCTCTGACCTAACCTAACTCACTGACCGAACCTAACTCTCTGATGTAACCTAACTCTCTGACCTAACCTAACCTAACTCTCTGACCTAACCTAACCTAACTCTCTGACCTTACCTACCTCACTGACCTAACCAAACTAAACGTAAATTCCTGCTTACACTGTGCTTATGGCAATAAAGCAGAAGGCGAGCTGCATCCCATTGAAAAAGTAGCAATACCGATGCATACTTTACATACAGACCATTTGGGACCATTTTTGAAAACACGCCGTGGTTGCTCCTGCATACTCGTAATGATTGATTCGTTTTACTAAATTTGTATTTGCTCGAGCTGTTAAGGTACTGGATCTATAGAAACTATTCAGAACTTAAAGGAAATAATATCTACTTTTGGCAATCCTCATAGAATACGCTTTCACTATTCGATATTTTAAAGAGTTTTCCAAACAAAAACAGTTCAAACATGTATTAAATGCAATTGCTTGTCCACGCTCAAATGGCCAGGTCGAACGAGTAAACAGAACCATTGCAAACGGCCTAAATACTACTGCTGAAAGTGAATGCACATAGGATGAAAAACTTTCGGATGTAGTCTGGGGTATAAATAACAGTGCTCACGCTGTTACAAGATTCTCTCCCTTTAGTCTTATGTCTTCGCATGATAATTCCTTATTACCTGCTTACCCTGCAAACATTCGTAAGAACATTGACCCTCAAGAGCAGTTACTTGAACGTAGACGCAATGCAAAGTTGCGCATTGATAATAATATGGCAATTATGAAAGGTCGGTATGATAAGAGGCATAAGAAATGTAAGAAATATAATGTAGTTGTAGGTGAATTAGTTCTGTGGAAGGGAGGTTTATCTCGTGATCATACGGTAGGATTATGATCCTACCGTATGATCACGAGATCCCGGGATCCCGTCCTATCCTGTATGCAGGATAGGACGGGATAGGGCAGGATAAGACGGGATAGGGCAGGATAAGACGGGATAGGACGGAATAGGGCAGGATAGGACGGGATAGGATGGGATAAAACGGGCTAGGACGGGATAGAACGGGATAAAATGGGAAAGGACGGGATAAAATGGGATAAAACGGGGTAGGACGGGATTAAACAGGATAAAACGGGATAGAACAGGATAAAACGGGAAAGGACGGGATAAAACGGGATAAAACGGGATAAAACGGGATAAAACGGGATAGAACAGGATAAAACGGGATAGAACGCGATAGGACGGGATAAAACGGGATAGAACGGGATAAAACGGGATAGAACGGGATGGGACGGGATAAAACAGGGAAGAACGGGATAGGACGGGATAAAACGGGATAGGACTGGATAGTACGGGATAGGATAGAATAGAATTTTATTTTTAAAATATAGGTTATACACACTGTAAAAAAATAAAATAAATTCTATTCTCTTGTTATATAAAGCAGAGTTCAGCATTATTTTAACATTCAAACATGCAAACATTTACATTAGTTATGACACATGTATTTACATTTTAGAGACCAGATTCAAAATAAATTATCATATATTATATTCTTTATTTATTTTTCTTCCTTTTTATTTTTTACATTTTTCAATATTCACATATAAAACAATAAAAAAATCGTGTAAAAAATATTAAAAAAACTAACGGCCCGTCCCAGCTTCGTACGGGTATTAAACAAAAATTATAAATTTCGACACATACAGACACCCTTCTTTTTGCGCCGGGTTACTAAAAAAGAGTACATTATAAAGAAATAAAGAAAGTTTGGGTACTATTATTTTTTATTATTATTATTTTTTTTATCATTTTTTGTATTTTTTTATATTCGATTATTTTATTTTTATTTCAAATGTTTGTAAAAAGATCATAACTACAAACAAAAGCCATTAAACTTTATTCATTTAATTTTTTGATCGCTGCGTAGTTAGCCGAATTTCTTATTATTGACTCCCCAGGAGACCCCTCCCGTATCTCAGTGACGCCTAGATCGCATAGTAAGCCGAGTGGAGTGACCGTTGACCACGCGACTTTTTTCTAATACTTACATTTTTGAACTCGTGATATCTTTCGAATGGAATGTCCGAATTGAATAATTCAAAAAGTTATATAAAGGTATTGAAGCAGTCTTGAGTATCAAGTAATTCATTTTGATAAAAAATACTACTAAGGTACAAATAAAGAGCCTTTTCTAGCGGCGGTATTTCAATTTAATTTTTAAAATAATAGAACAATTAGAGAAAGAAAGAAAGAAATTAGATTAGATTAGAAATTATTGTGACATATACATAAAAGTTAGACATTATGCTGTCGCGACACTTTTTGTAGATAATGATGTGTTCTGCAAAGTTGTAGTAAGTACATTATTTTGTTCTATCATCAATAGTTTTAGGTAATTTTTTTAAACCTTGGGTTACATTATTGGAGTTTTAGTAAGGATCCCTAATTTTTTTGAAAATATAATATAGCTTATGTCACTCGGAGATAGTGTAGCTTCCCAACGGTGAAAGAATTTTTCAAATCGGTCTTGTAGTTTCGGAGCCTATTCAATGCAAACAAAAAAACAATCAAATCTTTCCTATTTATAATATTAGTATAGATACTTTGGGGTATTTTTGTTCTCAGGTACCGCCAAAAATGGATTCTGGCGCCACTACTTCCGCTGAGGGAGCTGGAACCCAACGCCGTGGGGGACCACGACAATAGCAAGATGGCCGAGTGTAACATTTAGTCGCCAACTGTGCAGCCGTAACCCAGGAACTAGGAAGCCTCAATTTACTCACCTCATTTTCAAGCATAAACAACTAACGCCATCTACCGGCATTGAATGCAACTACTGATGCAAACTACTAAACAGACTTAATAGCGCCATCTATCAATTCGTAAAGACACTATAATGTTGTAGTCATTCTAAATCTTAATAACTTGTCTTTAATTCTCTGAGCATTCATTTATATAAAAATATAAAATTCTACTTTATAAACCTATAGCTCATATTCTTGATTTTTGTAATAAGTATGTCAATTTATGTAACTGTTGCGAATCTTTTACAATAATAAAGAGGGTATAGTAGTTTGATTTCCTGCTGGTGGCGCACAGAACATATATACTCTAAAGGAGTGGTGGCGGGTGCTTTTTCGGGACGGGTGCGGAGAGCGATCTTTTTGGTGTTGGCGGCCTCCTAAATTTGTGAAGAATATAATTTAAAAGCGAGTGTGCGACTATTATTTTCTCCTTCTGATCAACCATTACAATGTATCCTATGACTGTTGGAGGGTGGGGACGGGGTCCATACAAAATCCCCCATAGTCCTTTTTAAGGATATTGTGTAAAAATGTATTTACGCGGATGATGCCGAGGGTGGAAGCTAGTTAAAAGTAATATATGAAACTAAAACCCAACTATCTCAAAAACGGCAACTGAAATGTGTATTTAAACATTTTTTTTTTCAATTGATGACATTCTAATGTTATCTACGTGGTCGCTCGATTTGCCGCCCGCTTACGGCAGGCCTGCTGACTGATCTTACAAAAAATATATAAGGGGGCGAACTGGAAGAACAAAAACTCTAAAAATGCAAGCGGGCTGACTCATTGCTTGACGGGTATCTACACAAACAAGTTTTGTATGACACAAAATCTTCTAAAGCGTCACGTTTCCGAGATATAAGATATCCTTTGATTAATAAAATCAATGTTGTAACTTTTTACAACATTGATTTTATTAGCCAAGCATTATTGCTTAGGACTGGCATTATTGATGCCAGGTATTGCTTGATACAGGTATTATGTAAACAGGTACTGTATGGGAAGTCATCTTAAGCTTCAAGTGTCGAGAAAAAAGCCATGGAAGTTACTGTCTGGACATATTGTCCATCTTCATACTTTTGGAGGTATGGGTCGTACTTTGAGACCCATTCTATACTAAATAAAAGTCGTGGATACGGGAACAACAGTTTATATTCACAATCACTTGAAATAGTATATTCACGTTCTGTGATAAACCGACACACACTGAGTCGAGCCGTGTGGGCCAGTGTCAAACACTATGGCGGCAAGGGATATTCATCTTACCGGGAATATTAAGTGTTGCCAGTCATAATAAAAAAAAGAGAAAAATAGTGGTGTGACACAATAAGCCACAAACTTATTAACTCTACAATTTTAATAGCTTTTTCTTTGCGTGTCGAATGGACTTAAATGAAACCCTACCAAGTTTAGCCACGTGCACAGCTCTTTCGTTGCCTTCGTTTAAGTCCTGGAAGGTGCAGGGGGGTTACCATGATCTGAGAGTGGGTAAGAGATGGCGGTAGACAGCTGTATAGCGCTGTCACTTTCCCACTCTCGGAATAGTCCTAAATCATTCCTGCACTAACAGATCATGGTAACCCACGAAAGGCGGTGGGGCATATCCTTCAGAGGGGCTCCACATTGACATTGCATTTGATAGCTTTATATTTCATTTAATTCACATTTATCGCTTGACCGCTATTTTGAACATAAAGTGAAATGGCGGAAATCCCCTCCGCTCCAGTTTGGGGCGAAGTAAATGCGTTTGCCTTCGTTGCCAAGAATTCGGCAGCGTTTCGCGCGTGCTACAGTATGCAGCTCACTCGACATTTAATTTTCCACCAACTCGCATAGCATAACATACACCCACATTTTGCCAGTTATCTTCAAGTCTCTTGTGGGCGCGAACCTATTGCCATCAACCTGCCACAATTCCAGATTCCGTGGCAGCTACTGAGAATCTGCTGATGAAAAAACTCAATCTCACTTTGGACGACCCGGGAGTCGAGCCCAGGACCTGATGCTCAACAATCGCGCTTGCGAGCACTTTACTAATGAGGCAGACGAATTCTTATAGGTGTGTTTAAAAAAATAAAAACAACGTTTTACACTTAAAATAACTTTTATTGTAGTACTTATTTTTGTAACATAATATATCGTCGCTGTAGAATGATAACCTCGTATGTCCAGGAAACCAAACTTCACAGGAAACGAAAAAAACGTTTAATTTTGTCAATGTTTAAAAGATTTTTACGTGCTTTGGTCTCATGTTTTGAATATAATAGATGGCACTAGTAGTCTGGGTTCACAGTTTCGCCGTATTATAAAATACGTGGTTTTCACACGATTTTTACAAAAAAAAAAAGGATTTTTGACATACGAGGTATTCATTCTACAGCGACGATATTTACAATAGTTGTAGGGCATTTTCGTAACATCAAATTCGTAAGAACATTTTTCGTCGTTAAAGTTCTAACTACAGGTAAGTCAATTTTAGGCGGCTTTGCCATTTTGAAGCCGTTTGCTAAATAATCGGAAAACGCGTTGTTTTAGCCAATCAGAAATAAGCATCGTTACAGAAACTATGAAATGGTATTGTAATGGTATCTATGTAAAACTAGCGAATACCCGAACAGAACACATTCAACATCCGTTAGGGGCCATCCATAAATTACGACACACGTTTAGGGGTGGGGTGGGGGCCAGCGAAGTGTGCTAAGGGGTGGGAGGGACACATCGGGCAATTTCCGCCACACAGATTTTTGTGAGGACAGTACTGCCGGTGTCTGCAAACACTTCTCGACGTTCGCACCTTCTGTGCAACTCTGCTCTTGTTCAGTCGAGGTGCTTGTGTTGTTGTCACTTGTTACTTTCATGTTATTTTCCTTACACCATCGCTGCCACCACTGGTATATCGTCGCACGCTAAAAACATTAAAAATAACTGTAATATGCGGTAGGCCAGATTTAGAAGGAATTTAGCAATACTTTTTATAGTTTATAGTGATTCATTGGTCTATGGAAAAGGTGATGTGTGTGTGTATGTGTGTCTGTGTGTGTGTCTCTGTGTGCGCGCGTGTGTGTGTGTGTGTGTGTGTGGATTAACCTTTTCAAGGAGTAGGTCGAGTTTGACCGTCTAGATACTCACGGGCACTCGAAATTGTTTCGCAATGTGGGTAACTGACACGCCTTTCCGTTTCATCAACATTATTTGTTGTTTCAGTTCCTCGTCGACCCTGTAAATCATAAATCATATATATTTCTGTAAATTGGTTTTAATAAAAACACTTTTACACGTCACATCATGTTATGTTTTAAAGCTAGATGAGGCCGGTGTTTCGTATCTGACTACTCTGAGAAGAAACAGCCGAAACAAACTCAGAGGTCAATGTCTCTTTTAAAGTCAAGGCATATGAGGACCATGCAGATGAGTGTCCGAGATGGTCTTTTGAAGAAAGAACCTTACAGATTTGAGTGGACCTGTCCAGTCAGTGCAAGCATTTGTCAATGATCATTTATCTCGACTCATAACCCAAGGAACTCAATGACACGACCCGCCCAGTGCCTGATAAATTGCCCGTCAACCTTGTCCGCCAGTGTAACAATACGACACTTGAAAAAGTAAATAATCCTTACTTTATTATTATTATAAACTCGAATGTTTGCATGTATGGATGTTTGTTACTCATTCACGCAAAAACTACTGAACTGATTTGGATGAAACTTGGCATACAGATAATTCATAACCTGGATTAACACATACGCACTACTTTTTATCCCGGTAGTACGATCCCGTGGGACAATAAACGAACTCCACGCGGGCGAAGTCGCGGGCATAAGCTAGTGTCATATAAATCGAAAAAATAAAAATAATAAAAAGAATGTTTAAAATATAAAAATAAAGTTAGCTAGCGAAACTGATGGAGGATGGCAATGACCTTAACAGATTGTTCAGAAAGGTCAGGTGCTTAGTCCTCGCAACTGGCGTATACAGGACGTCCCACGGATATGCCACATGGAGGGAAAGTACCTTGAATATTGTAGATGGAACATTTTACTGAAAGAAGACATTATTTGAATTTAAAAAACAATTTAATCTGCATTCATAGATATTTAAATAATTACATGGTTGAAAAGGGAATCGAACCCGTTACATGAGAAAAATAATCACCCTGTAACTTTATCATACCGATCGAAAGGCTTCATCATAAGGATTATTTTTCCTAAATAACATAGTGTAACAAATAAAAGGAAGACCATGAATTTTATCTACAATATTCAAGGTACTTTCCCTCCGTGAGGCATATCCGTGGGACGCCCTGTATGTACGACCAGAATTTTCACTAGCTTATCTGATTTGACGCTGCACATCGTGTATTAAAACAAAAAGCAGAGCGTCGTCTCTGTCGTTTTCTAACACATCATCATCCGCCTAGCCTTTTCCCAACTGTGTTGGGGTCGGCTTCCAGTCTACCCGGATGCAGCTGAATACCAGTATTTTACATGGAGCGACTGCGTATCTGACCTCTACAACCCAGTTACTGGGTCTCATTAACGGGTGCTATTAATAAGAAAGTTTGTAAGTAATTACTTATGACTCCGATCCGCTTTCACGGGTACATAGGCTGTCTTTTCCATGCATTTAAACCCTGCCACCTGTAGTCTTCTTCTTAAACTCCTAGAAAAAAAAGAAAAGAAGTAGTAAATATTATTCCATTTTGTCTGCTAGTGAGACACTGGGGCTTGGTGTTCAATAAAACGACGAATTCTTCTCGTAAAAATGATCAGTTTAAATTGACATGAGACTTGTAGCGCCGGTCTATTATGATTTTATATAAATTTTTAGTATGATATGTGTGGACCGATGTTCGTCCTTTCTGAATATTGTCGAGTGATTAATTTAAAAGTGAGGTAGTAGTTTTTTCTTTACAATTTTTTTTATGTGCAAGATACCCTCACTTTTGTAATAATGAATAAATCGTATCCGTGGCGACTAAAGTTCAGACATGAGGCGCGAACACATTTAAATCATTGTTTTCTATTCATGTTATTTCCGCTGTAGGGTAAATATCAAAAAAAGCATTTTTTTTTTTCAATTTTGGTGGGGAATTTTTTTTTTCCGTTTTCGTGTAAAAAAAGAACCTGGTATAAGAATGGAAATTCCAAGCTATAAGGATCTTCAAGAGGTCTGAGAATAACTCAAAAACTTTTTTAGGTATTTTAGCTCAAAGTCTAGTGTGACCACCAAAATTGAAAATCGTACACCAAAATCGAATCGAAAGTGCCCACCAAAATTGAAAATCAGTGGCACCAAAATTTATTTTGTCTGTCACAAATCTGAATAATAAAACTCAATGTAATCTCAGAAATTCTCAGGAAATATCAATAACTTTCATTGGTTATAAAAATTTTTATTGTTAAGAAGTCTTTATTAATATTTATCTGATCTATCATTATGAGTTTATGACACAAAAACACGAAAACAAAAAAACATAAACTTTTTATTTTAAACTAAATTACTTGCCAACAACTACCTCTAAAGTTTCCCAAACAAAACTAAGAAATTTATAAATATAATTAACCCTAAAATTAAACATGATTCTGTCAGCTTCACAAAAAAAAATACGAAAAAATAAAAACAATTAAAAATACAATATTAAATCCAGTGAAATAACAAACAGATCATGACCATTTCACCGACGCTGTATTTACAGATATCAGTTCACAAAAAAAAAAGTTATTATTAGGGTAATCACCAGGTGAGATCAATGGTTTCTACAATCAGTCTTTTAATTTAAGATTGGAATTTGTAATTTACTACAAACTATAAAAGAGCATCAAAAAACTCCTCCTCAACGCTGTCAGCCGGTAATGTGCCCAAGAGACTGGCGGCGTTGCCACGTTGTATGGCAACACTTAGCCTCTGGCCAAGGTAAAAGCCAGCCCTTGGGTCCCAGGAAGCGTCAACTAGGCGTTTGGAAATTTCCTTAAAAAGGCTGTGAGCACTCGGACCCCACGGCCCCAGAGTTTCAACCCCAAACGGCTCGAAAATATAGTTTCCACAAAGGTTACTATATTTACGCCGCTTGAGGTTCTCCGCAGCCGCAGCGGCAATTTGTAATTTTAGAACAAAACCAACCAACCTCAACCTTCTGTATTTAATTAAAAAAAAAAAAAACTTAAAAACAAGAAAGAATAATTATGCTATACTTACATCTAATAGGAACTTCACGGTAATAGTTACACAGAATAGTTAAAAGAGTTGCATGGAATAACAAACTAAATTGTGTTATCTTTCTCGTACAAACGATTTTCAATAAGTTTCCTAAAAACAATATCATTATGTTTTTGACATACCACACAACACTTTTAAAGATGTTTAGTACTAAATTATCAATAATCACCCTGAATTTTAATAGCTATTCTTGCAAAGAAAATACAAAAAATAACGACAATTAGTATCTACATTGGTGCAATGTAGATACTAATGTTTTCTCTACTATAATATGCATGTATTATACATATAAACCTTCCTCTGAATCACTATCTATTAAAAAAAACCGCATCAATCCGTTGCGTAGTTTTAAAGATCTAAGCATACATAGGGACAGACAGACAGCGGGAAGCGACTTTGTTTTATACTATATAGCTTTGATTATATAATGTCTAGATAGAGCGTCGCCCTACAATCGTATCAAAGAAAACGAGTCAACATTTTCAAGTATGTGTGCGTGCATGCGTCGTTTTACACTATGCGTCTATGTCTTTGTGTGCGTAAATAATGATACCAGCTACTACAATTCTCCCATAAATCAAGTAAAAAAATAGACTTATTAAATAAGATAAGTTTTAGGTGTATGACACGATCTGCACTGATTGGCGGGCAAGCACTTGTGAACCAATAGTTGGTTGACACTTTTTGACACGTTTGCGCGCACTTGACGCTCCATCTAGACATAATATAATCAAAGCTATGTAGTGATATATTACCTGGAAGAAATGCCAAGTTCCATGGCCAGGGATGCGGTGTGGACCGTCTGCTCTTGCATCACCCTCTCTATCATGAGCTGGTCTTCTTCCGGCGTTGTCTTTCTTTTCCTACCAGTCCGCTTATGGTTCTGCGTGTGACCGTCATTGGACCAGCGGTACCACCATCTAATTACTGTATTTCGCTAAAACATTTCATATGATTGGGTATAGCAATTTGGTGTTAGTTGATTTATTGAATCAGACACAAGGGTGCTCCAATGAAGTATGTACAGTCACGGACTTTAATTGATGAGCCACTTGCCACTATTCGTATTTTAGCCGTGTAATGCAAATCAGGTTTAGTCGGTTATATTCGTAAATAGTGAAGAGTGACTACCCAAAGTCAACTAATTGCAGGTCTAGCAACCGTAACCTAGAGACAATTGTTTTAGCGTAGCTATAGTAACGTAAAAATAATAGAACTGCAAAATTGGAAAGTTTGAAAGTGGCTCAACAATTAAGGTCCGTAACTGTACCTAATTTTTCAGCATACAAGGTGTAAACATACCCTTCACGAAGCCGTCAACCAAGCACTCTGTACATCAAAGTAACTACGCAAAAATTATTGCTGGTAAACGATTTTGTTTCTGGGGTGAAAATCAAGTTTTACGGTAGGACAATGTTTTGAGTTTTTCCATGAACCACCCGTTCAGAATGATGTACTGAGTATGTGGCTTCCGTTTTCGCGTCGGTGTCCCTTCCACCCGGTATATTATTTTTATTGCTTAATTCCGTGCACGAACTAGACAGGTTCCGTCCGAACTGGAAGGAAGACGCGCGGGTTCGCGAGAAGTGGAAGGAGTGGAGGGAGGCCTTTGCCCAGGAGTGGGACAGAGCAGGCCAGAGGAAAAAAAAATCCGTTACTTACTGAAGTATTTAACAGATACGCTATCCGTCTTGCGGAAAGGCCTTTTTGCTTCAGTGCTATTATTCGCCGTTTTAACTTGTCACAGTGCGCCTTGTGTTCACTGAAATAAAAAATACACGTTGTAGCGGCACAGGTAACGAATTAAATTATGGACGATGTAGTCACAACACTTAGCAACTTTTAAAATCATTTTCTCCTACTGTTCTGATTAAATGTATATGTTGTTGCGAACATGGCATTTTGTAACTCATATTTTTATCAAATAGATCTTACCTTTAAGTTACAATCGTTATTTCTCGCGAAAATTGCTTATATATTTATTTAGGAAGGTATATACATATTGGTGCTCGTGACTCTACTTATGGTGCACAAATAAAATTTATTGTCACAGTTACTACTATTATAGTCTAGATGTATAATAAATCATAGTATATAGTTTATAGTAACCTATAGTTTTTTTAACAGATTTCAAAAAAAGGAGAAGGTTCTCAACTCGGTTGTTTTTTTTTGTGTTTTTAACCTCATATCTTCGTCATTTATGAATTAACTTGAAAAATTCTTCCTTTATCTAAAAGGATATACTTCCCGATTGGTCACATAAAAATTTCATCAAATCATTCAGTAGTTTGGTTTATAAATCAAAATAGCTGAAAAAAATGTATCATCCAAGTAAAAGAAATTGCGAAATTGATACTTGAGAAGGATTTGTGTGTGATACGATAGTTAAAAAGGGTAAAATAAAAACTGTTTTGCAAAAAAAATAACAGCCTTCCAAAAAAAGTAGAAAATAACTTTGCTTTCGGAAGTCGGTGGCAAAAAGGTCAATAAATAAATAAATAAATATCGCTGGACATTACACACAGCGCCATCTAGTGCCACACTAAGCAACGAGGCTTGTGTCGTGGACACCAGATAGTTGATATACTACATAGATACTTTTTGTTTGTAAATACATACTTATTATACATATAAACATCCATGACTCGGTGACAAATGTCCATGCTCATCGCACAAACTCTTGCTCCTACCGGGATTCGAACCCGGAAACCTATGAACGTATGGCAGCCTCACTACCGCTGCGCCATTCAGGTCGTCAATGACACAAACAATGGTCACCTACTTCCGAAAGTAAAGTTATTTTCCACTTTTATTGTTTTTTTTTTTGTAGTCGGTTATTTTTTTTTAATGTTAAAATGTGACCGATTGCGACAGCGGTGTGAGCCGGACTGCAGGCTATGCAATCTTAGTTGAAATAATATGGTAACAACAGCACTGCTATAGTGCTAATTTTAGAAGAATAGACTTACTGGTTAATTCAATTGGAACTTGCATCTTTTAAGTTTAGTAGCATTATAATTTGTAGCTTCCATAAAACAAATACAGATGGCGTTCTACACGTTTGAATAACATCAAAAATGATAGGTACTCGCTAAAGAAAGCGGTCAAAGTGTTAAGCGACTTCTAAAATTAGAGGTATTATTTTTGAGACGATGCTCCTTATTATTACCAATGTAGTAGCTTTTAGTACCATCTGTGCACAGTTGCACGGATGGAAATATGTTATTACACCATTATTTATATAGAAATCTTAGTAGAAAAGAAAGAATAGAGTTTTAATATCACATTCATTTTTTCAATATTATAATACATACCTATTAAATAATACTACGATACTTTTCGGTAGTAAGTTTTGAATTTAAATGTCTGGTCACATTGAGTGAAAATAGTAGTACCAACTGCAACTGTCAAATTTAAAAAAAAACACATAATTATTTACTTTTCGAAAGTTCTTTTGTGATTTTTTTCAGAAATAACTTGCGATTGTGAATTCTGTTTGTTTGCATAGCATTATATTCCGTTGAGTGTGAGTTGAGTATCTCCTCCTCCGGGTAGTGCAGTTGTGCGTTTTGTGTGAGATAGAGACTCGAAGTTCTAAGTTGAGAATTCGACTTGTTTCTACATCATGTCGATGTCCAGAAAAAAGTGCTGTGTTCCGGGTTGTATGGACTCAGGAAGTAAGTCCTTTTGATGTATTAATGCCACACATTTGCCTTTAATGACCTTACATATCCCACTATGGCTACGCCAATTCAAAGTCTGCACTCGGTCGCCGGGGTTTACCAATAGGAAGTTGAGACAATAGTTGGGCGTGAAGGTAGGACATACAAACAAACACACTTTCACATTTATAATATTAGTATGGATGTAATGATAACCAAACCAATAATTGTTTCAGATACAAGTCAAACCTTGCATTTGTTTCCAAATCCATCAAAATACAAAGCACGCTTCAATCAATGGGTAACTTCAATTGGGGGTGACATCATTGGTTTAGATGATGAAGACATATACAAACATCGCAGTGTATGCCATGCTCACTTTGAAGAAAAATATTGTACTCGGTACAATAGATTGAGCAACATTGCAGTACCAACATTAAATTTGCCAGGTTAGTAAAGAAATATTTTAACTATGTAAGAACTAATTTGATTTGTTATAGCATCTATGTATATGTTTTTATCATTCTCTGTTATAGGGCCTTTGTCCTTACCAAGATTTACATTTGGTGAAAGAAGGCCAATGAGAGAAATACAGAATTGTCCAATTCCTGCACTGTTAACCTCAGCATCCTCAGTAACTCCATCAACTTCAGAATTTTTAGCAGGTATTAAAAGTATTTATTATTATTATTTTTATATGTAAGTATATTACTTTATCAGGCAGGCAGTTGAAACAACTGATATAATATGCCTGTACATTATCATTAATTACATTACAGTACGAATAATTATTACAAATGTCGCATTGGTCTAGCAGTTGCAAGTACAATTGCTGAATGTGTAGGCCTGGTTTGAACTTCTAAGTCAGACGTAAGTGTTTTTGGGTTTTCTGTATGGAAATACTCAGTATTAGCCTAGAGGTTTTGCCCAGTGTAGATGGCAATAAATAATTCTCATAGTGAGAAGCATCACTTACGTTAATATTTAAATCTTGATCTGCACATGAATTCGTCTGCAAAAAGTCAGAGATACTTTGGGTTCGAATTCGACTTTCGAGTCCTATGGTCACGCATCACTGCTTCAAATTATTAATATGATTTATGTATTGAGTTATATGTTTCAGATGCTGTTGTAACATTGCCCGTATTTGATGAGACTCCTGCTCTAGAAATAAAAAGAGGTAATTTTTTTTTTTTACCTAACCTTGAAACTGTAACCTTCGACTAGTGTACTAAACTAAATGGTTTAGTTTTTAAATTAGTGATTATTAATTCCCTCAATATTTTGTCGTTTATGTTTTACATGATTTATTATCTTATTTCCAGGATATCCTACAAAGAAAGGTGCCACTCGTATCAGAAAACATTTGACTTCTGAAGAACAGAGATTGCGTCAAAAGTTGATAAAAATGCAGATAAAACTTAGTAAATGTCGAAATAACATTAAAAAGCAGTCTGCCAGTATAAAAGCAGCGAAAAATATTACCACAAACCCAGCACTTTTAGCGACATTAGAAAAAATGCCTAGCACCACGAAGCTCTTAACAATAATGCAATTTAGGGAATTAGCAAAAAGAAACAAAGGCCGAAGATTTTCTTTACAGGAAAAAATCCTAGCTTTGTCTATTTTCAAGCAAACACCAAAGGGCTATAGATTTTTACGGAAAATGCTTATTTTACCTGCACGCCAAACCCTGGCTAAACTTTTAAGCCAAGCAAATGTAGAACCAGGCATCAACAAAAAAATTTTTGAGCAAATAAAAAAGTGTCTGAAAGAATGAAAACAGAAGAGAGACTATGTTTACTCCTTTTTGATGAGATGTTTCTCAAAGCTAATGTCAATTTCAATGAAAGAAGAGATAAAATAATTGGTTTTGTCACAGATGGAAAAGAAACTAAGCCTAATTTTGCAGACCATGCGCAAGTGTTTATGGTACGGGGTCTTTTAAAAAATTATAAGCAGTCCGTTTGCTATACATTTTCTGCAACTGCTACAACTGGTCAACAAATTGCCATTCAAGTAAAAGAAATTGTAACAGAATTACAGAAAGCTGGGCTTATTGTTGTTGCAACAATTTGTGACCAAGGTGCTAACAATAGACTAGCCTTAAAGTTACTGGCGCAAGAATCACGCGGTATCTATTTGAAAAAAGGAGAAGAGCCAAAAGAAAATGTTATTCTTATCAACAATGAAGAAGTTATTCCACTGTATGATCCGCCGCATTTATTAAAATGTATTCGTAACAATTTATTAACGAAAAATCTGGAATACATTGCCGATAATTCAAAATGCACTGCTAAATGGGAGCACCATATTTTGCTCCATAAGGAAAAACCAGGTTATAAAGGTGTAAGACTTATACCAAAACTGACAGAAAACCATGTTTTGCCAGAGAAATTGGCAAGAAATAAAATGAAAGTCAAATATGCAACTCAAATATTTAGCAGGACTGTAGCCGCAAATATGGGATACCTTTCAGGTAATATACCTACTCATATCTATACTACAAAAGTTTTTGTACATCACATTTGTTTACATCATTAAATGAGCAAGTTTTATTATAGGAGTAACTATGAAATCACCAGGAATGCTTCAGACCTCAGGTCCAAACTCTTTCCCTGTTACTTATAAAAACTTGTGTTGCTTAGCGACTAATCAAATATTGCCTGTCCTTGTCATTTCTATGTCAATGAATAGAGATGGCAATTGACACAAAGAGCTATTTAAGATAGCAACGTCGTTATAAGTAAGGGGGATTCCCTTACTTATAAACAACGATGATTAAACCATCTCTATTCATTAGCATTAAATTGACAAGGACAGTATATTTCAAATCTTTAATATTTGTTTTTTTTTTCAGATAAAGGCATTCTCCCTAAAGAATGCACCCAAACAGCTGATCTCCTAGTACTATTTGATAATCTATTTGATTCCTGCAATGGAAGTTATGGGAAAAAAGATGCAAAATACGCAAAGCCACTTCTAGGGCCAGTCACTCCAAAATCAATACACCACAAAGAGTGGGCAGAGGCAAAAAAAAACTGAAAACAATGAGATTTGTACATCCAATATCAGGGAAGGTAGAAAGTGTACCTACATTAAATAATTGGGCATGGACACTTGATGGCTATGAAGTTTTATTTAAAAAACTTGAAAAAGATTACAATGTTACCTCGGTGTGGATGCGGCACCTAAATCAGGATCCGCTAGAAAACTTTTTTGGTGCAATTAGGAGCCATGGGTGCCGTAACACGAACCCCTCACCTGAAAAATTTGAAGGTGCATTCACCACAATGTTGATTAATAACATTTCAAGTGTCCATGCCCCTACTGGAGCAAATTGTGAGGAAGACTTCGCAAAAAATTTGTATGCCCTCATCGTCACCGATAACTGCAAAGCCACATCAACCAGTTTAAATATAAATTTAAATACAGATATTGTAATAGAGGACATAAAGGTAAAAAATGATCCCCGCATTAAAGGAGCTTTAGAATACGTCAGCGGCTATTTCATAAGAAATGCTAAAAAAAAAGTATTTAAGAATTGCAGAAAATGCAATAAAAGCACAATTTCTACTGAAGGCTCTGAATATATAAAATATAGAGAATATGCTGGTCGTCAGTGGCTTTGCAGTCCCACCGAATCGGTTGTAAATAGCATATCGGCAGTCCAAGACATTACTTACACAATTATTAAAGAAAATTTTGAACAACCTAATATAAAAGAAATAATAAAAACTTTTGTAATAATGTTAGTAGATTTTGATTATATAGACTGTGAAGAACACAAACAAGGATTTATTAATTATCTAATAAATGTTACGTTGAGGTTCTTTTTATTTAACTACTGTAAAGATATAAATAAAATTTTAAATGGAAAAATGGACTGTAATGACGATGAGGATAAGTTTAAAGTTCAGGCAAAAAAATATTATAAAAAATGTTGTAAGCGTCCTTTAAAATAAAGTTACTTTAAATACTTAAAAAGTTTTGTTTTTTTTGCACATGAATTATTGATTGTCAGCTTTTTTGTTTCCTCAACTCTATTCATAAACCGAGTAACAATAAAATGGCTGACAAGACAGTAATTCATAATAACATGATTTCTAAACCAACACAATCGCATGAAATACAAAGAGGGTACAGGGGCAATGCACACATAGATATATTTATGTGTGAGTGTTTCTTAGTTCCATAAAACGAATTCAGATGGCGTTTTAAAACTTGCCTATTTTAGCTACCGAGAGAGGTCTCTATTTCCGTATATATAAAAGTACTCTGTGCCGGACTGGCGTGCGCGCGGCGCTCGTTTTTTCCTACCTACGCTTGCCTATAAGGCCTCGGGCACGAAGTCAGTGGAAGCGGTGCGTTTCAATGCATACATCTAAATGGAAGTGGCCTCGAAGGCAGCGAAGCCGGTGACTATTGTTTGTTTCATTGATTTTTTTGCCACCGACTTCCGAAAGTAACACAATTTTCATTTTTTTTTTGAAGGTTTTTATTTTACCCTTTTTAGTATAGTTAGTTTTACTTGGATAACATATTTTTACCAGATATTTTAATTTAAGAACCAAACTACTGAACCGATTTTGATAAAATTCCTATGGGAACGGGAAGTATACCCGTTCAGACAAAAGAAGAATTTTTCAAATCCGTTCATAAATGACAAAGATATGAGGTAAGAAACACAAAAGAAAATACAACCGAATTGAGAACCTCCTCCTTTTATTGAAGTCGGTTTAAAAAAAAATATTTAGGATTAATTTAAAAAAAAAAAAAAAAAAAACAATAAAATATATAAAGTAATACAGTCAAAATCTGTTATGGTGACATTGAAGGACTGCTCATACTTATTTGGTCGTAAAAACCGATATTCGTAACAACCGGTGATGTTTTCAATGCGCAAAGTACTTTGTACCTATGATTTTGGTCAATATAATCGGTTTGTTGTTCCAAATGATGGCGTCGTAAACGGTTTTAACTGTGTATATGATTCCTTCACAATAATCTAAGTTTACACTATAACCAACACCAGAACCTTACCTTGTTTTATTTCCCATCTTCACATTTTCTTCAGGCTTCTCCATGAGTACATGTTCAAGCCCAGCTTCACGCAATCTTTGTCTCACAATGTCACAGCAAAGTCCCATTTCCACGCCGGGTTCATTCGCATTGCACTTTTTGTTGTATTTGTGTTGTTGTTTGTGTTGTTTATTATGTTTTGAATCACTTTGGTTTCTCCCTGCAGATCCACGGCATGTATAAACACCTTCCCGATAGCGTCTCCACCAATAGATTATAGATGATGTCTAAAAAATAATAATCTATACTTAATATTATAAAGCTAAAGAGTTTGTTTGTTTGTTTGGTTGAACGCGCTAATCTCAGGAACTACTGGTTCGAATTGAAAATTTATTTTAGTGTTGGATAGTCCATTTATCGAGGAAGGCTATAGGCTATAAACCGTCACGCTGCGACCAATAGGAGCTGAGCATCAAAGAAAAATGTAACGCAGACGCAGTTGCGCGAGTCAACTAGTTAATACATATACGTAGCAGAGTGGAACCTGATAGTACACCCACATTTCACCAGTTATGTTTAAGTCCGACGTAATAGAGACTATAGACTCCGTGGCTGCTACCGAGAAATTCCTGATGGAAAAACCCAATAACTTTTCCCGACCCAGGACCTCATGCTCAGCAGTTGCGCTTGCGACCAAAGAGTGCAGTTGCACTAGACCAAAGAGGGCCTTAAGAGAGGCCTATAGGTACAGTAAACGCTCTAAACCACAGTAGCATGCTAAGGATTACATAGCTATGAACGGTACGAACACGATACAGCCAGTGCGTGTGCGTGTTCGTGTAGTTGTACGGCATTTTGCTGAACTGGGTCTTAGTTGTCCGGCATTTTGCTGAACTGGGTCTATTTGGCGCAGCCGTGAGTCACACAATATTTCTTGGTTAGTTTTAAATTTTATTATATATATATTTGCTTTTTTATATTTTGTATTGTGTACTTGTGGCGTGTGCCAATAAACGTTTTTTCTTTCTTTACGAGTGACTAGCAGTTCGTCCGCGACTTCGTCCGCAAAAATTGTGATAGCTCGGCTAGTAAGCATGATATAAATATAATTTATAGCCTATAGCACCCACGAATAATGTAGCCCTCTAACAAAGAAAAAAACATTTGAATTGGATCATTCGTTTCGGAAATTACTCCCTACACACAAACTTACAAACAAATTTTACATCTTTATAACATTAGTATCTTAAATGTCTCAACATTCCACAGATAACACACACTAATGAACTGTCGTCACACTACGCGAAACAACATTATATTTCTGTTTCACTTAGAATACGCGTCATAGTGGCGCGGCGACCTGCTCTAACCATTGCATTGCTAAAATGTAACATGTGCAGGTAGCTGTTTAAGCTAAGCAATGGGTTCACGATCAATGAAGTCCGAGATCGAATCTTAATATATTCTTAAGGATCAGATGCGGTTAATATTAAAAAAAAACAAAGCACTAATCAACCTAGAAAGTTTTATTCTTAATAAATGATTTTATTTAACGAGAATATCAAATAACAAAAATAGATTTACACAGAACTAAAACTTGAACATAATCTTAACAGTCACTAGCACTTATTTAAAACGTCCGTCGCGTCCGAGAGCCAAACACAGAATGAGTCGAAAACGTTGTAACCTCTCCGTTTTATTTATACCCTGTCATTCGGTTCGGTTTGTAGGGTAGGGATAATATTTAAGACGGCCGTTCCTGACACTGCGGCGTCCTCGACTGCAGCATTGCTTGCATCATTGGTATTAGATCCATCTCTCGCAACCGGGTCATTATCATCTTGCTCTTGCTCTGAAACATATACAGAGAACAGGTAAATGATTTACCCAGTTTCGTGTTATAGTCTGAAGCATATATCTTGGAGAAAAGAAAAGTACTTCTATATATTTTTGTTACTCGTACTATGGGCGCAAGTGTGCACTCAAGCGCCCACAGACAAAGGTCTATCGAAAAGTGTTGTAATATTAAATAGCTTCAGACTTAACACGAAATAATAAAAAACAATTCAATTCAGTGCATGGCTAACGACAGAATCCGGATTTCCATCGCTCTCCATACACTGCCACATGACAGAGGCCCCAAGTTCGCTTGTCAGTTTCACGTATTCATAGCATAGGCCCTAACGTTTGCATACTACGACTACGTGACACATAAACACACTTTCTCTCATAAGAGCAAAGTAGAAACAGAGACCCATACCTTTGTATGTTCTCTCAGTGGCCTAAACACATTAGCTCCACTGGGCGTCACTCACCACTCTCAAAGAAGGCTGAGCACGCATCCGGCGTCCACTCGCCTTGCCACAACATCATATGCTCTGCCGCCGCTTGGGTCTTCTTTCCATAAGATCCCGCTAGTAGCTCTAATTCGTAGCGGTGGCATGGTAGCGCGCGAATAACCTTGTAGGGTCCACGCATGCCGGAGTCTAGTTTGCCGGTGATTTGTGCAGCCTTGCTCACAAACACAAAGTCCCCGACGGCAAAGCTGCGCGGCTGCCGCCGATCTTCATTAACATAGGCATCCTGGCGCCGTTGATTGGTTGCAAGGAGCTCAGATGCCCGTTGTCTGCGAAGGGTTAAGAGAGCCTCTCGGTTGAGATTAGAGTTATTAAGTGCCACATCTCGCACTAGGGATCTGATAACCGGAGTGGCTGCGTCGATACCGACCAGTAACTGCAGCGGTGAAGTCTGTGTGGTAGCCTGCTTGCAGATATTCAAAGTGAGCTGCATCTTCCACAGTACATCAGACCACTGTGAGCCTTTATTGCCGACTTCAACGCGTAGCATGTTGAGAACAGTCCTGCAGTACCTCTCCGCTTGTCCATTTTCTCGATGCATACCCGGTGTGATGAAATGTATTGAGCAGCCCAACTCGCTGACCCAATTTTGAAAGGTTGTGCTTTCAAACATTCTTGCGCGGTCACATATTATTGTGGACGGTGTTCCAAATAATGACACAGCATTTGAAAAAACACGTTTTAACTCGTCAGTGTCTTGTCTGTATAGAGAGTAAAGCAGACAATATTTGGAAAAGGCATCAACTATTATTAAAACGTATTTGAATCCGTTTGACTCTGGGAGCGGTCCCAGGACATCAGTGTGTACACACGAAAAGGGGATTTCTGGCTTTGTCCAAGACTGAATCGGCTGCGAAGGAGCCCTGGGAACTTTCTTATGTGCCAAACATATAAGACAATGACCTATGTACTTCCTTACAAACTGTCGTAAACTTGGAAACCAAAAGTGTCGTAATACGAGGTCAGTCGTTTTGTCAGTGCCAATATGATCGTGCTCATCGTGGAACACCCTTAGTAAGCTGAGTCTATGACCCTTAGGGATGTAACACAAGAGCCGTGGTTCTTCCCCCGTTGGGGTATATTTGTAGTACAATAAATCGTTTTTGATTACATACCTAGTTTGATCCAGTTGCCCATCTCTTAACTTTGATATTAGCTCTTGCGTCTCCGCATCAGCAGTTTGAGCGATCTTCGCCCAGTTGTTTGGATTCCGAATATGAGACACATTGACGGTAGGAGGAGGAGGGTTACGGCTTAGAAAATCTGCATGTTGCATCAAGGAACCTTTTCGGTAATCTAAAGTAAAACTAAAATCTTGTAGGTACACCCACCAGCGCGCGACCCGAGGCAACAAATCTTTTTTACGCTCCGTTAACTTTAAGGAATTGCAATCCGTCACTATTTTAAAGTTAATGCCAATCAAATAGTGACGGAAATGCTGGAGCGCACGCACGACAGCTAACGTCTCCAACTCGTAGCTGTGGTATCGCGACTCAGCGCCCTGAGTGGATCTACTAAAATACCCAACAACTCTCTTTCTTCTACCAGTGTGTTCTTGTAATAAAATAGCACCCAGCCCAATAGCACTGGCATCGGTGTGGAGTTCCGTAGGCAACTGAGGATCGAATATCGCTAAAACTGGTTCATTTGTCAAACAGTGAATCACATAGTCCCGAGCAGTATCCTGCTCAGCACCCCACAAGAAAGGTTCCCCTTTTCTCAACAATTTTGCTATACATGCGGTCTTAGAAGCATAGCCTGCTATATAACGACGGAAGTATCCCGCTAACCCCAGAAACTGGCGAACCTCCTTGACATTTGTGGGTTTTGAAGATCTAACTAGTGCATCGACTTTCCCCGGACTCGGCCTCACCTGACCATGACCAATTAATCTACCCAAGTACTCGATTTCTGTGTCCAAAAAGGTACATTTCTTTAAATTAATAGAAAATCCCGCTGTTTTTAATATCCGTAAGACTTCACTCAAAGTGTGAAGGCCTTCCTCTACCGAATTTGACAATAGTAAAACATCATCTATGTATGTAAGGACTTTACCAGCGTCTATTAATGTTTTCAAAGTTTTAGTGATAATCCTCTGGTAAACAATCGGTGCATTGGCTAACCCATACGGCATTTTCAGGTATTCATACTGTCCTTCAGGTGTTACGAAGGCAGTCTTGCTAATCGAATCATCGTCCTTCATCGGTACTTGATGGAATCCAGTAGCCATATCAAGGCTGCTGAAGATCTTATAGCTACCAAGTTTGTCAACATGGTCATCAATCAGCGGCAAGGGAAATCTCTCTTTGACAGTGATAGCATTCAGTGCCCGATAATCGACACACATCCTATCACTGCCGTCCTTCTTTTTGACTAAAATAATCGGACTCGCATAGTCGGACTGAGATTCCCGTATTATGCCTTTGCTGAGCAGATCGCTGACAATGTCTCGAACTCTCTTCTTTTCGTCAACCGAGAGCTTGTAAGGACGATGACTGATTGGAGCAGTCGAAGTTAACCGAATTTCCATGCCACCCGTGTTCACGGTAGAGGTTGCAGTTCCAGTAATAAATAAGTCTGAGAATTCATGAATTATTTTTAATAATCGATCTTTATCATTACCAGATAATGGAGTCCTAACACTGTCATCGTCTACCGCGACCACATGCTGTACGGTTGGCATGATATCAGATCTCTTAAGCCGTTGCTCTCCATTAGTTCGGATATATGTCAAACCTTTTCGATTCAGTACATCGATACCGATCAAAATAGGTGCATTTATGCATTCGGTAGGAACGACATATAAATCTATTTCTAATGATAGTTCAGGAAACTCTATGACTGTTGTAACTAAAGAAGTCGACTCAATTTCCTGACTTCCAATACCACGCATCAAGCGATAAGCTGGCACTCTATTAAAATTAAAATACTTTAGGACTGATTCTGAAATTAACGAAATATCCGACCCACTATCAATTAAAACATCGACGGGTACTTTTTGAACTACTGCTGACATTACGTTACTCTGTTTGGGGTCGAGTCTAAGCAAAAATTTACTTCATTGGTTTTTTTATCACCACTGTCGGAACGTTGTTTTTGAAAACATGATTCTACCAAGTGCCCGGTACGATTACAAAAAGTGCAGTGTTTTACTGGTCTACTTTTATTATCACTCGATGTGGTTGCTGCTGGTTTTGTGGAAATATCACCCTTATTAGAAGTGGTAGCCTCATTTTTTAACTTTTTAGGGCAATTCCATTTCTTATGCCCTAATTTTCCACAAGCATGACAGGTAACCTTGCTATCATCTGACCCAGGCGTCTCACGTTTACGTGAGTGAGACATACCTGAACTACCAGAAGGACGAACAGTATTGTTGGTATGACGGGGATCGTATTTAGGTTTAACATAAACAGATAAAAATTCAACTAGATCCTTTGAGAGTAACTTGGCGTTGGTTGCCGCGGCCTTTATTTGGGGATCAGCGATGCCTCGAACAACGATGGCAGCTTTCAGTTCGTCACTCAATCCTTTAACAATGTTAAGACGCAGCAATGATTTACGCGCATATTCCGCATAAGTTGAGTACTTATTAGAGTTTGTACTCATTACATCATATAATACGGAAGCAATATCAATGTTACGTGGGCACAATGATCTAAATTCCAGTTTGAAACCACTCCACGATCGATCATTTGTGACCCAATCATTCAACCATGACTTTGCATCTCCCTTCAAACAACTACCCACTCGTCCAAGGCACTCGCGATCATCCCAATTGTTTATTAGCCGGGCGCGGTCAACCTCGGCGCACCAGACATCAAAATCGTGTACATTTGGATCAAAAGGCGATATGTAAAAGTTGTGGGACTTTGCTTTAAAAAGTGCGGTCAATGCTCCAACAATACTGCTCTCTGTATCCTTTGTTCCACTGGTATTCATATCACCACCCTCAGTAACCTCTTCAGCCATGCCCGAGCCCGGCTCACTAGCAGGAGTCGGTACAGCCAAAGGGGTGGACAATAAACGGCTCTGATTTATAGGACGCGACGGACTATCATTTTCTACCGATATAGGTAACCTAGCTTCAATCGCCTCTAGTCTATTAAGGATCCTATCAAGAGCTACGTCGCGAGAGCTATCGCGGATAGCGCGTGAGTCTCTGTTGTGTTTACGAGAACTACGAGGGCTTTGCGATCCAATGCGACGCCTAGAAGACCGGTCACGACGATCAGATGGACTATCATGACGGTTGCTACCAGACGGCACATGATGACCACTCACACTATCACGACGCGATTCGCGAGATCTACTACTAGTACGTCGTTTTCCACGAGAATGCCTGCGTCCCTTGGATCGAGACGAACGGCCTGTCATTTTTATAAAAATAAAACTTACTTACGGTTGAGATGTAATTAGACGAACTACACGCAATAAACACTGAATTATGCTTAGATGGCAAACGGTCTAGAACACGTGGTTATCCCACTTCTGATCTTAAGGATCAGATGCGGTTAATATTAAAAAAAAACAAAGCACTAATCAACCTAGAAAGTTTTATTCTTAATAAATGATTTTATTTAACGAGAATATCAAATAACAAAAATAGATTTACACAGAACTAAAACTTGAACATAATCTTAACAGTCACTAGCACTTATTTAAAACGTCCGTCGCGTCCGAGAGCCAAACACAGAATGAGTCGAAAACGTTGTAACCTCTCCGTTTTATTTATACCCTGTCATTCGGTTCGGTTTGTAGGGTAGGGATAATATTTAAGAATATATATTTTTTTTTTTAATTTCTTGCTTGTAATTAATTTATTATTATTTATTTTCTTACTAATTTAATTATTACTAAGAAAATTAAATTATTTTAAATATAATTAGGTAAGTACGTGTGGTTATTTTTTGTTTAATTAAATCTTATAAATATTTTTTTTAAATTAAATTATTTAATTATAATTCATTACAACGTGAGGTTATTTTATGTTAAATTAAATCCATTTATTTCAGGTTCTCCCATATTACAATTACACAATGTCATCAAATCAGAAATACAATGTCTAAAAAATCAAATCAATGTCAAATAAAAATAATCGAAAATTATAATAATATAAAATACTAATAAAATTAAACTTTAAGGCAAATTTTGGAGAAATACAATAAAAAACCATAAAAATATTTGTATTTTAAGCAAAAATTTGTTAGATGTTTATATAAAATGTATTCATGCTTATTTTTTATAAGAAGTTAAATATTAGTTATTGTATAACTTTTTAACTATTCATGTGATTTTGTACTTATTTTTTCCGTGTTTTTTTATCCTGTGGTTAATGCCTAACCTGGTTTCAGAGTTTTCAATGCCGCCCATGGGCCTCTGACTTGGCTTTACATGCCGTCGAGAATAGCTCTCAGGCATGTTGGTTTCCTCACGATGTTTTCCTTCACCGAAGCAAGTGATAATTATACAATGCGCACATGATTCCGAAAAATCAGAGACGCGTGTCTTGGGTTCGAAGTCCATACCTATGACTTGGCAGTCCAACGGTCACACCACACTAGTCTATCACTACTTAGATTTTTAGTTTTAGATAAGTTATATTATCAACAGAACATGCAGGGGCGTAGCTACCGCCGTATCAGCCGTATACGGGGCCCCGAGTAACAAGGGCCCCTGATGAGTAGAGGAAAATTACCACAAAATCTTCCTATAACCTCAAATTCTTATGGATTAAAGAGGTTCATAATGAGTATTCGATAAAAAAATTACATATCGCGGTGCAAAAAGGCCCAATTTTTCGAGCTCGCAAAAAATTTTGATACAGGGCTCTATTAGGACTGCAAAGGGTCCCCAAAAAATTTTGATACAGGGCCCTATTAAGACTAGCTACGCCACTGAGAACATGACATACATACATTTTGAGAATTCCATAAAAGATTTGGTTTGAAAACAAAAACCTGACGTACTTAATATTGTACAAAAAATGCTTTAAATTTTGACTTTTTGCTACCTTTCTTGACTATATGATGAAAATAGAGGGGGCGGCGAATTTCTGGTGCGCTCCGGGCGGCAAAAACCCACGCTACGCCGTTGCTAAAATGATAGGCATATCTTACCGTCAATCCTGTTTCCTTGGCTATCGCCGAATTACGAAGACCGTTTTTCTTCATCGCTATTATTTTTCCTATTAACTTATCGCTGATATTGTGATTCCTGTAAGAAACAAATGATTTTCATCATTTTTTATAATACTGATCCCTAAGCCAGAGCCGTCGGTTTCGGCTGAGTAGATTTTTGAATCTTTAAGAGTAGTGATGCCCCTCAAGTTAATAGGGAAAATATACAAGTCCGTGATTAGGTCTGTCGTACTGTATGGATCAGAATGCTGTGAAGAAGATGGATGAAAAACGATTGCATGTAGCGGAGATGAGAATGTTGAGATGGATGTGTGGAGTAACAGGAATAGATAAATTAAGGAATGAGTATATTAGAGGAAGTTTGAAAGTGACGGCTGTTACAGAAAAAATTAAAGGAAGTCGTCTGTCTTGGTGTGCACATGTAATGAGGAGGGATGAAACGCACGTTACTAAAAGAGTGATGGATATAAATGTTGATTGATGGAGAGGCAGAGGAAGGCCAAAGAAAAGATGGGATGGATTGTGTGAGGAATGATATGAAAGAGAGAGGAGTAAATGATGACGTGACGTCTGACAGGGGAGAATGGAAGAAAACGTGTTGCGCCGACCCCAAGTAGAATGTAACAGGAGCAGGAAGATGATGATTACCAGTAGTGAGAAGTTTGAGAGTCAGACAGACAAATCACTTAGGAGGGTCGTGAAGGCTAAAACATATCTCACAATAAGATGTCGCGTCATGAAATTTGAAAAAAAAAAGTATTTTCAATAAGGAAAGTGTATTTTCATTAAAAAGCAGTGATAGCCTAGTGGTGTGACCGTTGGACTGCCAAGTCATAGGTCTCGAGTTCGAACCCCCAAGACACGCACCTCTGATTTTTCGGAATCATGTGCGTATTGTATAATTATCACTTGCTTCGGTGAAGGAAAACATCGTGAGGAAATCAGCATGCATGAGATATTTCTCGACGGCATGTAAAGCCAAGTCAGAGGACCATGGGCGGCATAAACTCTGACACCAGGTTAGGCACTAACCACATAAAAAAAATTAAGGCATATGTAAGTGACAGCGCCGGGAGGGAGCCACCATAGAAGAACATGCACTGACTTTATGGTGATTAGCTGTAAATCATTATAAAAAATATTACTTCCTTAATTGAATCTGATTTTGTTAAGAATTTCAAATTAAAAAAAAAACAGCTTTTCCATACATTTCGACCGTGTAGGTATTGCAGTCATGTAAGACACAGCTGTTTTTTTTTTGTAATAACCGACGAGATATTTCTATACACTCACGAACTCCCCACGAGTTCAGAAAGACGTACTGAAAACGTGGTAACCGTTTCAGCGTCGGTGCCCCTTCCAACCTGTATATCTTGGCCCATATGCAGTTCTTCTTCGAAAAAATAACGTTTGTCAAAACTCAAACTCAAAGCATTTATTTCAATTAGACCATTACAGGCACTTTTGAATGTCAAAACACAAAAAATAAACTAAGCTACAGTCCCAGTCACAGGGCATAATAACTTGTGAAAGTACTGTAGTTGCCCTACCTGTTGTCTTACCTGATGGTTCTTTTACCATTCGAAGCCCCAACCACACTACTCTTCCTTTGTTTAGGCTTACTGACAGAGATTTGTGCTAAACTCTGCGAGTCTTCTGCGCCAGAGGTTTCTTCCTCAATATCAATAACAAGCGTCGGTTTTATATCTTTATCGTTAGCTAGAACGATGTTACCCTCAGAATTTATGACCGGGAATTGACTTTTAGAATTTTCTCTTAAAATCTTATCGTTATTATTAATTTGTGGTTTTGTATCTTCTATTTCTTCATCACTATCATCTTCGGCAGACCTAAAACTATCATTGAAATGTGTTAGTTCTGGTAATGTATCGCTATTCCCATCTTCAATTGGAATGTCATTTTCAGCTAAAGGATCAAATTCTCTCTCAGTTTTCATAGGAACCTCTATAAAAGGCTCGTTCCTCTCAAATTTCATCTCTTTGTCTTCTTCATTAATTCTTACTTTGACGTCTGCCTCATCATCCGGTAATATATCTGTTTCTATGTTTTCAGCGACAGTAATTTCGCATGCAATATCACACGAAGTAAATATAGAATGAACGGATAGATGTGATTTTAGAGAAGTGTGGTTTTGTTTCAATGTTGCGATGTCAGATTTGTTTATGTGTACGAGGTCTTTCAGCAGCGCATCACTGAGCAGCGCTTTGTCCCTGAACGCTGCAGCCGCTGTAAGCCGAGCAGCACACTCCCAACAAACCCGCTGTAGTATAGTACCTTTATTGTCGACATCCTAAAAAATGAAGACATTTGTCGCGTGACTGCTCCGGACACTGCATTCTTATTCAAACTCCAGTAAAAGTCTGCGCTTCGGAAATCATCGTCTACCTTCGGAAATACGAACACAACATGATGCGAATACAGAACTGTTACAAGCATAGAACTACTACCTATTTTGTTTCATCATAATTATAAAAATCGATTGACATCTCTATTCAATTCTAAAAATTATTTTAAGACTTATGAACAGATATCGTAATATGTAAAATATATTTAACTAAAGTTCGAAGAAGTAAGTAACATACGAGTTGATAATACCTCGTGTAAAATCAAACATGACGATTAAATCCCGGGATTTAAAAATTGCAAATTACTTATTGCGCTTTGTATACATTTGAACTAAATTATTTTATTGAAGAAAGTTATTATGTTTTTAGAGCTCCGTACTAAAACTGTTAAATTCCGTTTTCATTAACCTATTCAAAACATAACATTTGCATCTGACACAATTTTAGTACACAACCCTAAAAATTTTAATATGATTCTTCAAATCAATCATTTGTAACTATACACCAAGTCCAGTTCATGTTTTTATAATCCAAGGTTTAATTGTCATGTTTGTGATTCTGGGATTTTAGACGAAGTATTATCAACTCTATGTTACTTACTTACTCGAACTTTAAGTAAATATATTCTAACTATTCCGACGCTCACCATATAGGTTCAGTTGAAAACCAGCGTCGGGCACTAGTTGTCCGGCATTTTGCTGAGTGGGCCTATTTGGCGCAGCCGTGAGTCACACAATATTTCTTGGTTAGTTTTAAATTTCATTTTATATTTGCTTTTTTTATATTGTTTAATTGTGGCGTGTGCCAATAAACGTTTTTCTTTCTTTCTATCTCTACTTAGGAATGACGATTAGCGCCCGGATTATGTATCCTGACAGCAAGAAACTTTATATCGACTGACAGGATGAATATTCGATCTTGCATCACATCTGCTCATAGTCAATGGACTGATTGCATAATGAACAGTATAAAACAAAAAAACTGATATGCAGACTTCTACAAAGCGTGGCAGGACGAAAGTTAGAAGCATTACGTCTGGGAGACGACGTTCGAGCTAATTCGAAAACACGAAGATCAGCGAAGTGCATACTTTTTCTGGTTCAAGTGTAGACATTTCACAATAATGACTTACCAATATTCCCGTGATATTATGGAACATTTCACTTAATTTGTAGTTCTTCATATCGTAAATTTTGACATCTGTAGCTAGACATACTCTGCACATCTAAAAAAAATAATGGTTTACAGCACAGACACAATGACAGATTGTTGAAAGATTTGTTTTGTCAAACAGTCAATTTGTCTATTCTTCCGTCGACAAAACCCGTATTTACATTGTCACACACACGTCTTTGTTCACGTAAGCTTGTTCTGTCCCACTGCTGGGCAAAGCCCTCCCCATACCTTTCCAATCATGCCTTCTCCAGCCAATCAGTTAGGAATGAGTCCAAATTGTCAAGCCAGTTTTGGACAGTGTCTTTTAAGAAAAAAAAATCTAATCTAACATTTAATAAAACTCTATGTACCCTATGCATGACACAATTTCACTGTTTTACCTTGAATTCTTCCTGGGTAACGGGAGCCATCTGAAAAGACACAGTCTGTAGTTATTCATAGGAAGCGCAATTTTTCATGCATTGCTTTGCTAATTTAATCTTTATGCAAATGTATTTATCCATCGACACTTTCTTAGAATTTATTGTAGTATTTTTATTAACACTTCTGCTGTTAAGTTTAAATAATCAATTTTTACTAGTGTGCACGTTATCTACTACGCGAGATGAAAAAATGAAAAATGGTTTATTGTTTTACAGGTAAATCTTAAAAACTAGTGATTGGAGCCTCCTTTTAAGCATAATGTGTTA
Organism: Standfussiana lucernea; assembly: GCA_964057025.1. Classification (NCBI taxonomy): domain Eukaryota; kingdom Metazoa; phylum Arthropoda; class Insecta; order Lepidoptera; family Noctuidae; genus Standfussiana; species Standfussiana lucernea. The sequence continues at coordinate 6,133,822 of OZ059813.1, forward strand.
GGAGACTCCGCATAGAAGAGTAGAGAAAGACTAAAGAAACGATGGATAGACTGTGTGACAGTTGAAATGGCTAGAAAGGACGTGACTGCTGAGATGACGCGTAATAGAAGAATCTGGCAAAAATCCTGACTGTGGCTGCTTATATTTTATTTAATAACTAATTACTTAATACTCACTATGGTAGGAACTGCTCCACTCTTGATTCTTCTCTGATTGGGCCGTGTGTCATCAAAGTCTTCAGGGAGAAAATGTTCAGAGCATACTACGAGACACCTGTTCCTTCGACAACCCAGTCTGGTTATAGCTTCTATCCATGCTGCAGAATTGTCTGGATGCTTTGGCAACCTGAAGTATATTGTATACAAAGATATACAAAAAAAAACTAATAAACAAAACAACTAATCTGTGTATAAAATTTCAATTTTCTCGAAACTGGCTTTCTCTGAGATACCAATTTTGCGTTTATCAGGGCAGCATAACATTATTAAATGGTACTTACCTATGAAATGTGATTCCCTGGCTTTTATTTGTTTTCTTGGAGTCATCATTGAAGCAATTCTGTACACAGCACCTCATTTTTTTTTGTTTTAAGTAGGTATTTGAAAATCAAAGTTTTCAATAGAAATATTTTTCGGGTAATAAAACGTATGTACGTAGTTTTATTCTGCTATTATTCGATAGTAAGTACCTAGTAGTAGTAGTGAACAGGGTACAAGTACAAATTAAAAGTAAACACTAGACTATTTATTTTTGCAATATATTTTTTTTTTAATTTACACCGAAGTGAAGGCTATAGTCTTTTGACCATATTGCCCGGATAGACTGTATTTGTAGTGTAATGTATAACAATTTTTTTTTTTTTGTTTTGGCGTTGCGTTGCAGTTGCACTAATCGTGCTATATTCGTGCTTATTGCCACTGACAATATTTAATCTGATAATAACAAAACGTAAGAATCGATTACACGCGAAATGAAAAAATATTACTTTGGAAACGGAAAGGAGAATAGTTATTTTTAAATAAAAATAATAAATTATAACAATATAACGGAACGGGAATATTATAATACTACAGTAAACAGTTAACGCAACCGGTGACCCAACAAAAAGGCCGACTCGGTGCGTCTATAAACTAAACTAAAAACTACTTATTAAAATAAGAATATACATGTTATTTACGTTTAAATAGCTATATTATTATTTACAAGGAAAAATGCTATGGTTTTATAAATAAATAAAAAATAAAATAAATAAATATCGCTGGACATTACACACAGCGCCATCTAGTGCCACACTAAGAAACGAGGTTTGTGTCGTGGACACCAGATAGTTGATATAATAAATAGATACTTTTTGTTTGTAAATACAAACTTATTATACATAATTATAAACATCCATGACTCGGTAACAAATGTCCATGCTTAAATAAACTAAAACATTACACAACGCAACATACGTTATCTACATTAAAATTAAATAAAATACATGAGATAGAAGTGGGAAAAGGGACTCGGAGTCGGAGGGAAAAAAGACTTTGGAAAAGTGAGGAGTGGTCATAAGGGGGGCAGGCAAAAATAAGGTGGTTCAGGATCTCCCACCTCAGCGCCACATTCACACACAGGGCTCTGCACAACGCCAAGCCTGGTTACATGAGCGGGAGAGCAGACTGTGCACACATGACCCAACCCAACCGCATACGTATGAATATTGTTGAAATCTTTTTGCTTAGCTTGTACTTGCTAAACCAAGGTTTTACTGAAATGGATGGCTGAAAAATACGATAAAATTTCCCTTTCACTGATGGCCCTGCCAAAGCTGATCCCAAGATTTCTGTAGATAAACCTTGGCCAGGCTCCGTATTCACAAACGATTCGATTCCATTTTGATTCGGAAAGTTTTAAGTCTGTCTCGCTGGCTTTCGTGATGCCAAAAAAATCTTTAACAAAACATGTAGTATTGCCAGTCCTACAGATTTTTACTGATTTATTATTTTGTGCCACAATTCCCACAATTGTTTGACAGTGACATCTGTGGCTGTCCAATGAAGTAAACAGTAAATAATATTTTTTGACCAACATTGTTTTTCAGTTCGTTCGAATGTAACAAATGCCTTCTAGTCTTCTATTTAATGTGTAACCTGTTCACTCAGTATTAGAATAATAGTAGTTTTTACCTAATACAACAAATTTACGTTTGATAAATCAATTACTATATCTTTTGAAAACTTACATATATTTAAATGTGTATTAAATAAACATGAGGTGCTGTATACAGAACTGCTTCAATGATGACTCGAAGAAAACAAATAAAAGCCAAGGACTTACATTTCACAAGTAAGTACCATTATTGCCTATGATTCGCTCACAATACGAAATTATTTGAAGTAAGAGCAAGCAGATGCTACAGAACCCTACCTGCTACTTACTTCTTACTTACTCCAGGCCTTTCTAAAGAACATCAACATTCAACAAATAATGTCAGTGTATGTCCTTCTAAAAGATAATAACGGCAATAAACAAGTCAATATAGACAAAATTATAGAAATATACACAACATTTTATCAATCCCTATATTCCGATAGACCTCCAATACCAGACACATCTAGCTACTTCTGCCCACTTTGCTCTTAGTAAAATGAAGAACAACAGGTCTTGCGGCGAAGATGGCATCAGCACCGAAGCCCTGAAAATCAGCGAACCAATTCTTCTTCACCACATTACACATCTGTTCAATGACATTCTTCGTTTGGGTGTTTTCCCCACAAACTTTTGCCATTCAAATATTATGTTGCTGCATAAGAAGGGAGACAAGTTGGACATTAATAATTATAGAGCAATCAGTCTGATCTCCCATATTTATAAAAGTTATAGAAAATTACATCACTGGAGATCTAGATAAACAACAACCTCCTGAACAAGCAGGCTTCCGTCTCGGACATTCTGCCACCAACCACTTGCATACCATCAATCAGATAATAGAAAAAATCGCTAGAATTTAATATCCCACTTAACCTTGCATTTGTGGACTACTAGAAAGCATTCGATTGTATAACGCATTCTGCCATCTTCAACGCTCTTAATAAAAGAAATGTAGAACCTACCTATATCAGTCTTTTACAAAATATCTATACCAGCAATACAGCCGCAATAAAATTAGAATAGATAGGTCCAAAATTCAGAACCCTAAAGGGAGTCAAACAGGGCAAACCGCTATCTCCAAAGCTATTTACCAGTACCCTGGAAGAAGTCTTTAGAACGTTGGCATAATAATATTTTTGCATAACTTTTTACTGTTAAAAAGAAAAGAAAAAACTTTTTTGCAAAAAAAAAAACCGACTTCCAAAAAAAAAACACAAAAAAAAGTGGAAAATAACTTTACTTTCGGAAGTCGGTGACTATTGTTTGTTTCATTGACTTTTTTGCCACCGACTTCCGAAAGTAAAGTTATTTTCCACTTTTTTTAGTGTTTTTTTTTGGAAGTCGGTTTTTTTTTTTGCAAAAAAGTTTTTATTTTACCCTTTTTAGTTATCGTATCACACACAAATCCTTGTCAAGTATCAATTTCGCAATTTCTTTTACTTGGATGAAATTTTTTCCAGATATTTTGATTTCAAAACCAAACTGCTGTACCGATTTTGATGAAATTTCTATGGGACCAATCGGGAAGTAGATCCATTCAGATAAAAGAAGAATTTTTCAAATCGGTTCATAAATGACGGAGATATGAGGTAACAAACACAAAAAAAAAAAAAAAAAAAAAAAAAACATACAACCGAATTGAGAACCTCCTCCTTTTTTTGAAGTCGGTTAAAAATTATATCAAGTTGCGTTATGTAGTTTCTAACTACCCCGCCTATCTCAATCACAACTGCTGAGCATGAGGTCCCGGGTTTGATGCCTACAGAGTCTGGGTACATGCTCAGTTGATGGCAACAGGCTCGCCCTCTATTACATGGTAGTTAGACATAACTAGCTAACACTTCGTGGGTTAGTCATGATGTTATACAACGTGTTTTTCAATACACTTCCTCGAAAAACTTAAGAGCGTTTACGTCTATCGCGCGAAGTCAAGTTTAGGTAATTCAATGCATTTTTTACACACACAGAAGCGCGCGTGCCTGTGTGTATAGCGCTGGCGCGCTCTCGCGCGCTATAGTCAAACTAACCCACTATGATCCGTTCGAGTGCAATTGTTGTAGTAAAATTTAATTTGAATTTGAATTTGAACGTACACGGATTACTAAAGTACGAGTGCATAAAATAAGTATTCAATAATATATTGCAAGTATAGCTATAATTATGATTAATATTAAAGTCGTTTTTTAGTTATTCAAACATGAATTTGTTGATCTAAACTTTAGAAAGAAACCGAACTTCGTTAATTATTATTGATTTGTGACTGATTAATAAATATTTCTTATTCTATTCAAATAAATCACTTTATACGGATTTACTTACGTTTATTTTATGTTATATTTTAACCTGACGCGATGTTCCTCTTAGTGACACCTCTTATGAGGGAAATACAATAGGTTGGCGTTAACTTTAAAAACAATTTATGTTCTTATTTACAAAAAAATAAGTAAAAGTTTTAATAAATAAAATTCGTATGTAAAAAAATTGGGTAGATATTGGTTGTCACTAAAAATATTGTCAGTCATCAAAAATAATAATAAAAAAATTTAATCATCAAAGTACCAAGATTTTTTAATCACACTATAAACGTCCGCTATCCTTCCAAGTACGACTAAGGTCAACTCGGGTCAGGCAGAGCGCCGAGCGACATGTCCTCTCTCTAGAAAGCCTCGCGGCGGTCTGATTTGAAATTGCTCGCGCGCAGTGATTTATAGTAGTTTTCAAATATTTATAGAAAAATAATCACTGTAAATTATTTGAAATTTTAAATTGGATGTTTTAAAGCATATGTTCTTCTATTATATTATGCTATTATTATATTAAATCAAGTAAGATATATCGGTGAAAAAATCATTTTAATTCCTTAATATTTCACATTGTTTGAACTTTAATTTCTTATATAAAGAAACCTAAATCAAATAATTTTCTTCTCCAACTATATTCCTTAGGATCTTAGCAATAGGTAAAAAAAAAATCTAATTAGGTTTGCCAGTGGTTTCCTATAATTAGAGCGTCGAAACTGACGCTAAAAGGGAAATTAAGAAAACCTCTGTTGAGTTATCTTGATACAATTTACCAATACTCTATTAATTGACATATTTTTCTCTCCAACTATTGAGACAACGAAATTTCCTAAATTTATTAGTAATTATCATTTTTGTAAAATAAAGGGTTCATGGTATTAAAGGGTTTGAAAAGTACTGTTTTGGAGTCAAACAGCGCATGGACGGCGTAAACGCTCTTAATGAGCAAAAAAGTCAATGAAACAAACAATATTCACCGACTTCCGAAAGTAAAGTTATTTTCCACTTTTTAGTGTTTTTTTTGGAAGTCGGTTTTTTTTTTTTGCAAAAAAGTTTTTATTTTACCCTTTTTTAACCGACTTCAAAAAAAGGAGGAGGTTATCAATTCGGTTGTTTTTTTTTTTTGTGTTTGTTACCTCATATCTCCGTCATTTATGAACCGATTTGAAAAATTCTTCTTTTATCTGAATGGATCTACTTCCCGATTGGTCCCATAGAAATTTCATCAAAATCGGTTCAGTAGTTTGGTTTTGAAATCAAAATAGCTGGAAAAAATGTCATCCAAGTAAAAGAAATTGCGAAATTGATACTTGACAAGGATTCGTGTGTGATAAGAGCTAGTTTTTAACCGACTTCAAAAGTCGGTTAAAAACTAGCTCTTATCGCACTACGATTAAGTTCAACATGCTATGGAGTTCACCCTCGTGACTTTCTTCTTATATTCCCGCACTATAGTGCGGAAATAAAAATTCCACACGTGAGGCGGCTCGCCCCCACAGTCATTTTTTTTTTTTTTTTTTCTATTCCATTGAATCAGTTTGGACTTTCAACAAATTTGCACTAAAAACTAAAACTAAAAGTGTATTGAAAAACGTTGTTTGATACACGTGGGTATTTGTTACTGCAGTTCTCGGCTCCATAACACCCTCGCCTGCGGCTCGTGTGTGTATTGCGCCTCGCAATAACAAACTTTCTCCACTTATATCAAAATGTACTATTTTTTGATATTCCATAACTCTAGGGTTATATTCTATAAGTAAAAATAATACAAAAAGTCCTCGAATATGTGGTCCAAAAATGTATAGTTTCGAAGATATCATCAATCTAATACTAGGCTCTCGACGTGTGTAGGTATCTAAGTCAAGAAAATGCGACGTTGTCATATTTCACGTGAGTGTACTTTACATTAATAATCGTGACCTTGTCTAATTATTTTGAAAAATGAAAACAAAAAAAAAATGATAAACGAAAAATAATTAATTCATATGCCAGTTGGTTCTTTGATCTGGTCTTATTCATACCCTAGAGCTATGGGATATAAAAAAACACCTTGTAGATATACCTAGATAAAACAAGTAGCATAATCCGTATGAACACCAAGCATGCCATTTTTAACGACTTACTATGACAAAATAGACTACGTTTTTGTTTTTAAAATGTCTACAATTCGCCTGAAAACATTGCTTTTTTTTACCCGATTGCGCCAGAAGGAGACATAACTTTCCTTCTGGCGCAGTCGGGTAAATAAAAAAACTAAAAAACCCGACTGCGGTAAAAACTTAAATTAAAAAAAAAAAACACTAAAAAGCTAAGAACAAACACATTTTAAATAAAAAAGTTGGAAGCAGGCGAGAACCATTTGCCCAGGGCACGCCACGATAGTGGCGATAAGTCCCCTCTTTGAGGAGTGGCTTGAGAGGCGCCACGGCGTCCTCACCTTCCGCCTGACGCAGGTCCTCACCGGACACGGTTGTTTCGGGAGGTTCCTGCACCGAATCAGGCGGGAGGAGACGCCCGGGTGTTTCCACTGCGAGGATCGACCGGAGGACACGGTGGAGCATACGGTGGAGGTCTGCCCCGCTTGGGCGGAGCAACGCCGTGTCCTCATAGCGGCGATCGGCGGCGGCGACCTCTCGCGTCCGGCCCTGGTTCGAGCCATGGTCCGGAGCGAGACGGAATGGGAAGCCGTCACCTCCTTTTGCGAAGCAGTCATGCTAGCAAAGGAGGAGGCGGAACGTGAGAGAGAGCGTTCCTCCTCACGTCCCAGCCGCCGCGGGAGACGCACCGGGCGTCGGGGGCCACCACGTGGCCGTAGACGCGGGCCTGTGGACGGTGAGCTAAGGGCTAGCTCGCCGTCCCTCCGTCTTAGGACGACAGGCCGTGTCGACGGCGCGTTCGTGTTCCACGCGCGCCTCAAAGAGATGTCAGCATAGGGAAGGGGCCCGCAAGGGCCGATGCCTGCCGGGTGCTGCGGGTTGTTCGAAAGAGATACCGCGGCCCCGGAACACAAAGGGCGATGAAGGAACATGGATGGGTTTTAGTCAGTAAAAGTCTGACACTCTCCCAGAGCGGGAGAAGTCATTTGATGATTTCCCATCCGAAAAAAAAAAAAAAAAAAAAAAAGGCGGGAACCATTTGAGTTTGAAAATATAAAAATGTAATGGCTCCCGCCTGCTGTTGTCATATTTCACGTAAGTGTGTTTTACATTAATAATCGTGACCTTGTTTAATTATTTTGTATGAAAAATTAAAACAAAAAAATAATAATTCATATGCCAGTTGATTCTTTGATCTGGTCTTATTCATACCCTAGAGCTATGGGATATCAAAAAAAATACCTTGTATATGTATGTACAAGCAATATAATTTCTTGATAAACACTTCAGGTTACCAAAGGATCCAAACCATTCCGCTGCTTGGTTAGAAGCTATAACAGGACTCGGTTGCCGAATGAACAAGTGTCTCGTGGTATGCTCTGAACACTTTCTCCCTGAAGACTTTGATGACACACGGCACAACCAGAGGAGAGTCAAAAGTGGAGCAGTTCCTACCATAGTGAGTTATTAAATGAATGAATGAGCAGTGATAGTCTAGTGGTGTGACCGTTGGACTGCCAAGTCATCGGTCTCGAGTCCGAACCCCAGACACGAACCTCTGACTTTTCGGAATTATGTGCGTATTGTACCTATAATTATCACTTGCGAAAACATCGTGAGGAAACCAGCATGCCTGAGAGACATTTCTCAACGGCATGTAAAAGCCAAGTCAGAGGCCCTTGGGCGGCATAAAAACTCTGACACCAGGTTAGGCACTAACCACACGATATAGAAAGAAGTTATTAAATAAAATAGAAGCAGCCACAGTCAGGATTTTTGCCAGATTTTTCCATTACTTGTCCCAACACAACATCAGTCACCACATTTCTAGCCAAATCATTTTTCACATGGTCCATCCAGCATTTCTTTAATCTTTCCCTGCTTTATCCTGTCACATTCATGCTCGAATGTGCCTTGCTTCATTCCTGCATATTACATTCCCCTGCCATGATAACTGATTACCACACAGCTTTTCAGTCACTGGCCCCACTTTCAGACTCTGTCTCATTTTTTTTTTCATTTGCATATTTATTTATATTATGTTTATTATTTTTTGTTTTATATTATTAAGCACCCAGCATATGGATCGAACAATAATTCGTTCGTGTGCGCACAACCCGCCTCCCGAGTCGTCTTTATGCGTAGTAGACAGCGCGCACACTAGTAAAAATGGGTTATTTAAACTTAACAGCAGAAGCGTTAATAAAAATATCACAATAAATTCTAAGATAATGTCAATGGATAAATACATTTGCATAAAGATTAAATTAGCAAAGCAATGCATGAAAAATTGCGCTTCCTATGAATAACCACAGACTGTCTTTTTTCAGATGGCTCCCTTTATCCAGGAAGAATTCAAGGTAAAACAGTGAAATTGTGTCATGCATAGGGTACATAGAGTTTTATTAAATGTTAGATTTTTTTTATTAATAGTGACTGTCCAAAACTGGCTTGAAAATTTAGACTCATGCCTAACTGATTGGCTGGAGAAGGCAAGATTGGAAAGGTATTGGGGAGGACTTTGCCCAGTAGTGGGACAGAACAAGCTTACGTAAACGAAGATTCTTGCACACAAAATGTTTTATGTGTATGACAATGTATCCCAAAACGTTGGTGTGTCATTTTCTCGGCCAGCACGTGTAGCATGACCCACGTAGAATCGGGTTTTGTCGACGGAAGAAAAGACAAATTGACAAAAGAAATCTTCCGACAATCTGTCATTGTGTCAGTGCTGTAAACCATTTTTTTTTAGATGTGCAGAGTGTGTCTAGCTTCAGATGTCAAAATGTACGATATGAAGAACTACAAATTGAGTGAAATGTTCCAAAATATCACGGGAATATTGGTAAGTAATTGTTATGAAATGTCTACAGTTGAACCAGAAAAAGTATGCACTTCGGTAATCTTCGTGTTTCCCAATTAGTGCGAACAGTGCCCCCAATGCCCCCCCAGTGCTTCTAACTTAAGTGAGTAAGTGCGCTTTGTAGAAGTGCGTGTCAGCGTGTATAAATTAATATAAAGTTTATCTCCGTCTGGTAACCTACTTTGAAACATTTTTGAAATTCAAGGTGGAGTGGTTAATCTATAATTTTGTAATAGTGATAAAACAAAATAGATTTACCTAGTTGTAACAGATCTATATTATATCTCTTAATGGGGGCTCGTATTTCCGAAGCTAGACGATGATTTCCGAAGCGAATACTTTTCTCTTGGAGATCGGAAGTCCTAAGAATGCAGTAACGAAAGCAGTCACTTGACAACTGTCTTCACTTGTCAGGCCATCGAAAATAAAAGTACTATACTACAGCGGGTTTGTTGGGAGTGTGCTGCTCGGCTTACAGCGGCAGCTACGTTCAGAGACAAAGCGCTGCTCAGCGATACACTGCTGAAAGACCTCGTACACATAAAGAAATGTGACATCGCAACATTGAAACAAAATCACACTTTCCTAAAATCACCTCTAACTGTTCGCTCCGAATTTACTTCATCTGATATTGAATGTGATCATACTATCTTTGAAAACAAAGAAATAGAAATATTCTTACCTAACGATAAGCCAGATATAAAAGAAAGAAAAACTGAAATAAGAATTAATGAAGAAGAAAAAGAGACGGCATTTCAAGAATACGAGCCTTGGATAGACGTTCCTATTAAAATTGAGATAGAATCAGATCCTATAGCTGATAATAGCAATCCAATTCAAGATCGAAAAAGTAGTACTTTTTCAGAACAAACACATTTCGATGATAGTTCTACGTCACCCAGAGAAAATTATGAAGATGAAATAAGTAATACAAAAGTACAAATTATTAATAACGATAAGATTTTAAGAGAAAATACACAAAGTAAAGTGCCGATCATAAATTCTGAGGGTAACATCGTTTTAACTAATGATAAAGTTATAAAACCGATGTTTGTTGTTACTATTGAGGAAGAATCCTTAAGTGCAGAAGACTCGCAGAGTACATCAGAAGTCTCTGTCAGTAAGCCGAAGCAAAAGATGAGCAGTAGGGTTGGAGCTTCGAATGAAAAAGGAACCATCAGGTAAGGAAAAGTAGTTTTTTCGTAAAAGAACGGAGTAAAGGCCAAAACACATACACACAATGCTAAATGTCACTTCGGGCCATGGTCACTTCGCCGAAATGCGACATTGTGCCGTGCTCGCGGACACTGACAATGCAATCTTCTTGACGTGTCAATGGCAAAAAAGTTAAAACAAAATTTTGCTCAAAATTCGCTCACTGATGCAGTCAAAAGGTCATCAAAGTTGAAGCTTTAATAGGAGCGACTAGTTGACATTATTGTTCAAGCATAATGGAAAGAAATTAATGGACGCAGTATCTTCTGCGTTTCTGTCACTTCTATAAGCGTTTTCTGATAAGAGGAGAACACGCCTTTTCCCCGCGGGGATAATTGCACACTCCACCTGGTACGTTACTTACCTATTCCTTTCACACACACGCGCCGGCTACGATGACTACGAACCTGTGCTAACATAATCTCTGAAGAAAATACACTGCATTGCCACTCGCATCTGCCTTGTAAGTACTGACTGTTTCTTCAAAAAAAAATTCATGATGCGACATCGCATCGTGTAATGTGTTTTGGCCCCAACACGACCCCTTATTGTTTTGACGGTCTGACTCTCGAGCTTCTCGTAAAAACTCAAAAATCTACTCAGCCGGGACCAACGGTTCTAGCTTCTTGATCTGTAGAATAGTAATTGATAACAATTGTTTTTTTCGTATAGGAATTACAAGATCAACGACAGGTTAAAAGAAAAAATAATTTCGATGAAGAAAAACGGTCTTCCTGTCTCTGCGATAGCTAAGGAAACAGGATTGACGGTAAGGTCTACGCCTATCATTTTTAAGATTCATCATCACCATCTACAGCCCGATTTAACCAACTTCCGGTTATTTATATTCCTCTCTTTGTTAGTGCCAATCTCCACTCGCCTGTTTTAGTTTTACCGAACCTCAAAAAGCAAAAAAAAACGGAACCCTTGTAGGATCACTTATTGTCAGTCTTTGAGGTAAAAAACGTTTTACTATGTTTTTGTTAGTCGACCGCACCAGCTTCGCCCGGCGACGGATTTTCATACAAACTTTCAACCCCTATTTCACCTACTTAGGGGTTCAATTTTCCGAAATTCTTTGTTAACGGATGCCTACGTCATAATAGCTACATACCTGTATGCCAAAATTTAGCCCCATCTGTACAGTGGTTTGAGCTGTGTGTTGATAGTCGATTTTATAAGTATATATTAGTTATCATTTTTTAGATATCATCTATAATCTGTTGGTGGAGACGCTATCGGAAAAACGGTTGTACATATCGTAGATCTATTCCTGCAATAACAGACCAAAGTGATACAAAACAGAATAACCAATACAACCCGGCAGAACCTGGTAAGGAAATGAGCGCTTGTTCTGATATAGTGCGACAAAGATTGCACGAAGCTGGGCTTGAACATATACTCATGAAGAAACCTGAAGAAAATGTGAACTTGGGAAAGAAAACAAGGTAAAGGTCTGATGTTGGTTTTAGTGTAAACAGACATTATTCTGAAAAATACACAGTATAAGGGATGACACACTTTCATTTAGGATGCAGTACAATATTCAATCGCCCTAGCGGCAGTGAATTTGTACTGTACTCTTAATTAAATATTGATGTATTTATTTATTAATAGCTTTTGCCCGCGACTTCGTACGCGTGGTACTTAGAATCTAGAAGAAAAAGAAAAAAAAGATCATTTCTGTGGTAAAATGCAGCCCATATTTTAAGTTAGGCATCAAGCCGTAGAGCGGTGAAAACTGCGTTCCAATCCATGCAGTAGTTTTTGCGCGATTACTGAGCATGAGTTCCTGGCCCCGATTCCGAGGTCGGGCAAAGCGTTATTGGGTTTTCCATCAGGAATTTCTCATTAGCAGCCACGCACATAGTCTGGATTTTTGCCCGTTTAATGGCAATAGGCTTGCCCCTTATTACATGAGGCTTAAACATAGCTAACGAAATGCGAGCGTGCTATTAGATACACCCCTGCCGAACGCCCTGCCGTATGTTATTATTTTAAATTTCAGTGAACGCAGAGCGCATCATGACGATTTAAAACGGCGAATAATAGCACTGAAGCAAGAAGGACTATCTACAAGCCGGATAGCGCATCTGTTGGATACTTCAGTGAGTAGGAAACAATGTACCTACGCTTTAAAGTTTCGGTAACACTGTAGCAAATCACTTCAATCAAGTTAAATTGTAAGCAAAACGTATTTAGTTTTAATTCCGAAATAAAAAGGCCTGCTTGAATGCATAATTCAGCACCGCTCTCTCGCCCGCAAACATAAGCACATGCAGATGTTGCGACAGTTATTATGCAACATGCAGCCCATACGTATACTCGTCACGTGTTTCTCCCCTCCACGGGGCATCCTCGGGTGATGACGTGGTCCGCTCGAGAGACGAGTTAATTCAAAGCTCAGTTAAGCTAAGTCATAGGTCTTGAGTTCAAACCCAAGGCACGCACCTCTGACTTTTCGGAATCATGTGCGTAATGTAAAAATATCACTTGCTTCGGTGAAGGAAAACATCGTGAGGAAACCAGCATGCCTGAGAGATATTTCTCGACGGCATGTAATGCCAAGTCAGAGGCCCATGTTCGGCATAAAAACTCTGACACCAGGTTAGGCAATAACCACACGATAAAGAAGAAGATTCAAAGCTGTGTCTAGTTTTTTCGGAATTATAATGAATCATTTTTGCTAAGATTTGACCTGCCGTGGATTCCCAAAGTTCTCCTATGTTTATTTATTTAAATTTCATGTACAATAGTGGTACATAGACTTAATGCCACAAGGCATTCTCTACCAGTCAACCTTTGGGTTAAATAAGACAACATTGTGATAAGGTACAAAATAATATCGAAAAATAACAACTTGTTTTGGAAAATTTATATACGTCATACTTACATAGATGATACCAATTCACATAGACAAATAAAATAGACTAATAATTATTATAAAAAAATACTAAAAAAAAAACGAGAAACCTGACAACGTCAACGTCAGTTATAACAATATCATTCCTCGCACATGATTCATTCATAATATTTTATAATATTTTAGCGAAATACAGTTAGTAAGTGGTGGGATCGCTGGTGCAATGAAGGTCACATGCAGAACCACAAACAGCCTGGAAGGAAAAGAAAGACAACCCCGGAAGAAGACCAGCTCATGATAGAGAGGGTGATGCAGGAACAGACGGTCCACACCCCATCCCTGGCTATGGAATTTGGACTGTCCCCCAAGTAATATATTTAGAGCATCATCATATTCCTGCCTTAATTTATTTAGGATCGGCGCAGCATGTCTTCAATATATCTACATACAAGGCCAAATTAAATTAACTAGCGATACTTCACACAATCCCAAAAATAAAAGATTGTTTTGAACTCGTACGTTTAAGTAACTGCGGTAGCCAAGACTGTTGGCCTCGTAATAAGCTGGAGTTACTTTATAATGTCAGTAATCAGCTGAGATCGGAATAGTTAGAGTGTATTTGCCTAAACTTCGAGGAATTAAGTAACATGTGAATAATAACTCCGTATAAAATCCCGGAATGATTTTTAAGTTTCGAAATAAAGCTCTCAAATTAGAGGTAGGTATTATCCATATAAAAAATATATAAATAAAATATAAATATAAATCTTTATTCAGAAACTTAAAAGGTAAAATATAATATGAATCAAAAATTTACAATGTAGGTAAAAATTTTAGATGCCTGTACTAGGATAATCCTGTATCACAGGCTGCAGGAGCTGCAACAATATGCTATAATATATAGGACAGTAGTTTTTTGTTTAATATTTAAAATTATATAATGGCAAACTTATTTCAATTAACTTAAACTCTAATAACTTAGAACTAAAGCACATGATTATTACAGGAAAGTATTTGCGTCAGCAGCATAAACTAGGTCGCAAAAACATATTCGAGGCACTCTTGTTTATATTCGATATTTGCACCTAGTGACTAATGTGCTTAGACATTAAAATAAATCGATGGTAAGTAGGTCAGCGCAGTTGTCTGTTATTGTTGTGTCAGCAAACATGTTACTGACTTCCTTGAAGTTTAGGCAAACATACTCTACATATTCCGATATCTGGTAATCAGGATAGTTACAAAGTGACTGGCTTGTTTTTAACCGACCTCTAATAAAGGAGTAGTTTTGTTGTTGTTCGTTTATTGTTTGGTGACGAAAAAGGTTGAATCAAACCAACAAGTCGCCGTCTTCCGAAACTAATTTAGTTAAAGTCCGCATTCTTGTGTTTCTTTTTTCAAAGTCAGCTGTTTTATTTTTGCATTTTTCTATATTTTATCATCTGTGGCTATCGATAACCATGACATCGGTGAAGTTTCGTCACCCAATATAATTTCACCTTGTATACTTATTTATAATCACAAAGATTACCGAAGCGCATACATTTTCTGGTGATGTTGTAAAAAAAAAATATTTCTTCTTGTCATTCCTTCTAGGTGTTTAATGAACAGACTAAAGGAGGCAGGGTTTAAACGCAAGATAAGGGAAGCTTATGTACCCCTCAAAGCTGGCCGAAGTCAAAAGTAAGTTTATTTTTTTGTGTTTATTACCTCATATCTTCGTCATTTATGAACCGATTTGAAAAATTCTTCTTTTATCTGAATGGATCTACTTCTCGATTGGTCCCATAGAAATTTCATCGAAATCGGTTCAGCAGCTTGGTTTTGAAATCAAAATAGCTGGAAAAAATATGTCATCCAAGTAAAAGAAATTGCGAAATTGATTCTTGACAAGGATTTGTGTGTGATGCGATAACTAAAAAGGGTAAAATAAAAACTTTTTTGCAAAAAAAAACCGACTTCCAAAAAAAACACTTAAAAAAGTGGAATAGTTATTTGTTATACAAGAGTGCAAAGTTGCTTTTTAACCGCGTGTTCAATTTTGATGACCGAGCAAGCGAAGGATTCTAAAATTGAATCACGAGCGCAGCGAGTGATTCAAAATTAGAATCCTGAGCGTTAGCGAGGGAATCAAAAGAGCACGAGGTGAAAAATCTTTGCACTCGAGTGCAACACGTAACTTTTCATTCCACCTCAGCGAGGAAATGACTAAATGCAAAAAAAAAAAACGTTTACAATCACAAGATAGGTACACTTTTATTTCAGTTTAGGTATTAATTACTACATTATGACTAAACCAATGACGTGAAAAAATGCCGCGTAAAGAACCGCGTACAAAGCAAATTGAAAAAAGAACACCAAGAAGGTTCCGAGTCTGAGTTTTTAACAAATTAAAAAAAAGTTGTATGATATATTCGGCACCATAGAGGTAGCAGTAAATAGGTTTAATGTTTTTTTTAATTCACAAACTTAGTGCACACGATGTTCTAAATTCAATTTACTTTATCCTCTAGAGAATAAAAACGGCTTTTCCACTCAGATATTGAAGATTAAAAATACTCTTTCCGAGATGGTGGGATGAAAAATAACTTTACTTTCGGAAGTCGGTGGCAAAAAAGTCAATGAAGCAAACAATAGTCACCGACTTCCGAAAGTAAAGTTATTTTCCACTTTTTTAAGTGTTTTTTTTGGAAGTCGGATTTTTTTTGGCAAAAAAGTTTTTATTTAGTTACGTTAAGGCTGGTGATTTATGATACACTATGACACGCGCAACTTCGTCTACGTTACATTTTTGATTGATGCTCCGCTCCTATTAGTCGCAGCGTGATATATATAGTCAATATAGCCTTCCTCGTAAAATGGGCTATCCAACACTAAAATATTTTTTCAATTCGAACCAGTAGATCCTGAAATAACCGCGTTCAACCAAAAAAAAAACGAACATACTCTTCAGCTTTATAATATTATAAGGTATAGATTTAAGGTCGCCTATGGAACGGGCTATGGTTGAAGTTTCACTGGGGGATCGAATTCGGGACGAGGTGATCGTAATCAGGCAGAGAACCAAATTTTTCGATTAAGCTCACAGAATTAACAACCTGAAGTAGCAATGGGCCGGCTATACAAGGTGGAAGGGTCACCGACGCTGAAACAGACACCACGTATTTAGCATATCATTCGGAAACCCCGCATAGAATTTTTTCTTCGGTAATTTTAAAACTAATCAGTTGTTCCATACATTTTGACCGTGTAGGTATTGCAATTTTGTAGGAAATAGCTGTTTTTTTTTAATAACCGAGGAATAATTATTTATACATGGTTAAATTTAAGTCGTTTTAATCCTCTTAAGGGGTCATTGTACTTATTATAACGAACAACTTTTACTATGGGACCAACCCCAAAATCGCGTAAAAAAATCAGCTGTTCAGTACATTTTGACGAGTTAGGCGAACATAAATGTACTGAACAGCTGTTTTTTTCGCGTTTTTTTTTGGTCCTATTGTAAAAGTTGTCCGTTATAATGAGTACAATGACCCCTTAAGAGATTAAAACGACTTAACTTTAACCATGTATATCACGTGGTAACAGTTTTAGTGACAGTGCATCTTCCACTCTGTATTAGCCGTAGAACAGATGATTCTTGAGTGGAGACCGTGATTCGGCAAGTGTAAGGTAGGAGGACCTCAGACTTCAGGCAGGTGCAGTGATGATCTGATGAGCAGGATGGCTAGTACCAGCTGGATGAGAGATGCGAGAACTGTGTTGTGGCGTGCATTTGGAGAGGCCTATCTTCAGCAATAGACTGCTGTAAATGATAAAAGATGTTTTTTTTTCACGTCTTCTTTTTTAAAACTAGACGAGGCCGGGGTTTCGTAGCTGACTACTCTGAGCAGAAACAGGCGAAACAAAGTCAGAGGTCATAGTCTCTTTTAAGGTCCAGACATAATCTTGATAAATTCACATGAGGACTATGCAGATGAGTGTCTGAGATGGTCTTTTGAAGAAAGAACCGCACAGATTTGAGTGGACCGGTCACTGTTCACTCTAATACCCTTTCACTCACACCAATGCGTACGTTCCGTTTCACTCGTTATTCATCCCACATTTATGTTTACAGGGTCGATGAGGAACTCAAACAACAAATAATATCGATGAAACTTAACGGAGTTTCAGTCACCGACATTGCGAACCAATTCCGAGTGCCGGTGAGTACCTACTATAACTAAGTCCCAAATTAATATAAATAATTATTGAAAAGAAAAAACTCAAGTTTACAAAAACTATGTTCGACAACTGCATTCGTATAAAACTGTGTCACATTCATTAACGCCCATCTCCAAAAAAAAGTAAAAATTAAAAAAAAAAAACATAAATGTCATCACAGACGGTCATTACTCTGATGAATACAATGTTAAATTAAATTAGCTAGTGAAACATTGCATGACACAATATTTTTTTCAGCGTACGACGATTTACCAGTGGTGGCAGCGATGGTGTAAGGAAAATAACATGAAAGTAACAAGTGACAACAACACAAGCACCTCGACCGAACAAGAGCAGAGTTGCACAGAAGATGCGAACGTCGAGAAGTGTTTGCAGACATCGGTAGTATTATCCTCACAAAAATCTTTATGGCAGAAATTGCCCGAAGAGGGACCCACGGAACAAGATTTGCGATGCTCATAAAATGTCTTGACTAGCAATAATAGCAATTTTAAGATTGTGTAAGCAGTGATATACAAGGTGTCGCTTTGCATCCTCGTCAAATTCAAGGAGGTAACTATGCTAATGATTCTCGACCCGAATCAATAATAAAATGGCTAGGTATTTTTTATATTTTTTTCTTAATATCAGAAATCGATAAGTGTACACTACCAGTATTAAAACGCGGCCCGTCTAATACTAGCCCTATAACCGCGCCTTCACACACACAGACAAACGCAGACGTTTATTCGATAAACGGGTGATTCTCCTCTTTTGAAAAGGGCTTCAATCTGAAATAGTGTCAAATTAAAACAACTAATAAAAGCAGCGTTTATTAATATTGACCAGGTACCGTAATTTTTATTGAATATTTACGTCTTCAATAACAACCTACGGAATTTTGACGAGGATGCAAAACTACACCTTGTATATGGTGTGACGTTTGGACTGCCAAGTCATAGGTCTCTCGAGTTCGAACCCAAGACACGCGCCTCTGATTTTTCAGATTCATGTGCGTATTGTATAATTATCGTGAAGGAAAATATCGTGAGGAGACCAGCATGCCTGAGAGATATTTCTCGACGGCAAGTAAAGCCAAGTCAGAGGCCCATGGGCGGCATAAAAAAAACTGACACCAGGTTATTCACTAACCACACGATAAAAAAAGATTGTATAGAAGTTGCTTTGTAACTTATTTTAAACTCAATTAAGACCAGTTACAAGCACTTTTGAATAGTCGAAAGCAAGATGAAGCTACAGTACAGCCATAGACTTATTAACCGTGAAAGTACATTCCATAGAGTAGATCTCTATGGAGAAGAATGGGCAAGTTACTCAGTGTATTACGGTCTCTAGACGTATCGTACGCCTATAAGCTATGGACAGTAGTGATGTTAAACGCAAGTTTATATGGAGTGCAATAAATTTTTTTTATCCATTAAATCAAGCTAAAGAAGTGCTGTATTTTGACAGTTTATTTACCGCTAGCTATTAGTTGGCCGGCCAGCCAGAAGTTTGTGTAAAAAAACATTATAGTTAAAAAAAATATCTGTTACCTAAGTGTCATTGGGTTTTTGCCTCTGGAATTTCTCAGTAGCAGCCACGCCACGGAGTCTAGATTTATACCCGGTTGAGACCTATTTCATGGTACTTGAAACATAACTGGCGAAATGTGGGTGTACTATTAGGTACCTACACTACTGCCAAACCCTTCGGGGATTTCAGGCGTGATGTTTTGCGTTGTGTCTTTCAGCAAACCCATTCATTTGATACCCATATAACACCGCTACCCGCACCGCTCTCCTTTGGTACCTTTTGTTGTTCAAAATTATTTTGCTTGATTTACGCAATTTTAAGGAAGAATTGTTGATAAAAATAAAGGCAATTGATAATTATCTGTTTTTTATTTCATATACATTGTACGTATTAAATCATACATGGTAACTAATACTAGTTAGAAAATTAAATGAAAATTCTGTCCTCATTCTTGTTTGTACATATTTAACCTTTTGAACGCCATTGTCACATATACGTGACAAGCAAGCGCCCTGTACGCCAACGACGCCAATATGTGTGACAAAAAATGCGATGCTCTATAACACGAAATAAATAAATACTTTCATGTGTGTTTTTATTTGTACACAGTAAATATTAAAGTCTTGTCCCTTTAATAATATTGTTTATCGATAAAGTTTAGGAATCCATATTCTTTTTCTGCCTGGATGCCTTCATCCGGCGCCTCGCGACGGGAATGTTCGCGCGTGCCGACGCGTCTGCTTGGCCACACGTCAAGCACATCGTGCCCTGGCATGCGCGCCCCCCTGGCGCGAGGCGCCTCCCCCGCGACCTGGCCGCGGACGATGATGACTCCATTCCCGCCCCTGACTTCACTCCCGGGTAAGCTGTACCAGTCTACACGCAGCTTACCTGCACAATATGACTCCACATCATACTCGCACCCTGCTGCGTGACGTGTTCTAAGTTAATATAGGCACGTCGCGCAGTTAAAACACACATGCATCCCTCTACACTTGCTTAGACACACGCAAGGTGGCGCGACGCGGGCTCGCGTCCCATGCAGACACTGGGCGGTGTTACACAATACAATACCGCCCACACACACACGTCGGCTCCTTAGTCCGAATTGTAACCGGCTAGCTCTGGAAGCGGGGCGGACGGGAGCCACACAACCACTGTAGGTGCGTCGTAGTCGACACCTCTGTCGCTGGTCGTCACTTGCTGGGCCTCCCCCGGGCAACTGGGGGTCTCACTTGGCAGGGACTGACCGCCGGGGTGTCGTGAAGAAAGTAGCGCTGTGTGACAGCGCTGTGGCGCGCCTACAGTAACAATCACAGCAACTACACACAGGGGCACACGTTAGCCATACGTGTACCCCAAGGCCGAAGCCTATACGGCCACCCAAGGATAGGATAGCCCCCGCGGCTAGGGGGCGATGCCCCGTAACCGCTTGCCGCACCCCCTGGAGGGGGCGCTGCGACAGCCCGATGCGCGATCCTTTTCGCCGCGCGCCGTCATCGAGTGAAGATCGAAGAACCAGAAGACTGCCTGCAGCTCCGCGGAACGTGTGTGTTGTCAGTGATTCTCCGTGTTGTGTATCCCGTGGTCCTGAAGCATGAAAAGAAGATGCTGTCGCTTGCTTGCTTTGCTTGCAGAATTTCTAGAAGTTTCTAGAACCGGAAGTTGAGTGTAAAACGCGAGTTCGTTCCACCCACATTTCATTTGTGGCGACCTGTTCGCTTCCAGACAGGAAAGAGTGCACTAAGTAGTCTCATAAGTTTTAACCGCGTTTAGATAGAATTGCTAAACTGTAGCCATACTTGCTCGAAATCAGTGAATGTAATAGTCTTAAAACCTGTGGATACTGACAATAAATCTGGTAGTAGTGTTCGTGTGCCTCTCATTGCTGCTAGAAAAGTCCTCTGTCCCCAACACTAGGTGCTAAATAAAACTTTGGAAAGGCAGATGATGAACGCACGCGCGTGTCCTCCACGGCAAGCCACAATTTAACCGCATACAAAAAAAATACCTACAAAAAGAACAGATTCGAAAACTTTATCGACAAACAATATTATTAAAAAAAAAACGGATATTCTAGAGAGAAAATCACTTGCTCGTGTTCTTTAGATCAAAAATCGCTTGCTCGTGTTCTTTTCACTTGCTCGGGCCTTTAATTTATTATTGGTAGAAAATATTTTACACGTCCCACAAAAAAAATACACATGATCGTCTTATACTGATTAATCGTAATTTTTTCTGTCTGACTCCCGCTCTGCAAACCTCACGTGATTAAAGGACGACCCCTAAGCAATTGCTTAATTTGCTGTTGTGAACGCACATAGCAGTACAGTTACAATTAGAAATATGTAAATGTCGCAGTAAGATAGGTATAGCCGTGATTTATTTATACCCCTGGGGAAATAGCGATATTCTGGAAGATAGTTATATGAAAGCGATTTACAACTATCTTATTAGACTAATCTAGTGAAATAATTACAAGTAAGTATTCATTATATTTGATGGAAGGACGAGTGAGCTCCGGACTTGGGGCACCCTAACTCAGACAGAAAGCTGATGTTGAGGAGGAATTCAGGCTACTTTTATTTTACAAAAAAGTTTAGGGTTTGATGCACAAAAAAATAACCGACTTCCAAAAAAAAACACTAAAGGTGGACACAATTTGGGTGCCACAATTTAAAAAACTGCAGTGGGATAGGTTTATAATGTTAAGAATATATTACATGGTACTAGTAGTAAGTTCCTCGATCGTATATTCGTATCATACAAATCCTTGTCAAGTATAAATTTCGGAATTTCTTTGTTTTATCTGTACATTTTTCTGTGAGAACTAATATTTTACCTAAGACATGGCTAAAAGGTCTAAGCAACCAGGCCATTAAACTTAAAAAAAATGAACTAATATTCTTTACTTTTTTAATATGGCAAACTGAAATGTTTGTTTTTGAACGGTAGCACAACACTCGTGACGTTTGTTTGACAGTGTAGGCTGGTGTAGGCACAAAAGTCTTGATTGTCTTGATTATTATTCCAACTCGTAGACAGTTTATAGTGAGTCTACGTACCGAGTATTAAATTCAACTAATAAAATAAAACTCTGATTCCAATCACCCGCATCAAAACTAGATTAATTCCATTTTAGATTTTGGATGTATTCAAAATATATGATGTGTCTAATCTTGTTGTTTATAAAATAATGCAACAAAACTTCGGGTAACATAGTTGCATTCCTAAAAATCTATTTTCTCAAATTTTGCAAAAGCACATAAAGTGGAATAGTCATGTTTTGAAAAGAACCTCCTCTATTAAAAATGGTTTTTAATTAAAAAAGTTTTAGTTTCATTTTTTTTACTACTTCATGTTTGAAAAGTTGTGGTTAAGCCATTAAATACTGAGGAAAGATAAAACTACTTGTAAGTAGACCATGAAGTGTTGTGTACAAAACTGTGTGAATAGTGGAAAAGTGAAAATAAAGCAGCCAAGTACTTCCACCAACAAGAGGATAACCTATCATTTGTAAGTACTTACAGTATTACTACACTAGCTTTTGCAGGCGGCTTTGCTTGCGTTATGGTCGGAAATTAGAACGTTTTAAATATAATAGCGTAAGTGACTCAGGATAATCTACCTTCCTATTACTAAAATCATTTTCGAAATCGGATTAGTAGTTTCGGAGATTACCCCCTACATCCAATCTTTTAAAGAAAAAAGAAATTAGTATGGACAATCATATCTCATCTATGTCATATTCTGCCCAACTAAGCGCAAAAGCGGTATCGTAACGAAAGCGGGTTTCCAGATAATTGAAGTTATGTAAAAATAGTTAAAATTGAGATAGGGAAATTTTTTTCATATGCTTCGAACAAGGTAGTGCTAAAAAACTTAGTTCATTAGATGCATATTTTTTAAAGCTATCCAATGGCATAAAAATCAACTTTTTTGTTTTTTTGGGATACCACTTTAGGGCAGTATTTTGCTTTCATGTTTCTTCTACAGTAACATGTAAATAGGTTAAATCTGCAGTCTATTATAAATAGTGTAACAGTGATGCTAAAGAAGGAATATTATTTAATATGGACGCACACAGGATCTACAAAAAACAAAAAAGAACAATAAAAGTAACAAAACAAAGACTCGTCAGGTCAGGGGCTGTGCAGAGATTGATCACATGAATTAAAAGGTTTATTTAACACAATCACTTCAACACATCACAATAATTAGCCTATACACACAGATTTCATAGGTCTGCACTGGACTTGGTCTTATATTGGAGCACACAACTCATTTGGAAGTTCTTTCTTGTTTATTGTGTGGTTAGTGCCTAATCTGATGTCAGAGTTTTCATGCCGCCCATGGGCATCTGACATGGCGTCGAGAAATATCTCTTAGGCATGCTGGCTTCCTCACAATGTTTCCTTTACCGAAGCAAGTAATACTTTAAACAATACACACATGATTCTGAAAAATCTGAGGTCAGAATCAGGATTTATCAATACGATCCAGAAACCAAGCGCCAGTCGACAGTTTGGGTGTTTCAAAATGAACCAACGCCTACCAAAGTGAAGCGATCTCGAAGCGGGGGGAAGATTTTGATCGCCAGCTTTTTTAATTTGACTGGCCACTTGGCCTCAATTCCCTTACGAGATCAAAGAAGCGTCAACGCCGAATGGTATACTACCAAATGTTTACCAGAAGTTTTTTCTGTTGTGAGCAACAAGCGACCAAACACAGGGAGGACTTGCATTTGGCCGCAAATCGCCTGATGTAAAGCAATGATGCGGTTTAGTGGGGAGCATGCTTGCCTAGAAGAAACCAATTCACTCGAACCTTGAAACGCCACCCCTCCTCCTTTTTTGCCTTGAATAGTTCCAGATTATAATGATCAGGGAACAAAGAATTTTGTATAAAATCATCTCTTCTTTTAATTCCAGTTTTCCAAGGGATCCAATACAACAGGAAAAATGGCTGGAGTCCCTTGCCTTATCAAACTTGATGCTCACCAACAGAACATTTATCTGTTCCAACCATTTCAAAGAAGACGACTTTTATATTACTAAGCAACGTACCAGGAGGATCAAGAATGGTGTGGTGCCCTTTATTCAAGTAAGATTTTACTTAAAGTTTCATCATCACCATCATTGTTAGCCATTATTGGCTCCGTTACAGAATGTGCACTTTACAAAATGTTCGCTGAACCAAATTCATGCACTTCGCAGTTGGTGCACTTTTCATAATGGCACTTCTCAAAATGAGCCTTTACAAAATTTGCACATTCTTGAAAATGTACTTTTAATCAGTAATAGGACATTATCAGGAACTCCTTAATCTTATGAAGAATGCACATTATTCGAAGTGCACATTCTGTGTTGGAGCCTCATCATTCATCTACCCTTCAATCAATAAATTCTGCCTATCACAGTATTCTGCTGGACATAAGCTAGTCTGAAGCAGCAACAAACCACCTTGGTCCCTGCCCTCTGCGTCCGGCCCATACCCTCATCTCAATTGATTTGGGGCTGGCGCTGTGTGTCTTCTTCTTCCATACCTTCTTCTCTAACAGTGGTTGTCTCACAAATAAGTTGCCAAAATAAAATATATATATAAAATAAAAAATGATACGATGTTATATTACGACAGTATATTATATATATATATATATATAATGGCCATCGCATTTTATTTAAAACAATATTTAGTTTCCTGAAAATAAATAAATGTTATGTTAAAACAACCCTTTTGTAGCCATATCCATATACCCATAGTTTCTTTGTTTTACTTTGTAATTAAAGTATAAAAATACGTATTTGTGTTTTAGGATGACTGTTGTGAACCTGCTGCGTTAAGGGTAAGAAATAATTATTAAAATATAATAAAGAAATAAGATGAGCTCGTGGCTAAATATTAACAGCCGCTCGGGTCGATCGTCAGCTTAAGCCGCGCTTGCCTGGGTTGCTCCGTGGATGGATGGCCACCCGTACATACCGAGTTTGCTCCGTGCCTCGGAAAGCACGTTAAGCCGTTGGTCCCGGCTGTCAGTTGTAGATCTTTGACAGTCGTTACAGGTAGTCAGTGACTAGTGTGACAACCAGTCTTACCAAGGGGTATCGTATTACCGGTATTACCCAGTACTAACTGGGTTGTGGAGGTCAGATAGGCAGTCGCTCCATGTAAAATACTGGTATTCAGCTGCATCCGGTTAGACTGGAAGCCGACCCCAACATAGTTGAAAAAAGGCTAAAAATTATAATTACGATAAAAAATCGAACTCAACCACAGACCATAGCCTCGTCACGAGAGAACCGTAAACCACCAGGGGTGGTCGACTCTGTACGGCGAACTTTCAGTATAGTATAATCAGGGGGGGGACAATAACGTAGTGGTTTAATATTTGAAAGGTACTAGCGCCATCTGTTACACCGCTCCTCGAAATAAATCACCTTAGTGCACTGAAGTCCGCTAGATGGCATTCAAATCATAGACTAAATACATATTTTTTAAATTATTTATTTCTTTGAGTTAGATTATCAAATTATTTTAATTGGAGTACTTAAAACTTTTTTAAATATAAATCAATTAATTTATTGCATTCAATGTTCACAGAACAGAATAAATAATAAACGTCATGTCAAAAAATCATACATCTGTCATTATCACAAAATGTTTAATGGTGGATTGGTGGCTACGACTTGCGTATGCGCGTTTTTGTAGTTTTATTCCGTTTTGTGATATATTCTGTTTTGTTCGAGTTTGTAATACTCCAGATAGTGTGTGTAGCTGACCTTCGTTCTCCTCGCCATTTCTGTTGAAATTATACCTCGTTTCATTATCGGAAACATTTGCGAAAAGACGCTCTAGTTTATAAGTTTTTTGTGCGCGTATAGACGCTTTACTGTTTATTTGTGAACTCTTGTGCTTGTTTGTTGCAACGTTATTCACTATGTCTTAGCCCAAAATTATTATAATAAAATAGGCATATTGAAAGAAAATAAATAAATAATTAAATGAATGACGTGTATATTTTATTGCTGAAACTATATCTATGTAGTAGTATATTATCAAATAATAATCAGAAGAGGCTAGTATATATGGGTAAGATGTTTATATATTTAAGCAAGGCGCAAACGTGTGTCTTGTTTGCGAAACCAAACACTTGTTCCTCTTTGTGCCAAGTTGCTTCCACTGGACACATACTCGTAAGTGGAAGAAACTTGACACAAAGACGAACAAAAAGTGTTCGGTATCGGAAACAAGACGCACGTTTGAACCCTGCCTAAATATATAAACATCTTGCCCATATATACTAGCTATAGATATGTAGGTATTTATACAGTAGAGGTCACGTGACCTATATGGATTAATTCAGGAGCGGTCTACCAGATGGCAGTAGTAGCAACTGGGGTGCCAAAAAATCTGACAAGAGGGCTCTCTATTCCATTTATAATAATAGTACTCTATGAGTATAATGTACTCTGTGCGGCGAACTTTGGACATGCCTACTGGGGAGTGGGGATACAAAAAATATTACCCCAAAAAAAAGAATTGTGAAAGACCTAAAACCAGACCAAAAAATTATTTAATTTGGGTCTGTCATAATACTCCAAAGATATCCGATTCTTAGTGTTACCAGCAATTAAATGAATTGAACTTTTGGTAGTGAATAATATAATCGACGATGATAGTATTTACAGATAATTACAGACTTTCTATAAAATAATATCTCTTACGCTAGCATAGCAAATAACACTCAAAATTACTTGATTTTTGACTTACTTTGTCTAACCATGGTTGAAAATAAAATAATAAGTTTAAGGTAAGATTTTGTAGTAGCAACTTTATCAAATTCATGGGCAACCCAACAAAGTATGGCGTACTCACAGAGCGGTAAACACTTGATGAACTTGTTATTGTTTTTTATACATATATAGATAAGAGTAGTATGTTTAATGATTACGACTGAACTGAAGGACATGTATCCATGGTCAAGAATAAATTAAAAAAAAAAAAAAATGGCGTACTCACAGAACCTAACCTAGCTGGCTACCTGTTTATGCAAAGAATTTGAGTTTATCCGTGATTGTGCGTGATCGTTAATTGTTGTTCGTTGATTACGAAACCTTTTGTTCTTCCTCGGTAGTGTCGAGACTTAATTTGTGGAAGTCACAAAATGGCTGACAACTTCAGGCGAAAATGTTTTAAGTGTGGGTTATCGCCAAATCCCGATGACCAAAACATTAAATTATATCGATTTCCTAAACCAGGAACAACAAATATGCGGCGGTAAGTCTGAATCCATACAGAAACCAAGAATTTTAATTTCATACGGTTACAATATTTCAATAACTCCATCCACCCGACTCACCATCAAATTAATATGTTTCTTTCTTTTTCAGGTGTGAAATGTGGGCCAAATATTGCTTTCCAGATAAGCTTTGGTCGTCTGCCGACTTCCAACGCAAATTACATTCAGAACATAGAATGTTATGCAATAAGCATTTTAAAGATTCAGAGTTCAATAATATTGAGGAAAAGAAATTATCCAAACATGCTGTACCGGATATGATTGAATTTGATGAGGTAAATATAAGTATTTAAAATTTTCACACAAATGTTGTAAACATTTCAATTTGTTGCATCGTTCAAAGAAATTCAACATACCTACATTATTTACTTCTTTTTTAGGTAATTGATGCACAACCCATGAAAAAACCGTGTAATAATAACATTCAAGTTTCCAAGGTATGGTATATATATATTTTAAAGGATCATTTATGTTTATGCCATGAATTATTTAATTTCCACTATCCTGTCAATAAATGTCAATTTCCACTATCCTTATTGTTTTTTTTTATAACCCATTCACTCTGAGGTTAATTTTAGGAAACTAGAAACGAATCTGCAATAATACTAAGGAAAAGTAGCGCATGTTACTTTTCCTTAGTAATATTGCGGATTCATTTCTAGTTTCCAATTAAAATTTTGATCAATCTGAAACCGCTTTCAAATCTTCCCGCTTTGAATAGTTTTATATGGGATACAGTTAGATGGCAGCACAGTGCTGTCTAGATTTTTTTTTATGGAGTTGTCATTCTTCCCTTTAGGGTATAATTATATGTTCTGTGCTGTAAACTACTAATAGTACGGACACAAAACTTTTTGTATGCATTCAATGTTGATAGATAAACCAAATTCTTTTCATTTAAATCAAGGTTTTTTTTTAAAAGTTTATTTTTATGAATGATAAACATCAATACTTCGCATAAAAGTAAATTGTCTGTTTTTTTGTTCAGGTTTGCAAGCTATGCCTGTCTGTAGACAGCAAGATGTACCAAGTAAGAGATCACGGCTTGGACAAAATGTATGAAGAAATTATGGGGATCCCGGTGAGTTATCATTTGAAAAACATTTCATTTTTTAAACCAACTTCTAAAAAAGGGGTTATGTTATCCACCAGCAAATTTTCCTCATATATTTTCACCGATTTCTCTGTGATTACGGGTCCGATTTAAGTAATTATTTTTCATTTTCAAGTTATTTTATGCTCGTTTCCACTCATATAGGACAACACTATTTTAATTTTGAGTGGGCATCAGGCGTTTGTGCCCAATAAATCACAAAATATATTTAAGTTATAATATAAGTCTGTATTATAAGTACGAAATATGAGATCTGATCAACAGTTTAAATAGGGACCTGATGGCTATAAAAACCTGGTCCGATAAATTTGGTGTGGCAGTAAACCCTAATAAATGTCAAGCAATCATCATTGGGAGTTCTCGTAGCATGAGTATGTTGGATGGTGCAACCTTGCCAATGGTTCTTTTTGACGGTACGGTCGTTCCTTTTATCATTAATGTTAAGGATCTTGGCTTGCATATTGATAGCAGTATGAAATGGCATATTCATGTCGCTCGTGTCAGCCAGAAGGTTACTTATACTTACTGGTACGTTGCGGGCTCTGTACCACTTGAGAAACTTCTTACTGTCTAATACGAAAACAATGCTTGTACAGTCCTTAATTTTTCCTATCATCGATTATGGTTATGTGTGCTACTTTGACCTGAATTCAGATCTCCTCGATAAACTTGAGCGACTTCTAAATAACTGCATTCGATGCGTCTTCAATCTGCGGAAATATGATCATGTCTCCGAGCACCGGACTCTTCCTAAGTGGTTTCCCATACTTCAGCGTAGGGAGCAAAGGGCGCTTACCACCTTGTTTTCTTTTCTTGTTTCCCCCACTTCCCCTAGTTACCTGGCTCCCCACTTTCATTACATTTGTGACAACCATATTAGGAGTCTGCGTTCTTCGCAAAACCGTGTTCTTCAATGTCCCTCTCACCGCACTGACTTCATTCACCGATCTTTCTTCGTTCAGTCTATTTCTCTGTGGAATGCGCTTCCAAAGGAAATCAGGATGGCAACCAATCGTTTATATTTTAAAATGAAAGTTCGCGAGTGCTTTCGGAAAAAGCTGGCAGTATCGTCACTACGTTAATGTTTTCCCCATTGTTTGTCCTTTTATTTTAATATATCCGTGTATACGTTTATTTACATATATTTATAGTATTTTATATAATATCCTTGTAGTTTATCTTAGTATTTAATTAAAATTAATTTCAAATAACACACCT